>CM054129.1:121221913-121821913 GCA_028751855.1 Ambrosia trifida | reverse complement strand
CGGTCACAGTCATCATTTTGCCTACACCATCTCGCCTCCGCAGCCACTCGGCTTCGCCACCACATCCGATGACAACCACGACCACCATAACAACCACCACCAATACCCTCACACAACCTCTACCGCCCGCCTTCATCACCAGTTTCATGACTAGCCCAACCGAAACCCAAACGCTGCACTCATCTTGCTAACCGGATCGAGTACGACGAAAGCAAGAAAACTAACGGAGATCATACGATCGGACCGCCTTGAATCACCACTAACCGAACCACCGCTACTACTCTCACGGTCCCTCCACCATCGACCACCATACCCTTTACCGAACAAGCCTTAGGTCAATTCTATGCAAAACGAAACACAAAGGAAACATGAAAGATATTGAACAGAAGGTTACCATTGATCGATCGGAGCACCCGAGCCACCACGTCGCCTCCTCCAATCTCCTTCCCGCTCTCTCTCTCTCTCTCTCTCTCTCTCTCTCTCTCTCTGTTCCTCATCTCGTTTCATTCACTAGTTATCATCAAATGTGCGTGTATGCGGAAGCCATTTCTAAGAGTGACGGCATGCCACTAGAAAAATACCCCTATCTTGACGCGCATTGCGCGTCATAAAAGTGTGTTTATGACACACAGCAAAGTGTCAAGGAAGAACATTTCATTAAATTTATATGACATGCAAGCGCGTGTCATCTTTTAATGACACACGTTTATGACACTCATTTACGACATGCATTTATGACACACTCTTTAATGATACTCTTTCATGACATGCATTTACGACACACCTTTATGACACTAATTTTGCGTGTCCTGTTTTTTTTACCTAAAAAAATTCTGCAAAATAACTAATATATGTGGATTTATATTGATATTTATAATAACAAAATCAATAAATTTCAAAATAAAATCGCATATATTATATATACCACAAAAAAATTACAATTAGCATTTGTCGAATCTTACCACTAGTTACAAAAATATTGTGTCAATACATTACATTAGTCTAGACTAAACGTATGGATAACTTGAAAATGAAGGTTGCGGCATAACTAGACCACTCTTCACGAATGGCATTAATATCCGCATCCGTGTTAGCATCTACTCCTCCCCCTACCTGAGCCAACAATTAAATTAATAAGATGAAGGTTAATGTTCGTGATGGTTTTAATTTCAAGACGAGAATTATTACTAACATAAACATTAAAATCACTTAATTTGTATAAACATACATATAGTTGTGTTCTAAACCTGTTTCTGCCTCTTTCCACCATGACCCTCTTCTTCAATGGCCTAGGCTCGTTTGACTCTGCATGTTTGGTTTAATGGACTCGCAAAGACAGGCTAATTTTGCAACTTTGCACTCTGCTTGTCATTGTACCTACATTTGCAAGAAATATGTAAAAGCCTGCACATTATATCAACAAACAATAACAAATAACTAGGTTTATACCCGCGCGCGTTGTGGCGCGCTCGACCAAATCATTCTAGTATTATTACCCGCGCTTCGCGTCGGCAGGGCTTAAATAGATTAGCTAATGCAATCGTTGAAAAATAAGGCTACACCTTTCATCTACTCACCCCTACCAATCAAACAACAAAATCTCAACAATCTATTCCCAATTTTCTATCATAATAAATAAATTAATTAATAAATAAAACATAAAGGGCCCTCTTTTTAATTCAACACAACTTACAAACATTTAATAAATCAAACATAAAGGACACAATAATTATATGCTTTAGATAGTTGTACACTATGGTACCATAAAAACTGCACAAACCCGTTAGTAAATGTATATACTAGTATTTTACCGTCCAGGTAGAGTACTGGCACGCAGTGCAGTCGTTAAAGGGAAAAAGTAATTCTAATAGTTCCAATCAGCAATATTTTGTAACAATTTCTATATAAGTTTGCTTACGAATGAAAGCGTGTGCAAGGTTTATAGTTCACTATACACTATTAAGATTAAGTTTCAAAGTTATTACCATGATTTTTGATTGAAACCCCTATCAGGTCACCAGATTCGCCTATTGTTAACCATCACTTACTCGGGTCTAAGTCCCATCATTCGCGTCTCCTTCTAATTCTATCAAGTCGAGGCTTCACACGGGTCGAAAGACGGAGACACGCCGCCGTGCTCCATCGTGCACAATGGTCGGGGATCCTCCGGTCACCGTCACTGTGCCTACTTCGATCTGGTCCCGAAACATCATCTCAAGATCCTGAAACCATACAAATGTTGTTCATAACCACAATTTAAACTAATAATTAACCAAACTAAGTTAAAAATTGTATCTGTATAAATAATAGTAATAATAATAATAATAAGTGGCCCAATTTATTCGTGAATCTAAAGATGTCATACTTTCATTTGTTCTCAAGGTCTCTCTACAACTTCTTCTTCTCTGTTCACGTGGTGATCCATAGAGCTTAAAATCAATTAGGCTATAACAACAGTCACATAACAAATTAAAAAGCAAGAAACTTAGACTCAAATCATGATATTCACACATTCATTTGAGTAATTTAATAACAAAACCTTTATTTAATGCTATTTGTGTAAATAATCAGATAAGTACCTTCATAGCTACATTCACAACATGTTCTTCTTAGGTAATTACTCCAAGCAAAAATCATGAAAACGCTTCCTGTAAAATCAGTGATTCAGTTCTGATCCGTCTTCAAATCTATGAATCAAGAGATGATATAATATTTATCAACATAAACATTTAACTTAACAAAAGACAGAGGTTATCACTTTAGTTATAAGTGATAACTGTTGTAAAATCCAATTATTGTTGTAAACTTTATTCTGAAACAAACACAAAGTTATAAAACTTAGGGTTCCATGCTTCGTCTCGTGATAAACGCCTCATTCCTGTTAAAAACCAGTGAATGAAGCAAAAGATGTGGCCACAGAAGCACTGAATAATACGATTACCCACAACGGTGGCGAAAGGGTAGGTCCGGTAACCGTCTGTTAAAGCCTTGACTATCGTACCACTTACGTCTTCTAAATCCGACACCCACACCGTCACTGTAACTGTTAAGCCCGTCTCCCTTCCTAGAAAGCCGGTATTGTAGGTCGGATGGTTGTTAGTCACTGAAACAGAACCAAATGTTAGAAACTCATCTGAAACCGCCGGAAAAGTGAGCACAGGACCTCAGGACCGAAGCAGCATCACCGATTAACCGTACCTGTGTTCCCCTCCTTGCTTCATCTACGTCGTGTCCGATCTACTCATAAGACGAAGACGGAACTTCATCGTACGTCGTCTCCGATCTACACGTAAGACGAAGACAGAACTTCTTCGTAAACCGGTTTTGTTACCGGAGTAAGGCAGCTGAGGCGACGATGAGGTTTTTGGAAGAGAGAAATTTATGAGTGTAGAGAGAGAGAGAGAGAGCTTTGAGGGTATTGATTTAAAACCCTAAAAGAAGAGCCTAGAACTGAACGTGAAGAACCTGAGAATGCATCCATTGCTTGTACCTTAGAGTACAAAAAATCTTGCGTAAAACCCTTGATAAAATGTATATATATATAATTTATAATTTGACACCAAACATGACACTCAATTCTTATAGTGTCATGTTTTTTAAAATCTTGACATTAGATTGTTGATACGCAAAAAAGAGTGTCATTGTTTGACCATTTTTTTAAAAATACGACGATTTTTTACTGACACGCGCTTTTGCGTGTCATGAATTCTCGCGTGTCATTAAATGTGTGTCAAGATAGGGGTATTTTTCTAGTAGTGGTGCAATAGGGTTTTGGTAAAAAAAAAAATAATACGAACTTACATGGAGGCCCCTCATTTTTCATATGTGTCATATCTTATCCCAAAGAAAAAAAAACAATGAAGTTTTACTATCTAAAATGGATCCATAATCGTTTAATTGGGATATCTATTCTTCAAGTTATTGTTGGCTAAAATTTTCCTCCATGATGTCATGGCTTTAAATAAATAAAAGAATTCACATACATAAACAATAAACAATGGGTTATCCAACTTAGAGTATAACTCATTAATTTTATTCCAATTAAACTCTCAAGGTTGTCAACATGTCAAACATATACAAAAAAGAAAACGTGGTCGTATACTAATGACACATTATCCTGTATAGAAATTTTGGGGTGTTATAGTAAGTGTCTATTTTACACATGTGTAAGTGTCTGTTTTACACGTGTTTAATCATAAAAACAAAAGTTGTAATCGCTAATATATCCAAACCACGGTAACATAGAAACAATTCATAATCCGTAATATCATTTGTTTTTTTTTTCGTTGTTTTTTTTTTCGTCTCTATCATGTCACTTATTTCTTTCTGTTTTACACATGTGTAAGTTGTTCACTGTCAGTTATTTCTTTCTACACATTTGCAGCTTTAATTACACATGTGTATATTGTTTAATATCAGCTATTTGTTTCTATTTTACGTATGCGTAGTTATATTACACATGTGTGAATTGTTAATTATCACATAATTGTGTATATTTTACACATTTGCAGCTGATTTACACATGTGTAAACTGTTCACTATCACTTATTTGTTTCTATTTACATATATTTAGTTGTATTACATATGTGTAAATTGTTCATTGTCACTTACTCATTTATGCTTTACAACATTTCTATTACACGTGTGTAAACCTTCATATTTATGCTTATTTTTTAAGTCCTATTAGTTACACAAATTTAAACCTCATATATATAATTTACACTTATGTAAAAACAAATATTTGTTATAATTGTTTTTAAACTATGATGATTTACACATGTGTAAACCTTATTTTTTTTACACATAAAGTGTGTAAACCTTGATATCTATGCTTATTTTTTTAACCATTGTGATTTACACACATGTAAACCTTTATATCTTTGCTTATTCTTTTATCTACTATGATGTAAACAATGATGCATTTATTTGATTTTTTTTAGCTATTATAAACTACACATATGTAAACCTTGATATCTATACCAACTTTTTTTAACTATTATGATTTACACATGTGTATAACTTTATATCTACTATTTTTTTTGTTTAACTATTATGGTTTACACACGTGTAAACCTTCACATCTACTCTTGTTTTTTTAACTCATATGGCTTACACATGTGTAAACCTTGGTGTCTATGCTCATATTTAAACTAGTATAATTTACACATGTGCAAACCTCCGTATCTATGTTTTTTTTTTTTTAATTATTATGATTTACACTTGTGTAAACTTCCTGTCTATGTTCATTTTTTTAATTGTGTTATAATTTAAACTTATTAATATCTTCATTTCTACGATTTACACTTGTGTAAACCTTTGTATATATATGCTTATATCAATTATTTAACATGAAACAATGTACTTATTTAAAATCAATGATCTATCAATTCTTTATCACACATCAGTAAACAAATTATAATCTAGAAGTTAGCAAGTCCAAAATATACCATTAAATCATCACCTGCATATAACATTTTAGCTAATAAGATGCATAACATAAACACATTTTTTAGACGTATATGTGCTTATAGATTCAAAGTTATTCAGCAATTCCCTCAACATATCCTTCCTAAATTGACAGACACAACACAAAAAAATCACAATCTAACCCCTTAAAATTAGTAAATCATTTCAAAAAATCACAACCAAGTTTGCATAAACTTCTGCACATGATGAACAGCACAAAGCAAACACCACACCACAAACCAACATCCAACCTTCTTTTCCCATCACAAACGTGTTTATAACTAACGATATCACATAACTTAATTCAACTATCATCTCTTTGATCCAAAACACACATACCAAAACACAACATTACAACATAAATCACAAACCCTAGGTTCCTAAACCCTCAAATTCCATGAAATCTCCACCATTACGAGCTATAAAACCACCAAAATAATCAGACTCAAACGCTCAATCTAGTAAACACGAACACCGAACAAATTACACATCATGTTTTTGAATCCAACCATGAACACCATATTACACCACAAGTTTTTGAATCCAGCCACGAAGCTACGTTGATCATTAAAACCCTAGCACCATAATCGAATCCATGTCAACTATTGATGATGACAGACAGATTGATAGTCGAGGAGCACTTCAGAAGCAGCGTCGATTGAGAGGGACTGTTTTGGTGGTGGTGTTTGTGGATTAGACAGTGATTGAGTTCCTAAATGGGTTTTTGAAATGACAATTTACATTGTTGCCCTTTTCACTTTTATTTATATGGCCTCCTTCTAATTTAAACCTCATTTAATCCTGTCCTTTGGTTGAGGATGATCTATGGTTGAAAATTGTTCTTAGTGTTCTCACAAAAATCCTTGTTCTCAAGATAACCCTCCCCTATATATATATATATATATATATATATATATCGGATTCGGTTCAAATGAGAACTTTTTTCCAAATTGAGAACTGTGAGAATCATTCTGGACCACAAATTTCTCTAAGGCAAAAAAGAATTTTTTTTTCGCTTTAATCGCTGCTTTATATGCAAAAAAAATTATTTTTTTTTCAATATACACATGTGTATAATTGCATTATGCACATATGTATAACTGAAATATACACTTATGTATAGCTGAAAAATGTTATATACACATATGTATAATTGCTATATACACATATGTATAAATGAAAAAAATTCAAAAAAATAAAAAAAAAACATGTCTTGCATAGAAATGTGCGATTAATACAAAAAAAAAAATTATATATGAAATGTGTGTCCCATAATAGTTCTCTCAATTCTCAAATAGGGGTTGGTTCTCTTAGGATCCCTACCATATATATATATATATATATATATATATATATATATATATATATACACACATATATATATATATATATATAGGCTAAGTATCCTATGGAAACCCACTTGAGTTGGAGAAACCCGTGGAAACACTATGTAACAACATTGTTTTTTTCTAATTTTTTTAAAATAGCTTGTATACTTAATTTATGAGTTTCGGCCAAAAAAAGTCAAAAAAGCGCCGAATAGATTTTTTTTTAAAAAAATTATGTAACAAACATGTTACATATGTAACAATGCTGACGTATGATAAAACCGAGTTTGTGTAACAAAATAATCTGCTCGACGCTTTTTTTATTTTTATTTTTTTTTGCCGAAACTAATAAAATTGAATATAAAAGCTATGTTGAAAAAATCAGGAAAAAATAATGTTTTTACATAGGGTTTCCATAGGTTTCTCCAACTCAAGTGAGTTTCCAAAATATCCTTTCCCTATATAAATAGGGTATGGATCTTAAGAGAACCAACCCCTATTTAAGAACTGAGAGAAACATTCTGAACCACCATTTCATATAAAGGCAAAAAAACATTTTTTTTTTTTTTGCTTTAATCGCACATTTTTATGCAAGAATTTTTTTTTTTTTCATTTATACATATGTCAATATAGCATTTTCAGTTATACATGAGTGTATATTGCATTATACATATGTGTATAATGCAATTATACACATGTGTATATTGAAAAAAAATACAAAAAAATAAAAAAAAAATTCCTACATATAAAGCAGTGATTAAAGCAAAAAAAAAAGAAAAAAAAATTGCCTTAGAGAAATTTGTGGTCCAGAATGGTTCTTACAGTTATCAATTTGAGAAAAGGTTCTCATTTAAACTAAACCCTATATATATAGGAAAAAGATCAAATAGGAACCAAGAGCCTAGTTAGGAACTTAGAAACCAATCTAAGTCATTCATCTTTGATCTTGATCTAGGGCGTAGTTATGTAATTAGACAATTAAATATTATATTTTAATTTAATTAAAAGTTTTATATATGGCAGTTAATTTATCTTCCTGCGATTAACATGCATGTTTTTTTTACTTTCCTTGTTAAGGTGATTACTACCCTATAGACTTGTCTAAATTAGTCAATGTTTAGTCAAGCTGTACTCTGTAGAACACGAGAGCTTCTAGGTCAAGCTAAAAATACAAATATATATGCTTACAAATTCGACAAGTTGTTTGCAATGATCGTTAATTTTCCGGTGCATATCCCACACTCCATTGAATTTTCCGGTAGCCGGTTGCCTCTACGGTGAACATTTGTATCTCTTTTCCTTAGTTTCATAGTTGTGTGATTCGTGATGTATTTATTCTTTTATATCAAATATACAATTGCATTTCAACATTAAACAATTTGTTGGATAATTAGTGCTGCTAAATTGATTCAAATACTTAGGGTTTACTACCTCAAGTGTATTTTTAAAATGAATATTTTGCTACAATATGATTTTATAATTGAATTGAATCACGTTTTTTGTGATTTCTCTCTGGATTAGCCTTATAGTATGGTTTATTATTGATTTGCAAAATAGTTGTTTTGTATTCTGTAAGTCATATTTTACACACAGAATTAGAATGAGTAAAGAGTTATACACTGGTGTATCATATATAGTTATTGGGGTTGTATAGATACAATAAGATTTGTTCTTAGTTTCTTAGTTGTGATACACCAGTGTATAACAACAAATCTATTAATTATTATACACAAGTGTGTTATAGGCGGTAAATGACGTTATAATAAACTGATAGTATTTTGTTTGACGTTAAATATACACAGGTGTATATTCATTATAAAAAATGGAATGTGCAGTATGACACAGCCTGTGTGTTACTCAATATACACAGGTGTACCATATATGAGTTGTAGCATGTCTAACTATATTTTTTAAATATTGTAAAATTCATTTTTAATTTTACATTTTTTTATTGTAGGTTCCCCATCGAGCAACGTATATGAATCTCCCGGTGGGACGAGATGAATATACACCAATGTATATCTGTGTACATCAATGTATATCTGTGTTGATGATGATGAATGAAAAAAACCAATATACACCAATGTATATCTGTGTTGCTGATATTGAATGATGATGAATGAAAAAACGAATATACACCAATGTATATCTTGTGTTGGTGATGATGATGAATTAAAAAACAAATATACACCAATGTACACTGTTGTATATATACCGAGATATAATTTTAATAGTATATACAATAAATAGGTTTGGGTATACCATAAACACTAATTTGCTGTTTCCAAATATACAGGAGTTTCTTATTAATTACCTAATAAATGATATTGAACAAAAGACATTAATACCCCTTTATTAAAATAACAACTAATTAAAGTTTTACTTTTTTACAATCATGCCATTGAAGATGGATGGCTCGAATTGGTTCCTATAGTTCCTACTTAAGGGTTGGTTCCTATTTGAACCCTACCCTATATATATATATATATATATATGTGTGTGTGTGTGTGTGTGTGTGTGTGTGTGTGACACCCTGCAATTTCCGGTAACTAACTTTTGAAAACTTAGTAAGTCTAACTTAGCGAGTCGCGCATACGTTACACATAACAAGGTCGGTCGAGTCGAGTCGCACATCATTAGGGTTTTAACATACGCAAGTCTCAGGTCCCGGGAATTGGTGATCGGGCGGGAACGTGTTATTTATCATGCATTATATGTTGGTAATCATTATGTGACTTGTCGGTATGTGGAAACGTGTTTACATATGTTAAAATAGGGTTTAACGCGCCAAAAACCCGGACACATAGGCTATAGGCGATTAGGCTATGTGTGATAGCCTAATCGCCACTTTTATAGGTGAGTAGGGAGACAGTAGGGGCGAATAGGGGCTATTCGCATGAAGCTTCATGCGAATAGCAGCCCTAATCGCCTATACTGCTGCGTACTCGCCTGAACTGCTCCGAACGATTAAAAACGCCTATAAATACCACCCTTGACCTCCAAAACATCATTTATGCTACCCTAGCCGCCCCATAACCTATCTCAACCCACAAACACCCTCTGGAACCTATTTTTACATCAAAACAACCATTTCCAAGCTTATTCCATCATCTCCTCTTGAATACAAGGTGTGTTCTTCAAACCCAAACCTTTAAATGATTATGTTTCACTCCCTAAAAGTCCAGACCTGACTTATAAATGTTTTTGTCTTTGAAAATCCATTTAAAACCGTTTTTAAACAAACCCACACCTTTACATGTGTTATATGTGTTATATGTGATTAAAGATAGAATTTTTAGGATTAAATCATGGTTGTTTTTGTGTTATTATGATGTTTATGGCTATTACAAGTTAGTATGATGATGTCCTAGGAGTTTGAATGGTTTTGGTTGTGTATTGTTGATACTTGATGTTTTGACCCATTTGAAGGATTTAGGATGATTAAGGATGATATGAGGTGTGTTGTTGATTGTATGATGTTAGGGTTTGCTCTAGGATGATGCTAGAACAGTAGGATGCTATCGGACAACGTGGTTATGTGATTTAATCTGAATAATTGCTATTTAGGGCAAGTTCTTGCATGTTGATGTGATGTTTACATGCTAAGTTGCTATTTTGGGAAAACGCTCGCATTCGGAACTGTTAGAACGATGAAAACTTAGGGGTTTTGCTTGAAATATGTTTGTTAAGGTGTTAGGATGATTATTGGGTGTTTTTACATGTTTCGGATCTGATTTGGAGTGTTCGGCGCGCGAAATTGCACTACAGAACTGCAGAGGCGAGTAGGATCCTACTCGCATGAGGCTTCAGGCGAGTAGGCTCCTAAATGCCTAATGTTCAGGCGAATACAAACCCTAATCGCCTATATATAGGCGAATAGAGGCCTATTCACCTCAACTACTAGCATTTACAATCCTAAATGCTTAATGTTTAGGCATTTATAATCCTAAATGCTAGTTTGATTCCTAATCGCGTATAATGCTGCTGTATGTATATTTTAACATCCCGGAACATGATTTGACGCCTAGGAACATGATAGGAACCCCGGGATACACCCAATGACTTAGTAACACGTGTTCGGACCTGTTTATGCGTTAATCGGACATTATGCTAGACTAAGTGAACTGTTGCGCGTATTAAGTGTTTAATTGTATATGTTGCATGATGTATTGTATTTATCTAACACGTGGAATGTCGGGTCACCAATGGGATGTCGAGTCTTGTCTTACGTAGTCTTGTTGTCGGTCAAACACGCTTTTCGGACACATAATGGTCATGGACTGGACTTAGGGACTAATGAACCCGATGGGTTATTAGTCTAACTTGACACATATCTTATGATAGGTCGCCAATAGTTGGGGCTATCATATCTTACAGACGGTTTACTCATATCACGCATACGGTTTACTCTTAAACGGAATACGCAACCTAAGGTGAGTTCACGGCCCCACATTTTACGGTTTATGTTTTCGGGGGAGAAACATGCTTAAAAATCTTTTTATGACTTATGACTTGTTAAACTCTTATGGCTCATGACTCTTTATCACGTTATACTATGGCTTACTTATCGTACTATACGGTTCATCAAAAGTCCCTTAGAAACCACTAACATGGGTATATGGCGGGGAAATATGGATAGCGCTATTGGGAACTGACAAACCCCACTCGACGGTGGGACCGGCGAGTGCATATTGTCTCTAATAAAACAAGGTCTACCGGTGATGACGGTAGCCCATAGGAAACTAAGGGTAACTACACGGCTTAGTCAGCAATGGTTTCACCCGTATGAGTATCTCATTCTGCGCCTAGCTAGCGTTCTCACAAGCATAGTAGTACTGTGATGGTAACGGTTTTCGAAGGATCACTTTAAACGTTTAAATAAAACCTGTGAACTCACCGGCATTATATGTTGACTCTTTTAGCATGTTTTCTCAGGTCGCTAAGGTAGCAGCTGTCGGATAGGCGCACGAGGTCGCACTGGAGTCGTCTCGCGTCTAGGGTCTCATATGCACGTTTTGGAATCATGAACTTTTGAACTTATGTTTTATTTATGCATGACTTTTGTAAACTTTAAATGCTTCCGCACTGTTGAATGTTGGTTTTAAACTTATGCATGGTTTCTGTTTAGGTATGTTTTACATTTAGACGTCGTTTATTGTGACCGTTGACTTAGATCCTGGTGTGTCACACACCTCGCGGTAGAACTCCGCAGGTGGAAATTTGAGGGTGTGACAGTGTGTGTGTGTGTGTGTGTGGTGCAAGTTGATCAAAAAATATTATCTATCAATTTTTTATCTTCCACTTGATCAAAAATGGCAAATCCAAATCCAATCCCGGCCTCACTAAACCGTGTGCGATCACCAATGTGGACTGTGGAGGAAGAACTCGCCTTGGTCAATAGTTATATTGGTATTTGGTGCGAAGCCAAAGTTTTTGGCGAGCGGTTGTCACAATGGGTGAAAAACCATCGTACAATTGACGCGATATATGGAAAATATTGTTCTTTAAAGGCGAAGTGCACCATATTTGAGCATTTCTATGTAAATGCGGTGAACGAGAACCCGAGTTTAAACGATGATGAATTGATTGAAGTAGCTCATAACCAATACCGAAGTATACACAGTGATAATTACCCGAGGCTTGAGGTTTGGAGACTTATGAGAAGACGATTTCTAATATAGTCGTCTTTCTACTATTTACTTATGTTTTTAAATAATGGTTTGATGTTATGGAGCGTGATGTTATTTTATGTTTTTTATGTAGTGTTTATTTTAATATTGATGCAATGGAATGTTTTATAAAAAATTACAAAAAAAAAAAAAAAAAAAACACCTGATAAAGCCCTCGCTCACCTTGAGCCACAACAGGATCAAGTGAGTAGGATTGACACTTTAGCCAGTGTCATGTCAGCGCCCAGTTGTCCTGTTTTAATAGGATAAAGCATCCGCTCACCTTAAGCGACAACGGATAATCTTATGAAATGCTTTAGAGCAGCCAGCAATCCTATATACTATTTTTGCTTTAGAGCAGTCAGCAATTATAAGTTTCATTTATTTAACTAGTTTAAAGGGGTTACAAAAAATAATAATTAATTTTACATTCAATACAATTTTTTTTGAACGATCAACAAAATTATTTTTATTTCACCAAAATCGCTAGTGGGATACTAGCAAAGTCGCCATACAAAAACACCAAACAAAATACAATTAACAACTACCACCCAACCCTATACATCTTAAAACCTCGCCACATCTCCCAACTTAAAGACTCTTGTTTCGCCCTTGTTTTTACCCACAAAAAACTCAAAGCCTTGATGTCGCACACCACCTTTTGAATCGAGCATTGAACACTATTGAACACCATCTCATTCCGGCTCTTCCGTAAACACCATATTGTCGTTAAACAAATCGCGTAGAAGGTCTAGAATTACTTCATCGGTGTTCGCTATCACTAACTCACCGGTACGTCATAATCTACTTTCTTCCTTTCCCACTAGTTTCTT
Source organism: Ambrosia trifida (assembly GCA_028751855.1). Classification (NCBI taxonomy): domain Eukaryota; kingdom Viridiplantae; phylum Streptophyta; class Magnoliopsida; order Asterales; family Asteraceae; genus Ambrosia; species Ambrosia trifida. The sequence continues at coordinate 121,808,617 of CM054129.1, read as the reverse complement.
CTCCGGCAGCGGTCTCGTGGTCTTCCCAGGCGTCCCTCCGGTCTAGGCCACCTGAATCGGTCTTCAATTGCTGTAAAGTAGCCAATCATCACACCACTGTCGCAATTTACATAAATCGCCTCTTTCTTCTTTCACGCTGATCATATCGACCAGCTTTACCTCTTTCTTTTGGTCATCTTTCTTGCGATTTCTTCACATGAACTCCTCCCTTCCGTCGAGCCCTAACGGCTTCTATGATTGCCGCCACCGACTCTCAAACCGGCAACACCTTCTTTAACCTTGCTCTGATACCAAATGTTGGTTCAGGCCCTTAAGATAACTCACTCACACACTCACTAATTTACTGCAAGAAAAAGGAAATGAAGAACAAACTAATGCACACTTTATTTAATAAGATACAAGGGCCTTTTATAGCCTCACATGCTAACTTACAAATGACTCATTCTCCAACTAAACCCACTAAATTGAAGCTATACCTGACTCCAACGGTTCTTTTCAACCACAAAACTCGGTCAACTACTTGACTACTACCATTATCTTATTTCTAAATAAAACCAACTATATACCAAATAATAAAACTAAATAATAAACACTTGAGTCAAGATTAATTCCAACAGAGTCACGTGATTACAATAAGCTATGTTACTCTTTTATGTTTTCGAAGTCAATATTTATATATATGAAGTGAAATTTATCTCATCTCAATCGTCATTTATCATGTAGTGCTGACATTGTACATTATGACGTGCAGGTGCAACAGCCTTAATGAAACTTTAGCCGATGATGTAGTTGATCAAGGAGAAGCATGGAAGAAGCAACTTAGCAGTCAGTCTCATGAGGTTTTGAGATGTTACCAAAAAGAATCTAGAACATATGCTGCCAGAAAGAGACCCCATGGAAATGTGAATTTTTTGCACAAGTAGGGGGTTTAACATTTTTGAGAGTACAATTAGGGGTCAATTACCAAAAAACACATGTAGTGAAACCCCTGAATGATCAGCGGCTTCAACCCCTCGAGCCTGTCATGTCTTGCACTCCCTGCAAAAGCCTGCATAATGAGGCTTCATGTTGAAACCGCTGATCCATATGGAGGTGTCCTGAAAAGCTGCATGCCTTGTATTTTTCGAAACCCTTGATTGCTCTCTTCAAATCTGCTTGCATGCTTTTAATTTTGGCAGTCCCACCCAAGACTATTGGCCTGTGAATGCTCTCTTGAACTATGCAAATGCATGGCATTAATCAATATAAATAAAAAAAAATTTTAAACTGTAAGAAATGTAGAATAGGTGTAGTTGTGTAAGACTTTGCAAGTGGTCCATTGAGGCCTCAATGACCCGTAGAGGTTTGCCAATTATTGATAATCATTGACCAATCATTGGCAATAATTGGTAATTGTAAAAAAGAAGTGTAGTGTGAGTGTTTAAGATCGGATAAAGATGTAAATATCAATGTTTGGTTTTTTATAAATGTTTTTTTTATATGGGTGTTATTTTTAAATAAATAGAATTATTATTATAAAATGATATAATAGATATTGCTTAAACATTAACGTTTATGTTGCCGAACTAAACAAAACACAAGATACGAACAATAAAACAAAATAAAGCATAATATTCAACCATTTACATACAACTAAACATAATAAAGCATACTGTTCATACAATAATAAAATCCAAACAAAATTTCAAGCTTAAAATATATAAAACACACTAAAAAACTAAAAAAAAAAATGGAACAAATGGGTCGTGGAGGCCACAATGGGGAATGGGCCATTGAGGCCAAAATTTTGAAAAGCGATGAGCCGTTGAGGCCTCAATGGGCCATTGAAACAAATCAAAGATGGGTCGTTGAGGCCTCAATAGGCCATTGAGACAAAGCTTCTTGAGGAAGCTTCTCCAATCATTTAAAAATTAAAAAAAAATAAATAAATCCCAACGGACCATTGAGGCCTTAATGGGTAATTGAGACAAAGCTTCTCAATGGGCCATTGAAACAAAACTTGCAAATTAAAAAAATAAAACCCAACAGACCATTGAGGCCTTAATGGGCAATTGAGACAAAGCTTCTCAATGAGCCATTGAGACACTTCTTTTTTACAATTACCAATCATTGTCAATCATTCCCAATGATTGATCAATGATTACAAATAATTGGCAAACCTTAATGGGTCGTTGAGGCCTCAATGGGCCATCGTTTTCACTTTTTTGAATAAGGATGGGTCATTGAGGCCTCAATGACCCGTCGTTTTTCCCAGATTTGGCCTCAATGGCCCATTGAGGCCTCAATGACCCATCCTAGGGGTGTCTAGGGTTTTTTTTGGGATGTCTAGATAGTATCACCCAATAGTAATCGTGTAAGAATATGTTATGTGTAACATGTTATAAAATGCAGGTGAGCATCAAAAATCTTAACGAAAAGCTCACTCTTATAATATATATATATATATATATATCTATACTTCTATACTACATTATAAAGGAGAATGTATGGGCAAATATGTCTAAATTGTCCAAAGTTAAGATGGTATACCAAGGGTTTCTTTACAGTTTCCTAAATTTTACCACTTTTCTTTCATAAATACCCATGGGGTAACTTTATTTCATTAAATTATCAAAAATTCAAAATCAAGTTATCCTTCATTATTTTTGTATCTACATTGAATTATTACATCTTCCTATGGGGTAACTTTATTTAATTAAATTATCAAAAATTCACAATCAAATTATCCTTCATTATTTTTTATCTACCTTTGTGATACACCCTTGTTTATACTCCCAATCCACTTGAAATCTGCTTAGTTAATAATTATTGTAAGTGCATGTCTTAGGATCAATTATATGTAAATTAATGAGAAGCACACGGAATTTGTAGGTTACTATACAAAAGTCCGGTTTAGTTCACATCTTCTTTCACTACAATAAACTTGCTTTTACTCCTGACCTTATGATTTAAATATGTTAGTATGAGTTGTTTGTTCTAGCACTTGAAACATGACTCCAAATGATGGCAAACAAAGCAAACACAATGTTAGCGATATTGATGCTTTTGATTCTCTCAACATCTATAAGGTCCCTCAATTTTTAGGTAGTTAAACAGAAAGCAACATAATTTTTTTTATCCTTATGATGGTGTAGGGCTAAAACAGTGAAACCTACCTACATGCTTTGAGTTTTGAGTTTTGAATGTATATATTTTTTTTAATTTGATTTATTGACACTGTTATGTTTAGAGGTTACATTTACAAGTAGTATTTTATGGTTTTACCCAAATGGGTTCAAAAGTGAATAACTTGCTCAAATTTCTCATAACATATACATTTTTTTTACCCAAATGTATATTTTTAATACTTCAAAAAGAAATATTATTCATGGCAATATTATGTGTTTGTTTACAATCATATAATCTAACTCCTTTAGCAATGCATTTGAAGTACACTTTTGTGATCTTCTTTTTGCATTAGCACTATTACGAGTGAAGAAGGACATGCTATTGTGCATTGTCGACTCCGCTGTAATGCGCGGGTTACCACTAGTGTGTGTGTGTATATACACACACACACACACTAAAATGTACATCTTATAAAGTTAGAAATATCGTGTTCTTTTTTTTATAAAAAAGGAATTTATTTCTATAATAATAATAATAATAATAATAATAATAATAATAATAATAATAATAATAATAAATATACCTTTTTCAGATTTATAAAAATTATATATATATATATATATATATATATATATATATATATATATATAAGTTTTTTAATTTTTATAAAACTCCAATACGAATCCTCATCCATCCAATAAAGTACCCAACCCAATAGCGAAACCAACCTATTTCTTCCTTAAGCCCAATTCATAGCCCAAAAACATCGGCCTAGACGCGCCAGCCCATCACCCAAGCCCACTACAGCTCTTCTTTCCTTCTTCCCTTTCTGAGCAACCAAACCAAGATCAAGAATCGGATCCTGGTTCGACCTGACAAGACCCACCGACGGATCACAGCTTAAACGCACATGACACTTCAATCAAATCCCTTATATGACTTGCCTCAATACATCTTCCTTTCCTAAATCAGTTGTATGCGTGATTATATGCGTATAAACTTTCAAATTGACTGTTTAAAAGCCATTTATAACCTTCCAAATCGACCAAATCCAATTAACTATAAATACTCGTTTTTTTTCGATTAAACTCGCACGCAACCTCGGATAATAGCGACTAACAAAACCCCTCCTTAATATTTCTCTTGTGTGCTCTAAATCATCCAGATTTGAAGCTTTTTGGTCACAACCTTGTGCTCAACTTGCAACCTCTTTCTGTACACCTTAACCTCTAATTTTATATGCTTCTGATTCGGTTTTTAACAAGGAATAAAAGCCCTATACTTTTGATCATAATCCGTGTCAAATTTGTGGATTATTAGATCGAATTGGGGCTAGTGTTCATCAGGCTTTAAATGGGGTTTCTTGTTGTTTCATGTTATTGTATAAAAATATTTTAAGTTTAAAATAGATAACAACCACACGACCATGGGTATTCCACCCAAATGGTCACGGGTTCGAGTCCTTGATGGATCGATTTTGATGCAGCTTTTTCCTTTTATTTTTTTCTTTTTGTTAATAACAATTATAAATACACTTAATTATTAAAAATAGTAAACTTTGTCTATATTTTTATAAAAATTATCCTAGTTTCATAAAACTCTAAAGTTTATGTCTATAATTTTATTATTCTGAAAATTATTTATTTATTATTTTTAATGTATTTATTTTGTTTAAATCATAATTAATTCAAAAAATATTATTTTTAACCATTTTAATACCAAAATTTTTATGGAGTTACTTCTAACCATATAAAACTTTCTGCTAATTTTATTTTTGTAAAAATATAATTTTAACCATTTTTATAATTTAATTATATTTAATGGATTAAATTCAAGTAAATTTTGTTTTAAATAAAAAGAATATGGAAAATAATTTATAAAATTATTTCCCACTTGTAACACATATAAAATACGGTTCAAAAATAAAAATAACATTTTTGCACTTTATTTGTATATATTTCCTAATTATTTCATTATTAATAATTATAAATTTAATTAATATACTAGAATATTGTATGCGCGTGGGATCGTCTAAACAACAAAGATAATGATCAAACAAGTTCAATTCAGGTGCGGAATCCCTGAATTGATCACAAAATGATAATAAAACTAGCAAAACACAGAAATCATCATAAACATCTTTAATTCATTCACTTTGATAAAGGATTACACTTGAAATCACAGTTTATAATGATTAAAAGACTTTTACAGACTCAATAATAAACCTAGGGAAAACACACACAGGGAGGGAAAACAAAATGTCAAAAGTTACAATTCAAAAATCAACTTGACCTTATATAGGCCTGCACATTAGCCCATTTATGTTGGTCGAATGTGCAGGTTCGACCATTCGTTATGGTCGAACCAAGACATTACATAATCTAAGTTCTACCTTCGACCTCCCTGTGTTCCTTCGACCCTGCAATTCCACCTTCGACCGTTCATATTTCTACCTTCAACCATTCGACTGTTGACAAAACATTTGTTATCCGCAATCCAATAGCATTAGTCGCATAATATGCATCTACAAACTCCCCCTCGACTATTGCTTGGATTGCTTACGTTCTTGGTCCATCATCTTGTTCATAAGCTTGATACGCAGTAACGTCTTCTGTTCCTTGGTCATCACTGGTTCAAAAGTTTGTTTCGACCTTTTCTTTTTAACTTCCTGAACTTCCTGAACTTTCACAAACTTCACCAGTTTCTTATCAAAATCACATCCAGTATTCACATCCCATGAAAAGCATAAGAATACCACACGTTGGTATTTGCTTGCCTGTTCACTATCCTTAGCTTAAGAGTAAATCGGATTATAATAGAGCATTATAATATCCTCATGGGAACAGTTGATCAACCACATAGGATCAAAGATGTGAATCTTCTTGAAGTCTTTTGCACCATCCTTCAACACTATAATAGCCTCTACAATCTTCCAATCATAGTACCACCACATGAAGTCTTTAGAAAAGTGTTGTGGGATTTGCATCAATGGAATATGTTTCAACACTTTAGGTGGTTTATACTTTAACGTCACCTTAGGCATCCCAGTAATATCATCAATCTCCTTCTTATGAACAATTTTTTTTTGGGTATTGTGGAGTAAACAAGTTCCACTTCGTTCTGCTTTCAATCGATATACGATCTGCAAAGTAAGCAATATGATCGTTTACAGAACCTGTTAACTCATGTCTACAAATGTCACGAATAGCCAAATATGGCAATGTCTTCAAGTCATGGAATCTGTCAAAATACAGAATTCCTTTTTCCCATTTTATGGCTACACATTTCAACTGTTTCACAAACTTCCATCCAAGAGCTTTACCTTTAAACAAGTCATTGTGAAACTTGTAAAAACTACCTTGAACTTCTTTCTTTGGATGGTTCGCCTCTTTCTCTTTAAGCTTTCTCAACAGATCTTTCAAAGCGTCAGATTATTCAATGTTTGGCTTATTACAATCTGAAAACACTTCTTCAACAAATCTCTTACTCTTTTCATGAGCAAGTTTCTCAGCCTAGCAAAACATGTCATCAGTGAAATCAGGAAATCCAGAATCTTTGTTCTTCTTGTAGTATTCTGGATATTCCTCACTCGTGATATCTTCAATCTCTACCTCCTCGAATACTGGTACGTCTCTGTCATCGGAGTGATTACCTGCTTCTTTCTCAGGTATGTTAGGTATTTGATTATTAATCATCAACTCCTCCAGAGTTTTACCGACCTGTTTCGCCAATCCTTCCAAAATCTCCTTTTACATGGCTGCAGAAACTTCTCCATCTTCTAAGTCAGGATCATTGTACTCCAACTCGAATCTCATATCATTAGACTCAAAAATCTCAGGAAATCTGCAAGTCATTTCTATCGTCCAGACTCTGTCAGTCAACATCTGGTGATACATATTCTTGTCATCATCAGATAAAGATCTGATCTTTTCATTCCAAAAGACACTATCATCGTCAACTGTACCACCAGGAGCATTCGAACTAGAACCTCCTGTATCTTTTCCTGATCCTCTCTTCTCACACTTGTATTTTTTAGTGTCATCATCATCATCATCACTGTCAGAACTTGCAGAGCTATTACCTTCTCCTGAATCATCTCCCGAACCATCATCATCACCATCTTTCTTCTTCTTAGAATCTTTACCAGCATCCTCATCTAACACATCATCTTCTTCTTCTTCTTGATCAGATGGTTCATAATCAACTTCTTCTTCATCACGCTCCTTATCTTCTTCACCAGCTTGTAACTGAGGAGCTTTAGAGTATAAGTCTTTTATCAGATTATCCATACTCTTGTTACTTGCTTTCAGCTTCTTGTTCTCCTCTTTTATAGCAATATATCTCCTGGTGTTTCTTTGTTCATGCTTCAACAATTTCTTGTTTTCTTTTTGAAGCTGTTTAATCTTAGCTTCTAGAGCCTCCTGATTCTCATGTGATGTTTCAACAACGTCTAACATCTTCTTGTCATTGTTTCTCAACTGTTCTATTTCTGCTTGTTGCTAATTAATAATCTTCATCATGTCAGCAAGCTTCTGGTTCACTGCAGTCATAACATCACTGTCTACAGTAACCTTCGGTGATGTTGAAGCTTCAGCAGCAGAAAATTTTCCTTTCTTCAATTTATTTAACACTCTATCTAGTGCACTATTGAACTCATCAGTTGGTAACTCAGTCTGTTCAGCAGCAGATGATGTCTTTGGCTTTAAAGCTCTTTTATAAAGACACCCTATCTAATCTAGGTCCGTAATTACTTACAACAGAAGATCAGAGAGGCTGTCCCCAGACAACTAATAACATATCGACCCGAAACCTCTTAGTTTTGTACAAATACCCTATCAAACGAAATTACGGTACCAAGACCATATGCCCATGAGAAGTTCATCCACACAACAATTTGTTTGATATGTATGTATCAGGCACGCAATAATAGGTCTACGAAGCCTATCAACACATCACACAGACTCAGACACACGCCTTATATTGCATTACATTTCTTTAGAATGTGTCAGATCCCCACTAATGTACTATCATTTCCCCTTTTTCTCTAGAAAATCATTTTGGGTTTTTCTAATTTTTATGGGTTTTTCAATTTTTCAATGTTTTTGGTTTTTCTGAAAATAAATTCTATCTAAGAAATGTAAAACATATTTTTGGATTTTTTGTATTTTTCTGAATAGCAATAAAAACTGTACTAAAAAGTGATAAACTGAGGTGGTGATCAGTCCTGTTTTTCTTTAATACCATTAGCTTTTAAAAGATATTCAAATATTGATTTATCAAAAGCTTTGGTAAAAAGATCTGCACGTTGATATTCAGTGTGGATTTTGACCATATCGATCAACTCTTTTGCGTAACAATCACGGATAAAATGGTATTTGATCCGGATATGTTTAGCTTTCGAGTGATTTACAGTAAATAGGGGTTTTAAGAAATTGCAAACCGTAGTCCACCATCTGTTGTTGTATCCAAAGAGCTTGTGAGTAGCAGCTTGATGCTGAGACATATTCTGCTTCACATGTGGATAATGCAACTGCGGTCTGTTTCTTGCATTGCCAGGTCACGAGCCTGCTCCCCATAAACTGGCATCCAGCCGTTGTGGATTTGCTGTCTTTGTCACAACCACCCCAATCTGCATCACTAAAAGCGATTAGGTCAAAATTATCATCATTAGGGTACCATAGTCCTCTCGACGGACAACCCTTCAGATATCTAAGGATTCGTTTGACAGCTGCAAGATGACTCTGTTTCGGCTTCGATTGATAACGTGCACAGAGACATGTGGCAAACATTATATCTGGTCTGGAGGCGGTGAGATACATCAGAGATCCGACAATTGCTCTGTATGTAAAAGGATCAGTTAGCTCCCCCTTAACGTCAACACCAATCCCGTGATTAGGTTGTATCGGGGTATCCATCGGCTTTGAATCATCCATCTGGAATCGGCTCAAGACTTCAGAAACATATTTCGTCTGGTGAATAAAGATCCCCGTTGGTCTTTGGTCCACCTGCAAGCCTCATTTCGAACTGTATCTCTCCCATCGCACTCATTTCGAACTTTTCCTGCATAACACGTTCAAATTCTCTGCACAGAAGTTCGTTAGTAGAACCAAAAATAATGTCATCAACATAAATCTGCACTAGAAGCAAGTCATCCCCTGTTCGTTTTGTGAACAGTGTGCAATCTACCAAACCTCGTTTAAATCCTTTGGACAGAAGATACGTGCTCAGCTCCTCATACCATTGCCTCGGAGCCTGGTGCAACCCGTAAAGAGCTTTGTTTAGAACGTAGACCTTATCCCGGTGAATAGGATCCTCAAAGCCTGGTGGTTGACCTACGTAAACTTCCTCCTTGACCATACCGTAGAGAAACGCGCTTTTAACATCCATTTGATACACCTTGAATTTCTTATATGATGCGAACGCTAGAAACATTCGGATAGCCTCTAAGCGTGCAACCGGTGCATAAATCTCATTGTAATCAATTCCTTCAACTTGATGAAAGCCTTGTACGACAAATCGAGCTTTGTTCCTGACAATCACACCTCTGTCATCTTTCTTACACTTGAACACCCATTTCATTCCTATCTTATTCCGTCCTGTAGGTAAATCTGTCAGTGTCCACACTCCAAGTTTCTGAAACTGTAATAACTCCTCCTGCATAGCCTCTAACCAAGCGTCATCCAAAAGAGCGTCCTTATATGTCCGCGGCTCAACCTGCGAAACATAACAAGCAAAAGACCAATCATTTTGAAAACCTGATTTTTGAATTTTGGCATATAAAGCAAGAGCGCCAAGGTTTTCTGGTGAGTTTGCATTCCTCAGTTGACCTCTCGTCATCACGCTACTACCAGGATCACCAATAACCTGCTCGATCGGGTGAATCCGATGTATCTAAGATTCCGGATAATCAAGTAGTTAAATTCTCTGTGGAATCCAGATCATTACCCACGTTCGATGATGAGGCACCATGTGGATTTGGGTTCACTTGAGGTGTCTCTGTAGCAATATCTGGAACAGCTTCACTTGTAACATCATCGTCATTTTCAGATTCCGATGAATTAAGAGTTGTAGAAGCTTCCTGAAATACTTCTTCTTCAGCTACATGAGCATTGGTATCATTAGAAGCTGTAGTGATCGGACGCACCAACGATGATGTTACTGCGTTTTCGACCTCGTAATATAATTGTAATACAACTTCTTCAACCAAGCTATCTAGATTGAATGATTCAAAGAAATCCTTGTAATCAAACATCCAGTCTGGACCGCTACCCTGTACATTCTGAGTATATCTTTGAACTTCGACATTAGCCCACTCCTCGACCTGACGAGTTCGTTTGTTGAAAACCCGTTTGAGCGGGGTTGCATATCCAACAAAGAATCCTTCTTCAGCCTTCGGTGCGAACTTCTCAGATGGATTAAGTATTGTACATGGAGCTCCAAACGGTTCTAGATACTCTAAGTTTGGCTTTCGTCGATTCAACAGCTCATAAGAAGTTTTGCCAAACTTCTTCACCGTTAAAACACGATTAAGAGTATAACAAGCGGCATAAATTGCTTTGTTCCAGAACATTACTGGAAGATTTGAGTCCGCGAGCATTGTTCTTGCCATTTTAATTAGAGTCCTGTTTTTGCGTTCAGCGACACCGTTCTGTTGTGGGGTATACGTAGCACTGTATTTATGATGAATACCTTTGTTTTCACAAGGATCGTCCATCTGTGCATTCTTAAACTCCGTCCCATTATCACTCCTAATTCTCTTGATCTTGAGACCATAGATATTTTCCAATTGAGTGAACAGAACTTTCAGATTATCAAACGTGTCGCTCTTATGATGCAAGCACATAACCCATGAAAATCTGGAAAAGTCATCGGTAACCACAAGACAGTACAATTCACCAGCATGACTTTTACGTTTGACCGGTCCGAACAGATCCATGTGCAAACGCTCAAGTGGCAGTTCAATGGAATTGACTTTCTTTGGCTTATGGGATTTCTTGTGCTGCTTACCCTTCTTGCAACTCACACACTTGTCATTTAAATGAAAATGTTTAACATTTACGCCTGTGAAGTTCATTCTTCACCAATTGATTCATCTTTCGAAGGTGAATGTGTCCCATCCTCCTATGCCACATGATTGATTCTTTTTCAGTAGCCTTGGAGAGGAAACATGTGACTTGGCCTTATGTAGTCATTGCTTTTGACATATCGAGAATGTACAAATTCTTCACTCTCGGCGCCTTTAACATCACCCACTCTTTTGGTAATACGAATCCCGGCTTGAGTATATAGCAAGATTTGTCATCAAAGTAAACTGAAAACTGCTTATCACAAATCTGACTGACACTGAGCAGATTATAATCGATTTGCTTCACGTGAGAGATCTTCTCAAAACTCACTATACCATTACTGACACTACCCTCCATGGTAATGTATCCACCCTTGTTTCCAGCAAACGCTACATAACCTCCATTAATATTTCTGATATCGAACAGTAGCGATAGATCCCCTGCCATGTGACCAGAAGCTCCACTGTCAACAATCCAAAGACTGATCACAGGGCCAGCTGAAGCTCCCTGCACATATCAAGCAAAAAGATTAGATTTTTTGGGGGACCCAAGCCTGCTTGGTCTTGGGTCTTTGAACTATGTTTTTCAAAGATTCTTTCTTACAATCAGATAGATTTGAATTGATCTTTTTCTGATCAATTAAATCTTTTTCAGTTTCAGCTTTGACATTCTCATTCACCTGTGAAGATGAAGCACCTTGTGAACCCTTTGGTGACCAATGCTGTTCCGAACGTTTCAAGATCCGGATTTGAGATTTTGGGGTCTCAACCGGTTTCTTTACTTCGTCTTTGAATGAAACTTTCTTGGTTACCTTCTCTGATTTAACAAAGACAGGTCCAACTGTTGGTTTGACAGCAGGTTTAACTGGAACCTTTTTCTTGTCAACAGTTGTGTTCACCATCGGTTTCTTAAGGGATTTTTCAGTTGCTATCCGGTTACGACGATCATATGTCATTGAACGATTATCCCTTCTTTGATAAAAAATGATTTTGATTATAAAAATGTGGTTGTTGAGGGACAACACGTTGTTGTGGATAACATTGATTATCGACTGGACGTTGATAATTTTGCTTCACTTCCACCTCGTGCCTTTTGTGCCTAACATACGGGCAGTGAGCAAGTAAATGCCCTCTCTCCCCGCATTTATAGCACACACAGTATTCCTCAAAGTTATTCTTGGTGTTCGACTCAGAGTATGTGGTGATAGGATATTGGTCCTCCACACATTTCCTTCTAAGACTCTCAGGAGCTGGATCCAAAGAGTAAGTCGGCTCAAGAAAACTGTTAGCCTTATTCTTTGGCTTGATGAATTCTGTGACATGAACTTTTGGTTCTTTAGGAATATCCAAGTAAATTCTTTCTAAAACCTCTGGAGGTACATCATTTGTTTGCTCATGCTTCGGGAACCAAATGGTACTCTCCTGCCAATTCTTTTCAATCTTTAAATAATTGGCGAATTTGATTGGATATTCCTCGTCAGACATTATCTTATCGGATCCAATCATCCGATAGAAAATCTTGACGGGTTTGTCACAGGATTCATTTTTCTTTTCATTTTTCTTTTCAACAGGCTTAACTGATTGATTCTTTCTATAAGCATTAGCCATGGGATGCAAAATCTGAGATGGTGAAACAGGTTCGTTAGTGATTATGTGATTTTCATCAGGAATATCACACACCTTCTCAAATACCTTCTTAGATTGATCATCCTCAGAATCGGAATCATCAGTTACAGCAACTACACCATTGTTTAGTCCCAAAACTGGTCGAACATCAGAATTTGGGTCTCCCACACTAGAAGTGTTTGACTCAGTATCCGATGTCGATTCAGACTTGACTGAGCTCTCCGGTGTTATTGAATGTAGAGTATGATTTTATAATAACATTGGAGATGGGACGGCCTTGTAGTTTACACTACTAGACTGTGAAGGCTCCTCTATTATATGATCAACAACATAAGCAATATGCTTATAACTCTCAAGTTTCTTATTTACTTTTTCTGCAAAGCACTTGATGGTAGCCATTTCAAGTTTTGTGTTTTCTAAATCATTGATGTAATTATTTATGGCTAGTTGTTTCAAAGATAAAGTCTTTTTCAGTTCTGAAACATCTTTCTTATAACCATCAAGCACTCTGTTAAACTCTCGTGCTTCTTTTTTATAGGATTAACAGTTGATTTTAGCACTCTCAAGCTGAACCTTGAGTTGCTTATTATCCTCTGTCAATTTATCACAAGCATCACAATGTGTATCACAAATTGAATTTGATGTAGATTCAGTACTTACCTGTTTAGGAGGTTCTATCATCGCCATCAGTGCAAAGTGTGCTTCCTTCCCAGCGAAAAACTTTGAATAATCAATACTGGTACAGGCATCATCCACCATGCATGATTTGCGGGTCATCAAAAAATCAGCTTCAGCAAGCAATTGGTCAATATCATCATCCAGTGAGTTAACACTAGATTCAGAATCAGATTCACTCTCCACATCAGAATAAGCTGAATCATACTGTTCTGGCTCCTCAGTAATCGAATCAAGAATCAAACCAGATTTCTTCTCTTCACAATCATCACTTTCTTCACTCAACTCTTCGATTTTCACTTCAGACAACTTCTCAGTCACTATCTCTTCTTCAACACATACCGGCTCATCCAGATCCATTTTCTGCGCAACACATGCCACATTACCAGTGGTAATCTCCTCAACACCCAACTGCATACCCGTCCAATCAAAACCCTCGTCTTTCTGTATCACCAAGGCTTAGTTTTGATTATCTGATTGGGTTTGTGTGTTTGGTGTAGAAATAGGAATGATTGTTCGGTTTGGATTTTGTTGTGTTTGATTTTGGTTCTGGTTTCGTGTTGTGGTCTGTCTAGCAGTGTTGTTTTGTGAAGTATTTTGACGGTTCTGGTAGGTATTTTGTGGTTGAAAGCTTGAAATATTAGGGCTTTGGTAAGATACCTGGTTTTGGGTTTGACGGTTTTGGTAGTTGGTGTTGAAAGGAATTCTGTTGACCTGCTGTGCTGGCTGTGTGCATTCCTTTTTAAAGTGACCTTTCCCACCACAATTGAAACATGTCACTTTGGCTTTGTTGAAGCCATATGTGGTGTTTGGGGAAGTAGAAAGATCAGTTCTTCCGGTCTTCTCGATGAATTTGGTAGCTCTCCTCATAACACTAGCAAATGCCCACTGGATATCAATGATGTAACATCTGCAATTTTTTTTATAAAACTGAAAATCTCCAAAACCATAATTCTATGTAACGTCTGGCGTAGAATTGTAATATCCGAAAAATTCAAAACTTTAAATATATATATATATATATATATAATACATATCTGGTTATTATGTTTAATCTATAAACACTCGTAAACAAGCTATTATTTTTGTGTGAAATTTTTTTATATACTATTATTGTTATAATAATACTATAAGCAATGAATATACATATATTTTTTTTTAGTTTACATTCTTTGTTGTTAAGAATAAATGAAACAAAAAGTAATGTTAGTCAAACACTTTCCCATATGATTTACCATATCCTACTAAATCAAATAATGGATCCCGCCAAACAAGCTTTCTTTAACAATTGGAATTTGGTCAATACCCGAGAAATCCGGCAAAAATTTGGGAGCCTCGAGTAGACGTTTATGACCAAATTAAATTCTCCAAATATATTGGTCAACATTTCCATAACTCCTCATGCGTTTTGACTACAAATTTTGCAACTAACTGAACCGAAATCAAAGGCCCGCATATACGGCCTCGACCTATAAATCCATTCATCTGTTACAATGCAACCGGATATAGATACGAACACCCATGTGAACCTTACACACAACATCTCATGACGCCCTCTGTTTGCCGATCAAAACTCCGGCAAAACGAGTATTATCAACACATCGCGACCACCCGTCGCTGCTGGAGTTGAAGCAACCAGCGCACACCATTTCGTAACCACCGAACACACTACCTCCGGTCCAACATCTGACACGCACCACCTTTGATCACCCTCTCTGTTCACCGCGCTTCGTGAACCCGCCTACGTCTGTCGCCAGGCCTCCGGTTATCAACCACACCCCATCATCTTGTTATTCCTAATTATCTGAGGTATCATTTTAATCTCATGATTTTGTTTAACTTATGTTGTTCACTAACTTGATACGGCGACTAAGATAATAACAAGCACAGTTCACATCATATGTATATATCACCATTGTATGCAATTTGCCCCTAAGTATCTCAAGTCATTTTCGTTCAGGTTTACCATCCCTGTTCAAAAATAAAATAAAATAATTCCTACCTCATAGATACATAAATTTGTATTTTGATAAAAATAACTAACAAAACTAATTTGAGGTGTGGCATCTCATTAGACCAAAGTGGTCGTAGAATTGTTTTGTCATTATAATACTTACCAAATGCAATATCTCATATGTAATACGTGTCCACTATATGGACATTATTAATAATGACATAAGTTTAATAGAAAACAACAGTCATCATTTACAACACTTTTATAAATATTTGAGTTCACATTTTTATGAAAATGTAATTTAATACAACCATTTAACTCATACGGTAATTAGACTTGCGTTCTAAATGTCCTTGTCGTCGGGCAGTTGATAAGTCAAACGAATCTTATAGTTGAATTATTTTTTATTAAAATCAATAATGAAAATTGTAGGCTTTGAAACGTTCATTACACGCATACGGAATATTCATATTCATCATCATAATCAAGGTGAGTTTACATAGCCCCTTTTCCATTTCACTATTTTGGGGTGAAACATGTTACAACATTCAATTTACAATTCAATCATAAGTGTCTATGTGTTATTCTATGTTGCATTATGTCTTTAACATTACTAGGGTAAGCACATTATTCTAGCATAATCATTAACATTGATCAGCCGAGGGTATACAATGATAGATCTATTGGACTGACAATCCCACCCGGATACGTGTACCTCCTACATAGGTAGCGTGGGTGATTGTTATCGAACACATAACATAATCGAGTGAACCATATGCGTATGGGATGGACCACAGTATTCTAGTCTCAAGGGTTGATTATGCACTCGATTTACCTGATAGTTTTGTTTTCACATATGGACTAGACTAGCCATGGCACTCGAATTGTACAACATTTTTATTCAAACCTATGTAATTCTCACCAACTTTTGTTGACCCAAAATATTTTCAAACTTAACATGTTTCAGGTTATAGCTTGCTTGAAGATTAGAGTTAATGCTTGAAGATGTGTAGCTAGTATTTTTCATTTTGATGTACAAATTCTTAGAACAATTGTATGTAATTTATTTAAATCATTTAATGAAACTTATTATTGTAGATGCAAAAGTGCGACTAAAGCTTTGGATTGAACAATACAATATGTTTTGGTGATATCGTTGGTGCGAAGGAGTGATTTAGAAAGTGCGAAGGAGGCTTTTGAAGGTGCGAAGGTAGATAAAAGGTGCGAAGGAAGTGGCATGGACGAATGAAGATTATAGATTATTGTAGAACTTGATTCGACCAGATGTTTTGGGCGAACCTGCACATTCGCACAATCAATTTGGGCGAATGTGCAGTCTATAAATAGACAAGTTTGATTTTTGAATGTAACTTTTGATCATTATTATTCCCTCCACTTTCAGAAACTCTCTCTAGTGTTTTGTTTAACTCGTTTATCGTTCATACCTTGATTGTATCATTATTTCAACGTGTAATCGAGTGATTTATTAATGAAAACTTTTGAAAATGATGATCTGTGTGTTTGAATCTGTTTGATTATTATTTTGTGATAGTTTTAGGGTTTCCGCACCTAAAACTAACTTGTTTGATCATTCTTTGTTTGTTATCGATTCTTTCACGCACATACAAAGTGGTATCAGAGCCATTCTGGATCAAACAACCACAAATTAATAGTCTCTCAGTTGATTTGGACCCAATTTTGGTCAAAAAGTTTATGTTTTCAATGAACAAACTGATGTGATAAGATTTTGATTGATTACAACTTGATTTCGAGTTTAAATTGGATAATTCTCTTCATTAAAGTTGTTCCAAATCAATTCCGATTCAAAACCTGATTTAGATCATCAAAATCCATCAACATTTGATAAACATGATCAAAATTAACTGATTTTCAAAGAATAACCGTTTTTGAAATCTCAGGGGTCGAAAGAGAGAGTTTGGTCGAAAATGGAAATATTTTGGGTCGAAAGAAGGATTTTGTGTACGAAGGAGATGTTATAGTGGTCGAAAGAAGACTTTGATTGCTTATTTTGGTCATTCGCCCAGTTGTATCACCTTCGTCTGATCGAACGGTCGAAGGAGCAGGAGAACGGTCGAAAGAGAGACGAAAGCGGTCGAAGGAGATTTTGTTGTTTCAGTTCACATTCGTATCAATAAAAAACGGGCGAAGGAGAACTTTATTTCTCATTCGCACGTTCGACTGTACGAAGGAGCATCCTGTTTTAAAACATTTCTAATCTTTTCGTGTTTAATCGTTTGCAGGACAAGATGTGGAACTTCCCAACAACGCCTAGACCGACTCAAGCACCACAACAGCAGACAACACAAGATCCGTGGTCCGTTGCAGCTCAGAAGACTAGTCAACCATCACAGCCAATCAATAATATGGCAATGACTAGTTCGGCTCCTCAACAAGTTGGTCAACCATTACAACAACCAATTGACAACTATTGGGGAGTCGCAGCAGCAGCAGTTCATTCGCAGACGACCAACGCCATATCCACTCTTATTCATGATCTATCCTCTGGAAGCGGTAATCGTCTACCAAAGCTAATGGACATGAAGGAGTACAATACTTGGAAGACGAAGTTTAAGATTCATGTTGAGGGACAAGGACTTGAGGGAGCCGAGGCATGGCAAATGATTGTGAAGGGTTACGTTGCTCCTATTCTGGAGAATACTGGAGAACCGATACCTTTGGAGAATTTGGCGGATGATGAGAAGAAAAGGTTTGCGATAGAGAAGAAGGCATTCTCTCAGCTATCTCAGGCGATCAACACTGATCTATTGCATCAGTTTGGATCGTGCACAACATCCAAACAATTATGGGATATGCTGAGAAATCGACATGATGGAAATGAAAAGACAAGGAAGCTGAGGATGGAAGAGCTTCGGAAGGAATTTGAAAACTTCAGTTACATGGGTAATGAGACCCTAAAAGAGTTGGTTCCACGGTATTGCCATTTGCTCACTGAATTCTCGAGCTATGAAATCAGCATACCAATGTCGGATTTAGTAGATAAATTTGCTGATGCTTTACCACCCTACTGGAACCAACACATTGAAGTGTTGAAGGAGAAGGATGCATACCAGTATTGGACTATTAACGAGTGCATTCAAAAGCTGGAAAACAAAGAGATGGAGGAGAAGAGAAAAGCTAAGAGAGCTCAGATTCCACAGAATCCTGATCTTTATGTGAGTGGTACATCTAACTCTCTTTCTGCTTCAAGCACCACTTCTAATGTTGCTCCTCACATAGCATGTGTATCCAACGTTGTTGAACCAACAAAAGCACCCATCAACTACCTTGCTCAAACTTCATCCTACACACCATCATACACACAACAACCTTTTCAAACCCCAAACTTTATTCCACCTTTTTCACCGTTACAACAAGCCGCATGCTACACATCAAGTCAACCTCAACAACAACAACAGTATACTCCTCACATGAATCAGATGCAGATTACTCAAGCACAATCAAGTCAAAACCCGATTGTGTTAGAGACCTCGAATCTTAACAATGTGACTGTTGAAATTGCTCAACAGCATGTTGCTCTTGTATCTGCTATGGTTGCTTCTTACAACGGTTTGGTAGCGAGTCAAATTGGAAATAACAATCTCACCAATGAGGACTACGCTCAAATCGACAAAGAGGAGATGGAGCTGATGGACATTCAGTGGGCTTTTGCAAGCATTATGCTGAGAGCCACTGACTTTATTCAGAAGACTGGCAGAACTGATCTCTCAACCTCTCCCAACACCACATACGGATTCAACAAAGCAAAAGTTACATGCTTCAATTATGGTGAGAAGGGACACTTTAAAAGAAAGTGCACACAGCCAGCACAGCAAGGTAATCGAAACCCATTCAATTCAACATACCAAAACAGACAAAACCAAAACCAAAATCAAGTGTCATACAACAGTCCTAACATCTCAAGCTTTCAACCCCAAAACAATTATCAGAATCGTCAACAAAATACCAACACCAGACAATCCACAACTCAAAACCAACCTCAACAAAATCCAAACCGAACTATTGTTCCTATCTCTACACCTAACACACAAAACCAAAATCAAACTAACAATCAAAACCAAGCACTTGTGATCCAAAAGGATGAAGGTTTTGATTGGACTGTTATGCAATTGGGGGTGGAGGAGATCACTGCTGGGAACGTGGCTTGTGTGTTACAGCAGATGAGTTTGGATGAGATGAGGAGATTGAAGAGGAGGTTGTGATTGAAAAAGTGTTGGAGTTGAAAATTGAGGAAGTGAATGAGGATGTGATTGCTGAGAGTGAAGACAAGAAATCGGGGATGATTCTTGATTCTGTCACGGATGTTGGAGACCACTACGATTCAGCTTACTCGGATATGGAGAGTGAATCTGATCAGAGGCTAGTGTGAATTCACTAGATGATGACATTGACCAACTGCTAGCTGAAGCTGATTTCCTGATGACCCGCAAGTCATGTATGGTGGATGATGCGTGCACCAAGATTAACTACTCCAAATTCTTCGCAGGGAAGGAAGCTCACTTCGCTTTGATGGCCATAACAGAACCTCCTAAACCGGTAAGTTCTGAATCTCAATCTCAAGTGTGTGTTAAATGTGATAAATGTGCTGATTTTGAAAAACTGACTGATGAAAATAAGCTTCTCAAGGTCCAACTTGAGAGTGCCAAAATCAACTGTCAGATTTATCAAAAAGATTTAAAAGATTTCAACAAAGTTCTTGATGGTTATAAAAAGGATGTGTCTGAACTTAAAAATACATTGTCAATTAAACAACTTGCCATTAATAATTACATCAATGAAATGGAAAACACTAAACTGGAAATGGCAACCATCAAGTGCTTTGCTGAAAAAGTAAACAAGAAGTTAGAGAGTTACAAGCACATAGCATATGTAGTCGACCATATCATAGAAGAACCCTCCCAGTCGAATAGTGGAAACTATAAGGCGGTCCCATCTCCGGTATTGTTTGAGAACCACAACTTACATGCAATACCACTGGAGACTTTAATCAATTCTGACTCCACATCAGAAAATGAGCCTAACACTTCCAGTGTCGGGGATCCGTATTCTGATGTGAGACCAGTACTGGGAAATAATGAGGGT
This sequence comes from Ambrosia trifida, assembly GCA_028751855.1. Lineage (NCBI taxonomy): Eukaryota > Viridiplantae > Streptophyta > Magnoliopsida > Asterales > Asteraceae > Ambrosia > Ambrosia trifida. The sequence continues at coordinate 121,788,068 of CM054129.1, read as the reverse complement.
GTGGTCACTGCTGATGATTCAGATGAAGAAGATGAACCATCTGAGACGGTTGAAAGTGAAAGTGATATCCCTGATGAAAATCACATAATCACTACTGAGCCAGTCTCACCGTCTCAAATCGTTCATCCCATGGCAAATGCTCATCGTAAGAATGAAGTTAAGAAAAATGAAAAGTCTGTTGGTAAGAGTTTTGAAAAGAAAAAGGTAAAGAAATTTGAGAAAAATGTGAGAAAACCGGTTGAAAAGAAAATTGAAACTAAATTTGAGAAAAATGTGGTTAAACCGGTAGAAAAGAAAAATGTGCTTAAAACTGAGAAAACCAATGAAATGAGCAACGAATCGTGTGACAAACCTGTCAAAATCTTCTATCGGATGCAAGGCTCCGATAAGATTTTATCCGATGATGAATATCCGATTAAGTTTGTCAATTATTCAAAAATCGAAAAGATCTGGCAGGAAAGTACGATTTGGTTTCCAAAATTGAAAGAACCAATGACATTCCTCAAGAAATTTTAGATAAAATTTATTCGGATAAAGATGCAAAGGTCAATGTCACACAATTTGTTTTGCCTGTTGATAAAGCAAATAGTTTTATTGAACCGACTTACTCGAAGGACCCAGCTCCTGAGAGTTTAAGGAAACAATGCATGGTCGATCGATATCCCATTGCTAGCTTTTCTAAGTCGCCGATCAAAGAAAACTATGAGGAATACCGTGCGTGTTATAAGTGCGGGGAACGGGGACATTTACTTGCCGCCTGCCCGTACGTACGACACAAAAGGCACAAGGTGGAGATGAAGCAATATCATGATTATCCGGTTGACAACTACGGTTATCCACAAAGATGGTATTACCCTCAGCAAGAATCTTATAATCATCAAAACAATTTTTTCAACAAGAGGGAAAACCGTCCGATGACGTATGATAAACGCAACCAGATGATCACTGATAAATCTGTTAAGAAACCTATGATGAACTCAACTGCTAATAACAAAAAGGTTGCTCCTAAACCTAATGGTAAACAAGCAGTTGGACCTGTCTCTGTTAAATCAGAGAAGGTAACCAAGAAGGTTGCATTTAAAGATGAAGTAAAGAAACCGACTGAGACTTCAAAATCTCAGATACGGATCTTGAAAAGATCTGAGCAATCTTGGTCATCTAAGGAATCTGAAGGAGCCTCTACTTCACAGAATGAGAAGAGTGAGAAAAAGAAAATTGTGAGTGAAAAGAAAGGGGTTGTGTTAACCCAAGATGTTTGTGAATTGAAAGATTCTTTGAAACAACCCGTTCAAAGACCCAAGACCAAACAGGCTTGGGTCCCCCGAAAGATCTAACTGCTTTACTTTATATGTGCAGGGAGCTCCAGCTGGCCCTGTTAGCAGCCTATGGATTGTTGACAGTGGAGCTTCTGGTCACATGACAGGGGACCTCACGCTACTCTTTGATATCAAAAACATTAATGGAGGTTATGTGGCATTTGCTGGTAATAAGGGAGGCTACATTACGATGGAGGGTAGTGTAAGCAATGGGGTCGTGACATTTGAGCGAATATCATACGTAAAACAGATAGATTACAATCTGCTCAGTGTGAGTCAAATTTGTGATAAACAATTTTCTGTGTATTTTGATGACAAATCCTGCTACATCTTGAAACCTGGGTTTGAGCTTCCGAAAGAGTGGGTGATGCTGAAGGCACCGAGAGTAAACAACTTGTATATTCTCGACATGTCCAAAGCAATGACCACCCATGGCCAAGTCACGTGTTTCCTCTCTAAGGCTACAGAAAAATAATCGATTATGTGGCACAGGAGAATGGGACACATCCATTTGCGAAAGATGAACCAGTTAGTGAAGAATGAACTTGTCACGGGAGTTAATGTGAAACACTTCCATTTGAATGACAAGTGTGTTAGTTGCAAAAAGGGAAAGCAGCACAAACAATCCCATAGACCAAAGAAAGTTAATTCCGTTGAGCTGCCACTTGAACGTTTGCATATGGACTTATTCGATCCAGTCAGACGTAAAAATCATGTCGGGGAGTTGTATTGTCTTGTGGTGACTGATGATTATTCAAGATTTTCATGGGTAATGTGCTTGCATCAGAAAAGCGACACTTTTGACAACCTGAAGGTTTTGTTTACACGTCTGGAGAATATATATGGTCTGAAGATCAAACGAATCCGGAGTGACAATGGGACGGAGTTCAAAAACGCTCAGATGGAGGATCTTTGTGCAAACAAAGGAATTCATCATGAATATAGCGCTCCGTATACACCCCAGCAGAACGGTGTCGCAGAGAGAAAGAACAGGACTCTAATAGAGACGGCGAGAACTATGCTTGCGGATTCAAATCTTCCAGTCATGTTCTGGAACGAAGCTATTTACGCGGCATGTTATACTCTTAACCGTGTTTTGACAGTGAAGAAGTTTGGCAAGACTTCTTATGAGCTGTTGAACCGACGCAAGCCGAATCTGGAGTATCTAGAACCATTTGGTGCCCCGTGTACTATGCTGAATCCTTCGGAGAAGTTTGCACCAAAGGCTGAAGAAGGTTATTTTGTTGGATATGCAACCCCATTAAAACGAGTATTCAACAAAAGAACTAGAAAAGTCGAGGAGTGGGCTAATGTCGAAGTTCAAAGATACACACAAAATGTACAGGGTGGAGGACCAGATTGGATGTTTGATTACAAAGACTTCTTTGAATCATTCAATCTAGATAGCATGGTTATAGAAGCTGTACTTCGCTTATATTACGAGGTCGAAAATGCCGTGACTTCACCGTTAGTGCGTCCGATCACGGTAAATCCTCAAGCAGCTTCTAATGATACCACTGCTCCTGTGATGGAAGAAGAGGTGTTCCAAGAGGCTTCTACAACGCTTAATTCATCAGAATCAGAAGATGAAGACGATGATGCAACAAGTGAAGCTATTTTGGACAACGCTACAGTGACACCACCAGTGAACCCAACTAATACTGATGCTTCAACATCAAATGTGGGTAATGATCTGGTTTCTACAGAGAATTTGACAACTCAAACGGGAGTACAAGTACCTGATTATCTGGAATCTCAGATACATCGGATACACCCGCTTGAACAGGTTATTGGTGATCCTGGTAGCTGTGTGATGACAAGAGGGCAGCTGAGAAATGCTCAAGCACCAGAAAACATTGGCAATCTTGCGTTATATGCCAAAATACAGAAATCTGGTTTTCAAAATGACTAGTCATTTGCTTGTTATGTTTCCCAGGTTGAGCCGCGAACTTACAAGGATGCTCTTTTGGATGATGCCTGGGTGGAAGCAATGCAGGAGGAGTTATTACAATTCCAGAAACTTGGCGTATGGACACTGACAGATTTGCCCCTGGAAGAAAGAAAATTGGTACCAAATGGGTGTTTAAATGCAAGAAGGATGACAGAGGAGTCATAGTGCGAAACAAAGCTCGTTTGGTCGTTCAAGGTTTTCATCAGGTTGAAGGAATCGACTACAATGAAATCTATGCACCGGTTGCACGCTTGGAAGCTATCCGAATGTTCCTAGCGTTTGCATCATGGAAGAAATTTAAGGTGTATCAGATGGATGTAAAGAGCGCTTTTCTTTACGGTGTGGTCAAAGAGGATGTTTACGTAGGTCAACCGCCAGGATTTGAGGACCCTATTCACCGGGATAAGGTTTATGTGTTAAACAAAGCTCTCTACGGGTTGCACCAGGCTCCGAGACAATGGTATGAGGAGCTGAGCACGTATCTTCTCTCGAAAGGATTCAAACGCGGACTGGTAGACTGCACACTGTTCACGAAACGAGCAGGAGATGATTTGCTTCTTGTACAAATTTATGTTGATGATATTATTTTTGGGTCTACTAACGAACTTCTATGTAGAGAATTTGAACAAGTTATGCAGGAAAAGTTCGAAATGAGCGCAATGGGAGAAATGCAGTTTTTCCTAGGCTTGCAGGTGGAGCAAAGACCAACGGGGATCTTTATTCACTAGACAAAATACGTTTCTGAAGTCTTGAGCCGATTCCAGATGGATGATTCGAAGCCGATGGATACCCCGATACAGCCCAATCATAGGATTGGAGTTGACCTTAAGGGGGAGCTGACAGATCCGATTACATACAGAGCAATCGTCGGATCTCTGATGTATCTCACAGCGTCAAGACCTGATATAATGTTTGCGACATGTCTTTGTGCGCGATATCAATCGAAGCCGAAATAGAGTCATCTTGCAGCTGTCAAGCATATCCTTAGATATCTGAGGGGTTGTCCATCGAAAGGACTTTGGTACCCTCATGATGATAATTTTGACCTAATCGCTTTTAGTGATGCAGATTGGGGCGGCTGTGACAAAGACAGCAAATCCACAATGGCTGGATGTCAGTTTATGGGGAGCAGGCTCGTGACCTGGCAATGCAACCGCAGTTGCACTATCCACATGTGAAGCAGAATACGTTTCAGCATCGAGCTGCTGCTCACAGGTTCTTTGGATCCAATAGCAGATGGTGGATTACGGTTTGCAATTTCTTAAAACCCCTATTTACTGTGATAATGAGGCCGCAATCGCATTAACAAAAGACTTAGTAAATCACTCAAAGGCTAAACATATCCGGATTAAATATCATTTTATCCGTGATTGTTATGCTAAAGAGTTGATCGATATGGTCAAAATCCATACTGATTACCAACGCGCAGATCTTTTTACCAAAGCTTTTGACAAATCCAGATTTGATTATCTTTTGAAAGCTAATGGTATTAAAGAAAAACAGGATTGATCACCGCCTCAGTCTATCACTTTTTAGTTTAAATTTTTACTGTTTTTCAGAAAAATTTCGAAAATCCAAAAACATTGAAAAATTTCAAAATCCATAAAAATTAGAAAATTTCTTTGCTGACTGCTATATCTTCTTCCCTTAGATTAATGCCGTCAGATTTCTGTGAACAAACGATATCTGGGCAGTCACATATTTGAAATGCTCCAGCTTATCCTTGGGAACAGTAAATTCGAAAATCTATAAAAATCAGAAAATTCTAAAATGATTTTCTGGAGTATAAAGGGAAATGATAGTACATCAGTGGGGATCTGACACATTCTAAGTAACATACTGCTTTATAGGGCGTGTGTCTGAGTCTATGCGATGTGCTGATAGGCTTCGTAGACCTATTACTGCGTGCCTGATACATACATATCAAACGATTTGTTGTGTGGATGAACTCCTCATGGGCATATGGTCTTAGTACCGTAATTTCGTTTGATAGGGTATCTGTACAAAACTCGGAGGTTTAGGGTCGTTATGTTATTAGTTGTCTGGGGATAGCCTCTCTGATCTTCTGCTGTAAGTCATTACGGACCTAGATCAGACAGGGTGTCTTTATAAAAGAGCTATATGCCAAATCCTAAAGTTTCCGAATTGAGGAACTTTCCATGTTATATGATGATCAAAGATTATCTATTACATCGTATTGATCATTGATGCAAGTCATGATTAATATCAGTCCTCAACCTGGTATAGTGCATATGTTACTTTGCTGCATTAATTTGCTGACCTGTATACCTCTATGCATTATATCTTGTACAATTACAGACGACGAAAGCATAATCACGCTTTACAATGAGTCTTTGTGCATATACTTCTTGATACGGGAGTATGTCGTGTGCGTGGGAACCACAGACAATTGCGTTTATACTATAAATATCAGTATCAGTATAAAGCACTGAACAAAAGTCTGGATGTGAGTTTATGTGGATCACAATATCAGTAATTGCCAGATCACACATTGTCTTTAATGATAATAATTTCAAAAAGATCCACGGTGTGATCAGATTTCTCAAAAACTGATATGATCCCTTTACCGGAAATTCCAAAAACATTTACAGTTTTTCATTTACATTTTTGCATTTTATTTTCTCGTCAAAAATTACAAAACTCAAAAAGATTTTAGGCGTGTTTTAGCATAAACTTTAGAAAATCCAAAAAGATTTTTCTTTTTCATCTTATTTTTGATACCTGATGGTGGTTGATGTTGATTTTCTAAACCTTGATACACCATTTGAGCTTTGTAACTTTTAAAATGTGAAAACATGATTGTTGGATGCTTACAAGATGGAAAATAATTGGACCGGGACTCGTTTTTGAGATTTGGAAAATTTTCAAAAATCCCATTTCTCATTCGCCCATTCGGTTGGTCGAATGTGGTATTTTACATGTTCCTTCGTATGTTTTATATGGGCGAAGGAAAGTGTTCATGAACATTATCTCATTCGAACCCTTTTGCCTCATTCGTACCCTTTCACTAGGGTCGAAGGAAACAAAAGTTTCTCCTTCGTATGTATAGAATGGGCGAAGGAGTGTGCCTATATATAACCATCTGCTCATTCGAACCCATTCATATTTTTTCCAGATTTTCAATCTTAAACTCACCTTATTGCTCATTTATTTTAAATCATTCCATTGTGTTCGGCATTCCATTCTGATCATTTTGCTATCTTTTTCACAGGTTATCATCATGAATTCACGGATTTAATCTCTGTTTTATAAACTGAGCCCTAACTGTTCTAAATCGTTTAAAATCAACATAATTGTTACAATTGATGCATAGGGTTTATTTTATGTGTGTTTTAGGGGGAGATATAACAAAAATTATGGTTTAAAACTCGACTGTTTGATCAATCAGTGTTTAAACCCTAGTTTTTAATAGAAAACACAAATACAATACTTAATCAATGAATCTGCTAGTTTAGGAATGTTAATCGGCATCATTAGGTTTGGTTTCAATCAAATGGACATGTTCATGATCACTTAATTTCAAGATTGAAATTTCAAAATTATGAACAGACTCCTTCGACCAGTACGAATGGGCGAAGGAGAAGTGAAAACGGTCGAATGAATAATATATGGGCGAATGAAACCTTTGTTCAAAATACATACATTCGCACCATCTATAATTCACATTCGCACCATGATTAATCTCTTTCGTACCCCCGTTTGGGCGAAAGAGAAGGTTTATGACCAAAAATTTTCAAGTTTGAAATTTTGTCGATTTTTAACGTGTGTTTTTGTTTGTTTTGCAGATTTAACGATGACTGAACAACAGAAGACGACGGAACAAGCTGGATCATCATCACAGCCGGCCAAACAGTTAGATTTTGAAAATGCGCACAACTGTTGTGCGTATCTCGGAGACGTAAAGAAGCACACAGAGTTCATTGGCATTATTGATTTTCTGAAGAGATGCAGGGTGATAGATGCCATTGCTACGCCGACTGTTATCTACAGGGATATGATTCAAGAATTCTGGTCGAATGCTAAACTTGACTTCTGGAAGTGCGAATCTTGTTTGACGAGCAAGATTCAAGGACAAAGAGTCATTGTTTGCGAAGAGGATCTGAGGGAAGCGTTGAATTTGAATGATGAGCCAACAGATCCAAAGGAGTTTACATTTATGGATCAGCAAAAGTGCTTCCTCAGGATGAAATACAATGGACCAATCACTGACGGTTCATTGCATAAAGGAAAACTGTGCCCCCAATTTAAATATCTGGCACACGTTTTGATTCACGTATTCGGATCTGCAGCTGGAGGTTATGATTTGATGAGGGAGAGCATCAGTTCTATGATGGTTGCTTTAGTGTTGAACAAACCGTTCAATGTCTCTGGCATGCTGATGTCTCATTTACTGGAGCCTGTGAACGGCACGAGGAATCTTAAGTTTCTACTTTATCCTCGTTTCCTCCAAATGATATTTGATCACAAGTATAAGGAGCTGAAAAGAGATCCTAAGCACATTGTTGTTCAGGAACATATGTCGCTGAATACACTCGCTAGGATGAAAGCGTATAAGGGATTGTCTGTTGATGAACGTCCTCCAGTAAGACGTTTATTTGGACACCTAGCTAGAGTGGATTATACAGATCCGGGTGAAGGGCTTGTGAGGAATGTAAACAGTGATTCTGATCCTGATAATCCGTTACATCATGTTGATCCTGATGCTAAGCGCAAAAGACAAGTGGTGAATGTTGGCGCAAAGAGTGGGAAGAAAAAGAAACAGGAGATGAGGATAGAGGTTTCTGAACCTGAGAAGAAGAAAAGTACACAAAGAAGAAACAAGACGATGGCGAAAAAGGGATTACATTTAGTTGATGAAGCGTCTATTGATTCAGAAGAGACGTTAGAGGATGAACGTTGGAATTCAGATGCTGAAACGGTAGAGACAACCATGCCCAAGGCCACTGAGGCTGGTGCGTCTGCTAGCCAGAACATTGAGGATCAAGGGAACAAAAGCCCTATTCCTATTGATGAAGAAGAGTTGGGTTTGAATGTAGATGAGACGTTTGTTGGTTCTCCTGTGCAAGCTGCTAGGAAAGAAAAGAAGAAACAGGAGAAGCCGAGTATCAAGAGGAAGAAAGAGATAGAATCGTTAATAGCTGGTAAGAAACTACCACCGGCTACAAGTTCTAAATCACCGGTTATTGCACCAGCTCAAAAGAAGCATAAGACTGCGACAACATCAAGCACACCACAGACTGAAGAGATGCCTATGGATGAGGTTAATGAGGCATTGGATAACGTGCTTAAGAAGATCAGAAAAGGCAAACTGCCTGATGTTGTTGAACCACCAAAGAAGACGAAAGTTTCGGTGGATAGTGATATTATGACTGCTGTGAATCAAAGATTGTCTGAGATGATGAATCTTATCAATAAACAACAGACTGAGATCGAGCAGTTAAAGTCTAATGATAAGAAGATGTTGGAGGTCGTAGTCACATCAGCAGATGATAATGAAACTTTGAAGAAAACAATCAAGAGATTGAAGAGAGAAAATAAGAAGTTGCTGAAACACGAGCAACGAAACACCAGGAGGATCATAGTCTTGAAGGAGGAGAACAAACAGTTAAAGAAGAGTAACAAGCATATGGATGATCTGATCAAGAACTTGTACTCTCAAGCTCCTCAACTTCAAGCTGGTGAAGTAGAAAAGGAAAGAGAAGAAGAACAGGTTGATTACGAACTATCTGATGAAGAAGAAGATGATGAACTTGATGAAGATGCAGGAAACGATACAAAGAAGAAGAAGAAAGATGATAAGGATGATGGAGGTTCAGATGATGATTCGAGTGATGGAAGCGGCTCTGCTTTTGATGATAGTAGTGATGATGATGATGATGATGACGCTGATAAATTTACATACGAGAAGCGTGACTCAGATAAGGGTGGTGAGTCGAGCTCTAAGGCTCCTGGAGAGAATGTTGATGATGATATATTCTGGAACGAGAAATTGCAGTCATTGTCTGAAGACGATAAGAACAAGTATCGCCAGATGCTCACTGATCGAGTCTGGACGATCGACATGACTAGCAGGTTTCCAGAGATATTTGAATCGAACAATAAACTATTCGAGTTGGAGTTTGATGACCCTGATCTTGAGGATGGGGAAGTTTCTGCGGCAATTTCGAAAGAGATACTTGAAGGTTTAGCAAAGCAAGTAGGAAAGACTTTGGAAGAATTACTTGCAGACAACTTTATTCCAAAGATACCTGAGAAAGAAGCTGGAAATCATTCTGATGATCATGATGTTCATGCATTCGAGGAAGTTGAAATGGAAGATATTACAAGCGAGGAGTATCCACAATACTTCAAGACAAATCAAGATTGTGGATTCTCTTTCTCAGATGAATTGCTAAACCATGCCGAGAAACTAGCTAAAGAGAAGAGCAAAGCGTTTGAAGACGAAATCTTCAAAGGGCATGACAAACCAAGGTTCGAGCAGTCGGAGAGTTTGAAAGAATTTTTGAAGAAGTTGAAAGAAAAAGAAAACAATCGTCCGAAAGCTGATATTCAAGGAAGCTTTTACAAACTTCATAATAGTATTTTCAAAGGTCGTGCATTGGCCTGGAAGTTTGTTAAAGAGTTGAGATGCTTCGCAGTAAAGTGGGAAAAGGGGATTTTGTATTTCGACAAGTTTCATCACTTGAAGACTCTTCCCTATTGGGCGATCCGTGATATTTGTCGTCATCGTTTAACGGGAGCGTCAAATAGTCAGATTACCTATTTTGCTGAGAAAATGACTAGAGAAAGCCGAACCAAGTGGGACTTGTTTACACCACAATATCCTAAGCGAATTGTTCACAAAAAGGATATTGATCTGATTACAGGAATGCCCAAGGTGACTTTAAAGTACAAACCACCGCGAGTGTTGAAAAAGATTCCTTTGTTGCCTATTCCACAACACTTCGCCAAAGATTTCATCTGGTGGTATTATGATTGGAAGATTGCAGAGGCCGTGATTGTGTTGAAAGACTGAGAGACGAACTACAAGAAAGTACACATTTTTGATCCTATGTGGTTGATAAACTGCTCACATGAGGATATTATTATGTTGTTCTACAATCCGATCTATTCAGATGCGAAAGATGTTGAGCAAGCAGGAAAGTACCAACGTGTGGTATTTCTGTGCTTTGCATATGATATCAATGCTGGGTGTGACTATGGAGAGAAGTTGGGAAAGTTTGTTGAGAAGCAAAAGGTGCCTGAACTGAAAACGAAGAAGCAAAAGCAATTTCATGAACCGGTGTTGACGAAAGAACAAAGGATTCAACGACACATCAAACTGATGAACATTAGAATGGACGAAGAACGACGAACACAATCCAAGCAATAGTCGAGGGGGAGTTTGTAGATGCAAAAGTGCGACTAAAGCTTTGGATTGAACAATACAATATGTTTTGGTGATATCGTTGGTGCGAAGGAGTGATTTAGAAGGTGCGAAGGAGGCTTTTGAAGGTGCGAAGGTAGATAAAAGGTGCGAAGGAAGTGGCATGGACGAATGAAGATTATAGATTATTGTAGAACTTGGTTTGACCAGATGTTTTGGGCGAACCTGCACATTCGCACAATCAATTTGGGCGAATGTGCAGTCTATAAATAGACAAGTTTGATTTTTGAATGTAACTTTTGATCATTATTATTCCCTCCACTTTCAGAAACTCTCTCTAGTGTTTTGTTTAACTCGTTTATCGTCCATACCTTCATTGTATCATTATTTCAACGTGTAATCGAGTGATTTATTAATGAAAACTTTTGAAAATGATGATCTGTGTGTTTGAATCTGTTTGATTATTATTTTGTGATAGTTTTAGGATTTCCGCACCTAAAACTAACTTGTTTGATCATTCTTTGTTTGTTATCGATCCTTTCACGCACATACAATTATTTACCATGAGCTACTGAACAATCATCAATACGTGACATCCCGATGTTTCCGCCATCGGTTAGGGTGTTACAAATGAGCTCCATCTCTTCTTTATCAATCTGTGCATAGTCTTCACTGGTCAAGTTGTTGTTCCCAATTTGACTCGCAACCAGCCCGTTATAAGAAGCTGCCATAGCTGACACCAATGCTACATGTTGCTGTGCAATCTCAACAGTAACATTGTTCAAGTTCGAGGTTTCCAGCACGATTGAACTCTGAGTAGGTTGGGTTTGATTCATCTGAGTTTGGTTCACTTGAGGAATATAGGATTGTTGTTGAGGTTGGTTTAGATTAGCAGAATAACAAGCTGCTTGTTGCATAGGTGAGAATGATGGTATGAAAGTTGTAGTATGATATGATGGTGGGGTATAAGATGAAGTTTGTGCAAGGTAATTGATAGGTGTTTTAGATGGTTCAACCTGGCTAGAAACGCACGCAATGTATGGTGCAACATTTGAACTAGAACTTGAACCAGCAAGAGATGAAGATGCATTACCATGATATAAATCCGGGTTCTAAGGAATTTGAGCTCTTTTTGCCTTCCTCTTTTCTTCCATCTCCTTGTTCTCAAGTTTCTGAATAAACTCATTGATGGTCCAATATTGGTACGCATCCTTTTCCTTCAGTACCTCTATATGCTGATACCAGTATGGTGGCAACGCATCAGCAAACTTGTCCACCAGCTCCGACATTGGTATGTTTATCTCATAGCTAGAAAGCTCGGTCAGTAAATGATAATACCTCGGAATCAACTCCTTCAGCGTCTCATTCCCCATATAGCTGAAGTTCTCAAACTCTTTCCTTAGTTCCTCCATCCTTAACTTCCTCGTCTTCTCATTCCCATCATGCCGATTTCGTAACATGTCCCACAACTGTTTAGATGTAGTGCAAGACCCAAACTGATGTAAGAGATCAATATTAATGGCCTGGGACAGTTGAGAAAACGCCTTATTCTCAATAGCGAATTTCTTTTTCTCATCCTCAGCAAGGTTTTCCAACGGAATTGGCTCACCCGTGTTTTCCAAGATCAGAGCCACATAGCCCTTAGCAATCATTTGCCAAGCTTCCGTTCCCTCTAATCCCATTCCCTCAAGATGTATCTTGAATTTGGTCTTCCATGTGTTGTAATCTATCATTTCCATAAGCTTTGGTGGACGGCTTCCACTACCCGACGATAAGTCTTGAATAAGAGTCGAGATAGCGTTGGTAGTGTGAGAATGAACCGTCTTTGCTGCTACTCCCCAATAATCAGCCATCGGTTGTGGTTGTGGTTGTGCAACTTGTTGGGGCATAGAGCTAGTCATTGCCATGTAGTTAATCGATTGGGATGGTTGACTAGACTTTTGAGCAGCCACCGACCAAGGATCCATGGTTGTCTGCTATTGTGGTGTTGTAATAGGTCGTGGTGTTGTAGGAAAATTCCATATATCGATCTGAAAATGATTAAACACGAAACGATTAGAAAAGTTTTATAACAGATTCTACGTTCGACCCTTTGTAATAATCGCGTGGTCGAATGTGAAAATCAAACCACGTTCGACCGTTTGGAAAAACTCGAATGTAGAAAATAACAAACTCCAATTCACTTTCGACCGTTTACACCCACGTTCGACCACTCGATTGGTCGAATGTACTCAATAAGGTCGAATGAACAATATAAGACTAAAACTTTCAAGGTTCGACCAACAAACACTTCACTTTCGACCAAATAATCCCTGGTTCGACCAAATACTCTCACTTTCGAACAAATCTCCCTAGGTTCGACCCTTCATTTTTGAAAAACGGTTATTCTTTGAAAATCAGTTATTTTGATCAAAAATTTTCAAATGTTGATGAAATTTGATGATTTTAAGCAGGTTTTGCTTCGGATTGGATTTGGAACAAGTTTAACAAAGAGAATTATGAGTTTTATCCATGAAAACAAGTTCAAATCAATCAATTTAACACCAAATTCAGTTTATCAATGAAAAACAGAAAGTTTTGATCAAAATTGGGTCCAAATCAGCTGTAATATTATCAATTTGTGGTTGTTTGATCCAAATGGCTCTGATACCACTTTGTATGCGCGTAGGATCGTCTAAACAACAAAGATAATGATCAAACAAGTTCAATTCAGGTGCGGAATCCATGAATTGATCACAAAATGATAATAAAACTAGCAAAACACAGAAATCATCATAAACATCTTTAATTCATTCACTTTGAAAAAGGATTACACTTGAAATCACAGTTTATAATGATTAAAAGACTTTTACAGACTTAATAATAAACCTAGGGAAAACACACACAGGGAGGGAAAACAAAATGTCAAAAGTTACAATTCAAAAATCAACTTGACCTTATATAGGCCTGCACATTCGCCCATTTGTGTTGGTCGAATGTGCAGGTTCGACCATTCGTTATGGTCGAACCAAGACATTACATAATCTAAGTTCTACCTTCGACCTCCCTAGGTTCCTTCGACCCTGCAATTCCACCTTCGACCGTTCATATTTCTACCTTCGACCATTCGACTGTTGATAAAACATTTGTTATCCGCAATCCAATAGCATTAGTCGCATAATATGCATCTACAAATATAAAAAAAAATGAGTTTAAAAATGCTGAAATATTTTTTTTATCTCAGAATAAACTTTACTTGAAATTGTTATATTTGTTTGATTATTTTAAATTATTTGCAGAAAAATCAAATATTTCAAATTTAAGTCTCATTGTGATTTATAAATTTAATTATCCCACACCACGTCATAATTTAAAATAATTATTAAAATGAGATTTGGGTTATAAATTTTATTAATATTATTTGAAACCAATTAGGGTTTAATTCAAAAACCATAGAATCTCCAAATCTAGTCTTTAAAACTCTAACTGTCCAATCTTCCTTAGACTTTAAGTTTCTTTCCCTTATAAATTTTTATCCCTTTAGGTTAATCCTTTGGGATCGCCATTATTTAACTCTCACCGTTCGGTAGGATCAAATCCCTACGCAAACTGTGAGTATATTTTTCCCCTTTTTTTCTTGTTTTATTATTTTGGGGTGATACACGTACCTTATGTTAAACACAAATATTTCTTTAAAACGCGATTCTTGTACGTGCTTTACATGTTGCTTTATATTAGTTGTGTATACTTATGCCTTGTCAAAATCATTAACTTATTTTTAAGCCGAACGTAACGATGAATAGTACTATGATTTAACTCCTTACACAAATAGACAAACGCATTTAATGCGTCTTCCTCAACCCTTTAACAAGAATCACACACCGTAAATTCTGGCCAAATTTCCGATCAACCGTGGCGACCACAACCAAGCGCCATACCTAGTGGCGCAGCATAGTAGGGGCGGGGAGGGGCGGCCGACCCCCGGATTTTCGCGCAGAAGTTCCGATTATATAGTATTCGTATAGAAAATTTTGAAAATATAGGGTTTCGACCCCCCGAAACTGGTTTTCGACCCCCCGAAACTAGTGACTTCCGACCCCCCGAACCTTCGGGTCAAGCTTCGCCACTGGCCATACCTATCTTATCTAACCTACATCAAGCCCCAATCAACCTCTACTTAAGAGCTCTAAATTAGGTAAATAAAAATACGAGTTTTCATCATTAAATCATTCCAAAACTCGGTTTCAATCTATTAGAAATTTCGGCAATTACCATAAAACGAACTTGCACTATTTAAGTCGACCCTCTGCAAATCCGTTTTCGAACTGACAACTCGCAACACCCATCTCCGACTCTCCCTCTTCGTTTTCTAACCAGCGGTTCCGGTAAATAAAACCCACAAACACATCCTCATAAGTGTTCTTACAACCCTGTTTTAATTCCGGTTCGGTGACCACCGTCGCACCATCCAGCGTCCGGTGATCCGCCACATTAGGAACTAACCATCGTTGTCGTTCTGACTTGGATCCAACTATCTTTCGACAGCGCAAATCGTTGGTCCGGTCAACTTCCCTTTGACAACTAAGGTACCAGATCAAACCATCATCCTTTTTTAAATACTTATGTGAATCTTGGTATTGTCTCGATACTTCCAACGACCGTTACTCGAAGAGTTAGATTAAATATAAAGTCTTATATCTTGAACTTGTTATTTATTCAGGGCTTACCCTCGATTTCACATTGGTACGTATATGTTTTTTTGCCATAATAATCTCATTATATTAAGTTCACTTTGTAAGATACATATAGGATACTCTAAGTAAGGCAATCTAAAACTCACATTTAGTAGGTATACTAATACATATAAAATTAAAGTTTTTATTATTAATTCGAATTTCATCCATATGTTTCCCACTTAAATATATAATGAGTTTATATATGTACACATAAGTACTTTTTAAAAGCCACACTGCATAATTCGCCCTGCATTTATCATACATGTCTCGAAATTAATCCTACATATTAAAATTCGCCCTACATTTATCATACACGTCTCGAAATTAATCCTACACATATTAGAGTTCATCCTAAATGAATACTAAATTTGTTTTGTAATGATATATTTTGAAAAGGAGTTATGACTTTCATTTATAAAGCTAGTTTAGGATGTTACAAACATTTAATACCAATATCAAATGAAGCATTTTTATTTATTCAAACTTCTTCTTTTTCTTCTTAGAAAACAAGTTCTTCTCATTTGAACTCTCCACTATATATATATATATATATATATATATATATATATATATATATATATATATATATATATATATATATATATATATATATATATATTGTGTATACGGTTGTGATAATATATAGATTTGAATCTATAATTTTTTTTCCAAATGTAAAACTTTGGTGGTACTATTGAACTTAGAAAAAAACTAATAATTTAGTAACTATTCATAAAGTATTTATCGTCGGAAATCGATAAACGAATGAGTCAAATAACCAACTTGGTGTTGCATAAAAATAATACGGTAATAATGGAAATATAGGTTTAAGCCTAATTCATTTTTCTTACTGATTTCTTGAAAGTTCACCATCTCAAGCAATGTGAGAATTTCCTATCTCCTTTTTGTTTTTATTCACTTTTGGGGTGTTACATGTACACTTATACAATTACACATACAAGTTCACATTTTTACAATACAATTCTAGTACTATGTGCATTTGCTTACAAACGTGCTTTATGCTTAGATATTACATGTAGAATACATTTGTATTTAGTGGAGTCATTAATCTTGTACAAGCCGACCTTAACATTGGATAGCGCTATTGGATTGACAACCCACCTAGGTGATTCTCCCCCTTTCATCGGAGAATCCATGGTTATTGTTAAGTTAACCGTTGTTCATTTTAGTACATTTATACAATCACATGATTGATTTCGCGCATTTGTATGACACATAGTTTATATAAATGCTTTGTAGATGTGCACTTGAATTGTATAACGTTTTCCAACTTACTATATGTATTAAAACTAGGAATGCTCACCAACATTTCTTTTGTTGACAAAACTTATTTTGTACATGTATCAGGTGCAGTTTGATCCTAGTTGCATAACATTGGATTCTTTGTGCCTTTCTTTTAATAATTTATTTCAATTTCATGTTTTGTTTAGACTTTTGTATTTATGTCGCATTTCATGCATGTAAGACAATTTAAATTATTCAATAAAATATTTACATTTTAGTACCATGTGCTTTTGAACAATCGTCACTACGTGACACCTCGATGACTCCGCCACCGGTTGGGATGTTACATAGACGCAGATAAACTGGGTGTATTATGACTCAATGATTACGATCATGTAAATTGAATATTACCATTATCACGGTTCGTCAACATAGGAAATCAGTGTATTGTACAACCATACTCAGTTATAGACAGATTTCTTGTAATTGAAATTATAATGTTTGAGAATGTGCGTTTGTGTTTTGAATAAAATTGAAAAATTAAATTGTATGCATTGACGCTTATACCCTTTTGTAGGTTACACCATATGTTTTAAGTGATATAATTACCATCGTGCCAATGCCTACATTTTCATCCAGATATTTGGCAGTCATTGTTTCGTACGCTTTGTATGTTAACCTATCTCTAAGATGTTGATAAGCTTATTTTATTTTGTTTTGACCAAAAAAACCAATTTTAAAACATTCAAAGGTGCATATAAGTGCAACCCTTGTTTGGATAGGATGCTAAACAGAACTTTAAAACACCATAAGTTGACTTTAACATCACTTTTTAATGCAAACTGAAGCTCCACAATTAGTTCATCGAAACGCCATTTCAACAGTATATTGCATGTTGAAAAACGCATTCATTTGGACCTCATATAGCCCAAACAAGAAAGGTGTGCGAATCTGGACGTGTTATTTTTGCTTTACAATTTTCACCTATTTCTGGGGTCTGAATGAAAAACCTTTCTACATGAAAGTAGTAGAAAGTACTTGATTTAGTTGACTAGAATTTTCATATTTTTTTCTGGGTCATTTGATATTTTTAAAACATATCAAAATTCGGAAGCTATAAGTTGTCCACAGCGGGATTTCAACACAACTAACTAATCCAACACTCGACCTTCATCTATTCACTCATATTACTCATGTAACATCTTTAACCCACATATGACCCTAAAACAAATCTCCTTATTATTTTAGGACATCATCTTTAACCATTTACACATTCAAGGACAATCACAATCACTATCAAGCAAACAAGGTAAGATCATAGCCCATTTTAAATACTTTTTTTTCTTTAGGTGGAACATGTAGAAAGTTGAATAACACAAAAACAAAATTTTAAAACAAATACAATTCAGACATAACAAGTGATTTTAATTAACATGCCCCTTGTTTCAAACAAGTTGGCACGATAGACATTGTAATAAGGAATCATTACGCAATCATCAACTTATTGTAATAACTAATCAAAAGTAACAAAGAACATGTGTATTTTATTACATGCCTTAAATAGGCTAACATCCAACTATTTAACTTTCAAGAATCAAACGCACAACCTACTATTACCGATTTAAAGAGGATAATTGCTAAAGAATCGTAAGACTCACAATCGTAAGACTCACAGCTATAACCAGCATTCACTTTGACTCCCTAAACTTATTCAAACTGAACTACTGTATAAATCATAAACTAAAATAATTAAATAAATTATGCCAAATACCCAACTCACCTAGCCACTCTAGAAAATGTTGTCGCGGCAGGAGGCTATACGTTACATACCCATCTACGAGCATTAACCAATCCACAATAAGGTCTTATTAAAGCTTGCAAAATTAGATTTAACATACTTCTATCATTTACAAAAAGAAGCTAAGCCAGTTATGCAACTATGCAGGTATGCATTTTTATTAGTTATGTCGTGTGAATTAGATCTCATGTATATTTTTGTTACTTGCACGTGGTAGTTTTACACAATGCGTTGTCACTAACCACATTGTGTTTTGGTAAAGCTATTCCCACAAGTTTTAAAGTCTATTTCTTAATATTCTACTAAACTATTTTAAATATATATTTTTAATAAAATTAAAAAATATCAAAAATTTGAGTCTAAACTCTTACTATGACACCATACACAAATCTTTGGTTCATATCTATTTTTCCATGTTACCTTATTAAGGAGGAGACATATCTAGAAAAGTAATTTTACACCCATTTTAAGATGGGATATCAAGAGACTCATGCTTTAACATAGATATGTCATGTAAAAATTCCCCATAATACCCCTTATTGCATTATACACTTGTACTTGTAAGCGAAAGATTTTGACTAAAACAGGATAATATGATCATACAAGTCACAAAACCAGGTGCGGAAACCCTAGTTCTGAACAAATTGATAAAACTCTAATCAAAACACAATCAAGATCATTTTCAACATCTTTTCATAGATTAACTTTGTCAAATATTCAATTACAATCACACACACGTTAATCTAGATCAAATACAGACTTTCACAAAATATCCTGGAACCTGACCTGAACACATACACAACTGACAACTCTATTACATACTCAAAATCACAAAACCTATTTATAGATACTGCACGTTCGCCCCTTTGCACTGGTCGAATGTGGATCTTTTCCACATTCGCCCACTACCAATGGTCGAATGTACATCTTGTCAGCTTCCAGTCTACCTTCGCCCGTTATCATTCTACCTTCGCCCACTATTATCTACCTTCGCCCATATATACAAATCATTAACATATGTTAGTTATCCAATCATTAGTCGCAAAACGCATCAACAAACTCCCCCTCGACTATTGATTGGATAGTTTTCTCTGTTGGTCCATCGTTTTGTTCATCAACTTGATTCTGAGCTGTTTCTTCTGCTCAGTAGTCATTGGAGGCTCAAATGTTCTTTTCACTGGTTTAGACACATTCGCTATCTTCACTGTCTTACCAAGCTTATTCTCCAAATTGCTTCCTGCATTGATGTCATAGGCAAAACAAACTCCAACCACTTGCGTATACTTTCTTGCTTGAGCAAAGTCTTTTGGTTCATAATAGATCGGATTGTAGAAAAGCATGATGATGTCTTCAAACGTGCAATTAATCAGCCACATAGGATCAAATACATGAACATGCTTGTATTTATCCTTCCCATCTCTCAACACAATCACCGCTTCAGCCTTTCTCCAATCATAATACCAGAAGATAAAATCAGCACTGAAATGTTGTGGCATAGGCATCAAAGGTATCTTTCTCATCACTTCAGGTGCTTTATATATCAAAGTTACTCGCTTCATATTGGTTTGAGGATCAATATCCCTATGAACTTTTCTTCGGGGATATTGAGACTGAAATCTCTTCCATCTTGTTCGACTTTCCCAAACCAATTTATCTGCGCACCAACCAACATGCGAACCATTCACTTCTGCACCTGACATTGGGAATCTACATAAATCTCTGACCGCCCAGTACGGTAGAGTAAGCAAATCACAGAATCTATTGAAATACAAGATTCCTGTTTCCCATTTCGCAGCTATGCACTTCAGCCTGCCCAAATATGTCCACCCGAGAGCTCTGCCTTTGAACTTGGCATTGTGGAATCTATAAAA
Organism: Ambrosia trifida; assembly: GCA_028751855.1. Classification (NCBI taxonomy): domain Eukaryota; kingdom Viridiplantae; phylum Streptophyta; class Magnoliopsida; order Asterales; family Asteraceae; genus Ambrosia; species Ambrosia trifida. The sequence continues at coordinate 121,767,785 of CM054129.1, read as the reverse complement.
GTTACCTTGAGCTTCAGGCTTCGGTCGGTTCTCATCCATTTCCCTCAATTTCCTCAAATAACTCTTCAACTCATCAGACTGATTTGAAGGTCCTTGATTATCAGCACCAAATACCTTCTCTACAAATTCTGCACTCCTCTGCTGAGCTTTCTGCTTTGCTGAATTATTTGGTACTTCAGTAAAATCAGGAAATACTTCATTTTCATCTGTTTGTCTGAAGTACTGAGGAAACTCTTCATGAGTTATATCTTCCATCTCCACTTCATTATTCTCAGGAGTCTGCATATCATCTGAGTGACTTCCAATATCCTTTTCAGGAATATCTGGAATCGACTCGTCCACTATAAACTCCTCAAAAGTCTTCCCTACCCTCTGTGCAAGACCATCAAGAATTTCCTTTGCCACAGATGCAGGTAATTCTCCTTCCTCAAGATCAGGATCTTCATATTCCAATTCATATCGCATATCATCAGTTTGGAATATTTCAGTAAAGCATCCTGTGAACTCAATGGTCCATTCTCTCTTCTCCAACATATCTTTGTACAACTGTTTAGCATCATCAGATAGAGATCTCACCTTCTCATTCCAGAAGATACTTTCATCTGAATCAACGTTCTCACCTTTCTTCTTAGAACTTGATTCTCCAGTATCTTTCTTCTTTGGTGTTCTCTTCTCATAAGTAAATTTAGAAGTATCATCTCCTCCATCATGATCACTTCCACTGCTAAACTCATCTCCTTTCTGTCTCCCAGCACCTTCTGCATCATCATCATCATCATTATTGTCATCATCATCATCACTTTTCTCTGATTCATCATCATCCTCATCATCATCTTGTTCTTTTTCAGATTCAGAATCTTCATAATCAACTTTCTCTTCTTCTTCTTCTTCTTCATCTTCTTCACCCTCCTTCAACTTGGGTGCAGTGTTATACAGATCATCAATCAAATCACTAAGGCGTTTGTTCTCAGCCCTTAGTTCTTTGTTATCTGCTTTAATCAGTTTAATCCTGCCCTTGTTTCTTTCACACTTTCTTTCAAGCTTTTCATTCTTAGCTTCAAGCATCTTAACCTTCTCATTGATCTCATCTTGATTAGATTTAGACGCCACCACAATCTGAAGCATTTTCTCTTCATTCTGCTTGAATTTGGCAATCTCAGCTTGTTGAGCTACAATCATTTTCATCATGTCATCCATCTTTCTATTCACCTGCTTCATCACATTATCATCTACAGTGACTTTCTTTGATTTGGATTTGGATGGCTCAACTTCTTTTTCTTTCTGAGGCTTTCTGAACATGTCAAGTACATTGTCCAGTGCAACATTAAGTTGATCAGCTGATATTGGTTCTGCCTCTTTGGTTTTCTTTTGCTTCTTGGCAACAGGTGAAGATAGCTTTGATGATGTACCAGCATCGGGCACTCTTTTACCTTTCAACAGTTGAGCTAACTCTTTCTCTCTCAACTCTTTTGTACTAGACTTCTTTGCCATGGTCTTTTGCTTTTTCGTCTTAGGCAAATTAACCACCACAGTCTCTCCAACACTCAACTCTGCTAAGTCAACACCTAGACTCTCATCTTCAACAGATTTCTTCCTTCTCTCAGCTTCTTCAATCGACCTATTCAAAGATTCAGACTCACCAACCATAGTGGCCTTACGTTTGGTGGCCCTAACATTTTCAGCATCAGAATCCCACTGCTCATCTATCTCAGTCTCCTCTGAATCAACTGACTCTTCATCCACCAAACCTGAACCTTTCTTAGCCGTTGATTTATGTCTAACCGCCTGTTGCTTTGAACTTCCCTGATCAATCTTTCCCTTGCCCTTCCCTTTGGCTCCAGGATTGACTACTTGTCTCTTCCTCTTAGTGCTTGAATCAGCGTACACTAAGGGATCATCATTATCCGAATCACTATCATCGTGCCTTGCTTTGTTCTTGCCAGGATCAGTGTAATCCTGACGAGCCAAAGCTCCAAAGAGTCTCCTATTAGGTGGCTTTTCACTGTCTGACACACCTTTGTATCCCTTCATCCTCACTAGAGTACGAATGTTCATGTGATCTTGACCTAGGATCATAGTTGGATCCTTCTTCAACTCTGGATACTTGTGGTCAAAGATCATCATCAAAAATCTTGGATATAGCATGAACTTCTTGTGCTTCATACCTTTCAGCATCTCCAGCATATGGTCTAGAATCATACCAGAAACGTTAAATGGTTTGTTGAGAGTCAACGCAACCATTAACGAACTCAAACTTCTTCTCATAACGTCATATCCACCGCTCACACATCCAAATACATGGATAATAACATGTGCAAAGTACTTGAACTGCACGCCCAGCTTCCCTTTATACATAGATCCATCAGTAATCGGACCTTTGTACTTCATCCGTAAGAAACAAGCTTTCTGCTCAGTCCATGATAACTCTCTGGGATCTTCACTGACTTCAAACTTGATCTGCAGTGCTTCCCGTATATCAGACTCTGTCAAAAACATCTCCATATCTTGAATCTTGCTCTTGATAATCGTCTGATTATCCCAGAAGTCATACTTCGCATTATGGTAGAAATCTTCAATAATGTCTCTGTATATGATCGTCGGTGTGGCTAATGCATGCACAATTCTGCTCCTTCTCAAAAACTCTATGATCCCGGTGAACTCAGTATTCTTCTCTACGTCACCAAGATATGCACAGCAGTTGTGAGATCTCTCGAACGGCCAACTACTTGGAACAGATGCTTCAGCTTGTTGTACCGGATCTGGAACAATATTCTCTGCTGGAGTTTCCACATTTTCTACTGGTGCTTCAACATTCTCGGATTGATCAGCCATCTGTACATCAAAAACAGAAAAACACGTCAAAATGCAAAAACGACAAAAAGTTAAAAATTTTAAGGCTTTAAAGATCTACATTCGCCCGTTTTAACTGGTCGAATGTATAAAATTGTGGTCGAATGTGAATTCCACTGGTCGAATGTGTAAAGATTTCAAGTAACAATCACATTCGCCCGTTTTATGTCCACATTCGCCCTTTTATTTCCACTTTCGCCCGTTTTTGGAACCGAAAGTGAAACATGTTTATCCCCAAAATTTAAAAATTTTGCAAACTTGTTTTTGACTCTTGATTTTGATTAGGATATGTCCTAAAATGACCGATCAACACTCGTGTATCACCAATTGTACTGATTATTCAATTTTCATTAGTTTTTCAGTGGAATTAGGTCACGACTGTTATGTTTAATCAATCAATACATCAAACCATGTTAAAACACTAATTCCTTTAACATTCTCCCCCTAAAACTGATGAAGATTGAATGTAAATCAAAAACAAGCATTAACAAACATTCTAAGACCCCTAAATTGAAACCCTAGGTCCGGTTAAAAAACACGACGATTCTGATCTGTATAACGCTCCAATACCTGTAAAATTAGTCTCAAAATGATCAGTATTTAACAAGGAACAGATCGCACAATCACAGGAAATTCAAGCAACAAGGTCTGGTTATCGAAGAAATTTTGAAAATTTTTGGAATGAAAGGTTCGAACCTGAAAGGCTTATATATAAGAGCCACCTTCGCCCGTTTGATATGGACGAATGTGGAGTAATTCCACATTCGCCCCAAGCTAATGGCCCGAATGTGAAAAATGTTACCCGAAGGTGGAATGTATACCCGAAGGTAAAAATGATACCCGAAGGTGAAAATAATACTCGAAGGTGAAGATGTCCACATTCGTCCAAAATTGAAACGCTCGAAAGTAAGGATTTTTCCACATTCGACCCAATTAAGGGGCGAATGTGAAATGGAAAAATCTGAAAATTTCGCCAAATCATGAATTCGAATCCCGTTCAACATTTTTCAATCTGTTAAACTTCCAAAACTCAAATTTTCACATTTTGAATGATACAAAGCCCAGATGGTGTTATCAAATCTCAGAAATTGACCATCAAGCATCCCCAGTTATCAAAAATAAAGCAGAAATGCAAATCTTTTGGGTTTTCTGAAATTTTATCAAAACACACCTAAAATCTTTTTGGATTTTGTATCTTTTTGACAATAAAAGTAAAATGCAACAAAGTAAAATGCATGAAAGCAGTAAACATTTTGTGATATCCGGTAAGAGGATCATATCAGTTTACTGAGAAATCTGAACACAGCGTTGATCTGTTTAATATTATCATTAGAAACAATATGTGATACGGCAATTGTTGATATTGTGGTCCACATAAGCTCACATGCAGACAATTACGCAATGCTTTAAAATGATACGAGTTAGGTAATTTTAGACTAACACATTGTGGTTCCCACACACACGACATACTCCCGTATCAAGTAATTGCACAAAGCTTCATCGTAACGCGTGATTATGCCAGAGTTATCCGTAACGTTTACAAAGTATATAGCACAGAGGTGTACAGGTCAGCAAATAAATGCAGCAAAGTAACATGTGCGTATACACTAGGTTGAGGCTGATATTAACCATTGATTTGCATCAGAAAGTCAATACGATGTAATAATGATCTTTGATCAATAAAACATAAAGTTCCTCAATTCGGTAACTTTCGGTTTTGGCAATATACTCTTTTTGCAAATATTCTGATGAAACTAGGTCCGTAAATCAATACAACAGAAGTTTAATCAGAATATCCCGGATAACTATAACATAACGACCCAAAACCTCAGATTTTGGCAATCCTATCAAACGAAATTACGGTACTAAGACCATATGCCCATGAGGTGTTTAGCCACAAACGTGTAGTTTGTTATGTTTGTATCACTAATGCACGCAATATTTAGTCTACGAAGCCTATCAGCATATCACACGTAATCAACATACGTCTCATTATACTATACAATTCTTTAGCCTGTGTCAGATCCCCACTTATGTACTATCATTTCCTCTTTTTATCCAGGAAATCATTTTGGTTTTTCTAATTTTTAGGTCTTTTGAAAATTTTTCAATGTTTTTGGTTTTTCTGATAAAATGACTCCCCCTAAAATAAAGAACATATTTTTGGTTTTTTTTTTAATTTTTCTGAAAAAAAAAACAAAACAAAAATTTTGAAAGAAACAATCCACTTGAAAGCATCAACTTCTTTGAGGATTAAACAACCCCCTCGAAAGCATCAACTTCTTTGAGGATTATGATAGTAAAGAGAAATTCCCAATTAGCAAAAATTTAAAAACTAAAACTAAAAAAACGATAAACCGAGGTGCCGATTAGTCCTGTTTTTCCTTTATATTGTTTACTTTTAAAAGATATTCAAAGCGGGATCTGTCAAAAGCTTTTGTAAACAAATCTGCACGTTGGTAGTCAGTATGGATTTTGACCATATCAATCAATTCCTTAGCATAACAATCACGGATAAAATGATATTTAATCCGGATATGTTTCGCTTTAGAATGATTTTCAGTATTTTTAGTTAATGCAATTGCAGCATCGTTGTCACAGTGTATAGGGGTTTTAAGAAACTGCAAACCGTAATCCACCATCTGTTGTTGAATCCAAAGCACTTGCGAACAGCAACTCGAGGCTGAAATGTACTCGGCTTCACATGTAGACAGTGCCACGGAAGTCTGTTTCTTGCATTGCCAGGTAATTAACCTGCTCCCTAAAAACTGGCAACCAGCTGTTGTTGATTTGCTATCTTTGTCACAGCCGCCCCAATCTGCATCACTAAAAGCAATAAAATCAAAATCATCATTATTAGGGTACCAAAGTCCTTTTGATGGACAACCCTTCAGATATCGAAGGATACGCTTGACCGCCGTCAGATGACTTTGTTTCGGCTTCGATTGATAGCGAGCACAAAGACACGTTGCATACATAATATCTAGTCGAGACGCTGTCAAATACATCAGAGATCCGATGATTGCTCTGTATGTAAATGGGTCTGTCAGCTCTCCCTTAGCGTCCACACCAATCCCGTGATTGGGTTGAATCGGGGTATCCATCGGCTTAGAGTCCTCCATCTGGAATCGGCTCAAGATGTCGGATACGTATTTCGTCTGGTGAATGAAGATCCCGTCGGGTCTTTGGTCCACCTGTAAGCCGAGGAAAAACTGCATCTCCCCCATAGCGCTCATTTCGAACTTTTCTTGCATGATAGTTTCAAATTCCCTGCACAAAAGTTCGTTAGTTGAACCAAATATAATATCATCAACGTAAATCTGTACTAGAAGCAAATCATCTCCCGTCTTCTTCGTGAAGAGGGTGCAATCGACGAGGCCGCGCTTGAATCCTTTGGAGATGAGGTATGTACTTAGCTCCTCGTACCACTGTCTTGGAGCCTGATGCAAACCATATAAAGCTTTGTTCAGCACGTAGACCTTATCCCGGTGGATTGGGTCCTCAAAGCCTGGTGGCTGCCCGACATAAACCTCCTCCTTGACTTTCCCGTACAAAAATGCGCTCTTGACGTCCATTTGATAGACTTTGAATTTCTTGTATGAAGCAAACGCGAGGAACATCCGAATAGCTTCAATTCGTGCTACTGGTGCATAGATTTCGTTGTAATCAATCCCTTCGATTTGATGGAAACCCTGCACGACCAATCTGGCTTTGTTGCGAACAATAACTCCACGATCATCCTTTTTGCACTTAAACACCCATTTTGTGCCTATTTTCTTCCTTCCCGGCGGCAAATCTGTGAGTGTCCAGACTCCCAATTTCTGGAATTGTAATAACTCCTCCTGCATTGCCTCAACCCAGGCATCTTCATTCAAAGCGTCCTTGTATGTCCTTGGCTCTACCTGCAACACATAACATGCAAACGACCAATCGTTTTGACTACCAGATTTTTGAATTTTGGCATATAAAGCTAAAGCACCAAAACTCTCTGGCGAGTTAACGCTTTTCAGCTGCCCTCTGGTCATAACACCACTTCCAGGATCACCGATAACTTGCTCCAGCGGGTGAATACGATGAATCCGAGATTCCGGATTAACAGGTATAATAACTCCCGTCTGAGCAGTCAAGTTTTCTACAACATCCTAATCATGACCCGTGTTTGATGATGAAGCAACATCTGGATTTGGAGTTGGGTTCACAGGTTGCGCCTCTAATTCTTCTGCATGTTCAAGAACAGCTTCTTCAAATTGTTCATCTTCAGATTCTGAAGTGTCTAATGAAGTTGAAGCCTCTTGAAACATCTCTTCCTCTTTTATAGGAGCACTGGTATCATTAGAAGCTGGTGGGGGGTTTACGGTGATTGGACGCATCAACGGTGAAGTCGCCGCGTTTTCACACTCGTAAAGTAATCTGATAACAGCTTCTTCAACCAAGCTATCTAGGTTGAATGATTCAAAGAAATCTTTGTAATCAAACATCCAATCAGGGCCCGTGCCTTGAAAATTTTGAGTGTATCGTTGAACTTCCACGTTAGCCCAATCCTCCACTTGACGAGTTCGCTTGTTGAATACCCGTTTGAGCGGGGTTGCATATCCAACAAAATATCCCTCCTCAGCTTTAGGACTAAACTTCTCTCCTGGATTCAACATCGTGCATGGCGCCCCGAAAGGTTCTAGATACTCTAAGTTTGGCTTTTGTCGGTGTAACAGTTCATAAGACGTTTTTCCAAACTTCTTCACTGTTAGAACCCGATTTAATGTATAATTTGCTGCATAAATCGCCTCATTCCAGAACATTACCGGAAGATTTGAATCAGCGAGCATTGTTCTAGCCGCTTCAATTAGAGTCCTATTCTTTCGTTCAGCAACACCATTCTGCTGTGGGGTATACGGAGCCGAATATTCATGATGTATCCCTTTGCTTTCACAAAGTTCATCCATCTTGGCGTTTTTGAACTCCGTCCCGTTGTCACTCCTGATTCTTTTTATCTTCAAATTGTAGATATTCTCCAATCTAGTGAACAGAACTTGTAGGTTGGTAAAAGTGTCACTTTTGTTCTTCAAACACATTACCCATGAAAATCTTGAATAGTCATCAGTGACAACTAAACAATAAAGCTCTCCAAGATGACTTTTGCGCTTGACCGGTCCAAATAGGTCCATGTGCAATCGCTCAAGCGGCATCTCAACAGAGTTAACTTTCTTCACTTTATGGGACTGTTTGTGTTGCTTGCCTTTCATACAACTTACACACTTGTCGTTCAGATGGAAATGTTTCACGTTTACTCCATCGACAAGCCCATTTCTCACCAGTTGATTCATTTTTCTCAGATGAATGTGCCCCATTCTGCGGTGCCACATTATCGATTCTTTCTCGGTCGCCTTGGATAGAAAACATGTTATTTGCCCCTGTGATGTCATTGCCTTGGACATGTCAAGAATATAAAGATTGTTGACGCGAGGTGCCATCAACATTACCCACTCCTTTGGAATTTTGAAGCCCGGTTTGAGAATATAACAGGATTTGTCATCAAAATGCACAGAAAATTGTTTATCGCATATTTGACTGACACTCAACAGATTATAGTCTATCTGTTTCACATAAGATATCCACTCGAAAGTCACAATCCCATTACTCACACTTCCTTCCATTGTGATATAACCACCTTTATTACCCGCGAAAGCGACATACCCTCCATTGATATTTTTCACGTCGAACAGCAATGCGAGATCCCCCGTCATGTGGCCTGAAGCTCCACTATCAACAATCCAGAGACTGCTAATAGGGCCAGCTGAAGCTCCCTGCACACAAAAAGTAAATCATTTAGTTCTTTCGGGGGACCCAAGCCTGAGTCTTGGGCCTTTGAACATCGGCTTTCAAAGAAACATCCTCATTAACTTTTTCAACAACTTTTTGTTTTGGATCAATCTTTTTCTGATTGTTCAAAACATTTTCCTTTTTCTCACTTACCTTTGAAGTAGAAGCTCCTAGAGTACCATTAGGTGTCCAAGATTGTTCAGGCCTTTTAAGAATGCGAATTTGAGATTTTGGTTTCTCAATCGGTTTCTGAACATTGTTAACAAAAGTAACTTTCTTGGCTACCTTATCTGAGTTAACAGACTTAGGTCCAACATTTGATTTGACAATCAGTTTTTGTGGAACCTTTTGTCTATCAATTGTTGCATTCACCACAGGCTTTCTCCATGATTGTTCCATAGCAATCCGATTTCTTTGATCATATTGAAATGGACGATTGTTCCTCATTTGAAAATTGTTTTGATTATAAAACTGTTGTTGTTGAGGAACAACTCGTCTATGTGGTGGAACATAATGATCAATCGGTTTTCTCATGGAATTTCTAACTTCAACCTCATGTCTTTTATGCCTTACATATGGACACTGAGCAAGTAAATGCCCACGTTCTCCACATTTAAAGCATTTTCGATACTCTTCAAAAACATAATGAGCATTTGGTGGAGCAAATGATCTAACAGGATATTGATCATTATACTGTTGATTCCTCAAACTCTCAGGAAGTGGTCCTTTTGAGTAAGTGGGCTCATGAAAACCATTTGCTTTGTCATTTGGTCGAATGAACTCGGTGACATGAACCTTTGTTTCTTGAGGAACATCCGAAAACAATTTCTTTAAAATTTCTGGTGGAATTTCGTTTGTTCTCTCATGTTTTGGAAACCAAATAGTGCTTTCTTGCCAAATCTTTTCAATTTTAGCATAGTTAGCATTTTTGATAGGAAATTCCTCATCAGAGATGATTTTATCGGATCCTTCCATCCGATAAAACACCCTGACAGGTTTGTCACTTGGTTCATTCTCAAGATCCTTGCTAATCTCATTCTTTTCAGACTTTTTCTCACGATGAACAGTTGCCATCGGATGTACATGTTGAGATGGTGACACTGGTTCAGTAGTAATGATGTGATTTTCTTTTGAAATTTCACATACATTAACAGTTTGATCACTACCAGTATCATCATTCTCTGAGTCTGAATTCACACTTTCAGCATAAACACCCTCATCATTCAAGCCTAAAATCGGTCTCACATCGGAATGAGGATCACCAATACTCGAGGTATTAGATTCCATTTCCGATGATGAGTCTGATTTTACCGAGCTCTCTAGTATAACTTGGTGATAGTTATGGTTTTCAAAAAGAACCGGAGATGGTACAGACTTGTAATTGGTGGTGTTATCATCAATGATATGATCGACCACATAAGCAATATGCTTATAACTTTCCAACTTTTTGTTTACTTTCTCAGCAAAGCATTTTATGCTGCCATTTCCAACTTGGTGTTTTCAATTTCATTGATATAGTTGTTAATTGCCAATTGTTTCAATGATAAAGTATTTTTCAAGTCGGAAATGTCCTTTTTATAGCCATCTAATACTTTGTTGAAAGCATTCAACTCTTTGCGAGTAGATTGACTGTTAATGATAGCACTATCACGTGAAATTCGGAGTTGTTTATTCTCCTCAGTCAATCTGTCACATGTTCCACAATATTTATCACTCAAAACATCAGTGCTAGATTCAGAACATACAGGTTTTGGCGGTTCAGTCATGGCCATTAACGCGAAATGAGCTTCCTTTCCAGTGAAAAACTTGGAATAGTCAATCTTGGTGAAAGCATCATCAGCAATGCACGACTTCCTCGTCATCAGAAAATCAGCTTCTGCTAACAGCTGATCAATGTCATCATCTAAAGAATCAACACTTGCCTCTGTGTCCGATTCACTGTCCGAGTCTGAATAAACTGATCTACATTCCTCAGGAACATCAGAAACTGTATCCATCACCATTCCAGAATGAGTTTCTTCAACCTTAACCTCAACAGGTTCATTCTCCACATTCATCTCAGTCTCAGAATCATCACTTTCACACTCCTCAGTTTCTTTCTTGTCTTCCTCCATCACTGATTCTTCAATATCAACCTTGCAAGCAACGCAAGCCACATTTCCACCAGTAGTGATTTCCTCAACTCCTATCTGCAATCCCGACCAATCAAACCTTTCATCTTGTTGAGTCATCAGTGCTTGATTCTGACTCGTGTTCTGTTGTGTCTCATTAGGTGTAGTGATTGGTATAACTGTTCGGTTAGTGTTGTTAGGAGATTGGTTTTGGATCTGGTTTGATGTGTTAGGTTGTCTGTTTTGGTTGTTGTTAGAGTTGTTTTGACGGTTTTGGTAGTTGTTGTTGTTTTGGTAAGAAACTCGGTTTTGGTTTTGTTGTTGACGATTCTGATAGGTTGCATTGAATGGGTTTCTATTACCTTGTTTTGGTGGCTGGGTACATTCACGTTTAAAGTGACCTCTTTCTCCACAGTTAAAACAAGTAACTTTCTCCTTGTTGAACCCGTAGGTTGTGTTAGGAGAAGTTCCCAAATCTGTTCGACCTGTCTTTTCAATAAAGTCTGTTGCTCTTCTCATGATGCTTGCAAAAGCCCATTGGATATCAATTAGTTCCATCTCTTCCTTGTCGATCTGTGCATAGTCCTCATTGGTTAAGTTGTTATTCCCAATTTGACTAGCAACAAGTCCATTGTAGGATGAAACCATTGCTGAGACTAGTGCAATATGTTGTTGAGCAATTTCCACTGTTACATTGCCCAAGTTAGAAGTCTGACGGGTGGTTCAAGGAACAACCCTTTATAATGTTAAAACGCCTATATTAATCACATTTAATCATGATATTGCTTGGAATCGGGTGACTACGAGTATTCTGAATGCAGGTGTGAAAAGGAGCTAAAAATGAAGAAATACGAGCATTGGAACGGGCCGGAACGGATCGGAGCGAGGAAGATACGAAAGAAGAAAAAATTCATTTTTTGAAGGCTCTACCGTTCTTTACGGTGCCACCGTATTAAACGGTGGCTTCTGGGCACTTTTTGCTGTCATTGGTCAGACAGTTTCCACCGTCAGTTTTTTACATGCTACCGTTTCTGACGGTAGCACCGTATTAAACGGTGGCCCCTGCACATTTATGTAACTCCTTCTTTAAAAGAGCACTTAATGGTGACTTATGATTGTCTCTTTCATTCTGAACGTTTTGCTAAGACTTTTGGGCGATTTTTGGCTTGAAGAAACATTGGAGAACATTGGCTAAACATTGAGTTTTGATGTCTTTGATTCACATGAACAATATTATGTTTGTCTTGATGATTCACCAAGCTATGTCGGGCTAAACTTTTGGTGATCATTCTAGGTGAAGGTTTCTACTAGACTCTTGTGTGTTTTTTTTCTCTTATTTCTAGAATAATAATTTGGTAATTCTTGCTTGATTATTATGATGTTTGATCAATTGCTTGTAGCGTGTTAATTAATTTTCCAATTTCTAATCTAAATCATACGTTCTTGGTGTTGCTAACAACCGAGATATCATGGGAAGGATTTGGGTTGGTTATTGATTAACTGGTCATCGGGAAACAACCTCGCGTTAATATAATCCGAGTACTTTGTTCCCTTTTATCACAACAATTGTTTTTACATGAGTTATGTCTATGTAACTCTTTCTAGTTGGAATTTTACACAAGTGTTTAGAGAAACCGAATCCTTGAATGGTCATTATCTCATAATTTGAAGAAACACTTCTAAGTTTGAATTGATAATTAGTTGTTATTTTAGTTTAAACCAAAACAATCACAAATCATAATCATTTACTTTTTATTCAAGTAGTTTAATTGTAGTTAATCAACAAAGCTAGCATTAACACATTTTCCACAAACTCCTTGTGTTCGATACCTTCTTACTACTATACATTAGTTGTAATTGGGAAATTTAACGTGTACCACGACAAACACGTCAAATTTTGGCGCCGTTGCCGGGGAGTAGTGCGCAACGTGTGTTAAGCTTTTAGTTTTGTTTTGTTATTTTCGGGTTTACACTGGTTGTGTTTAGTGTGCAGGTACTTCAAGTGTATGCATACTAGGGGCTCTCACGAGTCATCACCACTTTTGTTTGATCCGGAGATTGAAAGAACCTTGAGAAAGAACCGAGTTTTGATTCGAAGAAACAAAATCATTGATTCACCTACTTCACCGTTCACCCCAAGAAACATAATGCAAGACCCTCACATACCAACAACGGGTCAAACGACTTCACCATTCATGCCTACTTCTTCACACATTTCACCCAACACCACATTACCCAACTTGTCCACCAATCCTGAAACACCAAGCCATACCACTCAACCAAGTTCCACCCAAATTGATCCAAACCTTAACTTTAATCCATCATGTACCATTCCACCATTTTCCCATTTTTTTCCAACTACGGGTCAATCATCTTCTACCATTCCCCACCCACAAGGACAAGGTTCAACAATTGTCCACACCACATCTTCTTATCAACCACCTAACCAATCGGGTTTTTACCATTCATCTTTTCAATGTGGTTTAAATTCAAGATTTCAAAGAGATGTGTATGACGAGGGGTATGACGATGAAGAGCGTAGTGGGTACAATGAAGAGGGTTATTACTATGGAGGACAAGGTGCATATGTGGATTCGCAAGCTCAAACGGGTCAAACAAGTCAACCACTTTTACAATATCAAGACCCGTCAAGACTACCGGTTGGTGTGCAACATGTTAGACCACAAGGATTGCAGTTTCAGCATCCCACGCCACTAAATCAAATGCGGCCTCCAAATATGCAAGCTCAACATCAAAGGCCAAATCACCAACAACAACCGATGCATCCGAATCAACATCAACAATTTGCACCACAAGGTGCAATGCAAGGGCAAATGGGGCAACCAAGAGCGCCATTGGGAGCACCTAGAAGACTCCACCGTGATGTTGTACGGGGAATTGAGGCACATTTTCGGCCTATCATCACTAATAATCCATCACCCATAGTGATTCCACAAAATGCGAATGGAAGAACTTTTGAGGTTAGAACAACCGCACTTCAAAGTCTACCAAAGTTCAAGGGGCTAGCAACGGAAGAGCCTTACTTTCATTTGGAAACTTATGATTCCATTTGTAACACTATTGGGGGCCAAGGGTTTACTCCGGATGATGTCAAGTTGGTACTTTTCCAATTTTCATTGGAAGATAAAGCAAAGAGATGGTTCCACACTTTACCATCCGCATCAATTTACACATGGGCCGACATGCAACAAATCTTTCTAGATGAGTTTTATAGTTCGCAAAAGACTAATGATGCGAGACGAGGCTTGAGGAGTTTCCAACAACAGTCGGAAGAAATGTTCCATGAAGCATTTGAGAGGTTTAACATGATGCTACGAAATTGCCCTCACCATGGTATCCAACTATGGGAGTTGCTAAATGCTTTTCATGAAGGTTTGACATCGAAGGATGCACGGGATCTTATGTCCATCACAAATGGTACTTTTGGTACAAACTTTGAACAAGATGATTGGGCATATTTAGAGCAAATGGCGGTGACATCAAAAAGGAAGGCCCAATCTTCAAGAAGGGCAAGACATGTGATTCAAAGACCACAGGTACATGCGGTTGAAGGTAGTAATGTGCAAAATACTAACCAATTATATAATGTTTGCAGTACTTGCCAAGAGATAGGCCATACGGCGGAGGTTTGTGGAGTGGGTGTGCAAGAAACACCAAGTGAAGAAGTGAATGCTATTCAAGGGGGTGGGAGAAACTATGACATGAACTCCAACACTTACCACCCCGGGTTACGAAATCATCCCAACTTTAGATATGGGAATGCTTCTAATCAAGCTAACCCGAATTTTCAAGCTGCTCAAGGTAACTTTGTGCCTCGTCAACAATACAACCAAGGGAATTATAGAGGCGGATACAATAGTGGCTATCAAGGGCAAGCTCCAACTGGACAACGAAATTCGGGTCATGATTCGTCAAGTGGAAATGAGGTCATGGAAATGCTTAAAGCTATGCAACAAGATATGCAAAGGCGGAATCAACTTGATGAAGCACGAATACAAAAGGATGAAGTTCGTGATAAAAGCATTCAAGCATTAACAACTCAAATGGGTCAATTGGCAACCGATGTGGCGGAGTTGAAGAAAGGTAAAGGCAAACTTCCTAGCGATACGCAGGTAAATCCGTCACATGGCTCGTCACGAGGTAACAATGTTAATGTTAATCATGTAAGTGTTTTGAGAAGTGGGAAAGAATTTAAGGCAGACTTGTCACCAAGTTTTGTCGAGGGGGTGGTTGAAGATGTCACGGGTGAGGAAAGTGACAATGATGAAAGTACACCGGTTTTACAAAAAGAAATAAATGTTAAAAAAACCGGAAGTGAGTGAGAGTGAGAAAGTTGAAAATGAGCCGAATCAAGTCCCATTTCCATCGGCTCTACTTGACCCGGGCAAGAAAAACTTTATTGCATCAAGAGGTCCCCAAAAAGAAGAGATGTGGGACATGTTTAAACAAGTAAAAATAAATCTTCCTTTACTTGATGCAATAAAACAAGTACCCGCATATGCAAAATTTTTGAAAGAAATATGTACACAAAAGAGGCAACAAAAGAAAAAGATGCCTAAGCGGGTAAATGTCATGGGTCAAGCGAGTGCAGTTTTGAACGGGGAGCTTCCTCCTAAGCTCCATGATCCGGGCACGCCATTAATAAACATTCAAGTTGGAAATTTTCAAATGGCAAAGGCGTTGCTAGATCTTGGAGCCGGGGTGAGTATTTTACCGGGTGGGTTATATGATCAATATGACTTTGGTCCATTAGCTAGGGTGGAGACAACGGTTGTTTTAGCCGATTTGTCTCATAAGTTACCCCGGGGGATGGTTCAAAACGTCATTGTTAAAATTGATGAATTTTATTACCCGGTTGACTTTTTGGTATTGGATTATTCATCCGCCGAGTCAAAACAACAACAAAATGTCATATTGGGTCGACCGTTTTTGAACACCGCACATGCGGTAATTGATTGTAGATTTGGCACGGTTGACATGACATTTGGAAACCGGAAAATGCGTTTAAATGTTTTTACTAACAATACTAATGATTCCGGTGTTGAAGAATGTTTTATGGCAGATGTTATTGAAGGATGCAACCCAAGTGAGTATGAACAAGATGGAATGGAACTGTGTGCTTGTAATTTTTCTGAACAGGTACATGTTTTGGATTTGGAGATTGAGGAAGAGACGCAAGATGTGTTAGCTTTGAAGGAGGGTCGACCACCATGGTCTCACCAGTTTGATAGTTTGCCAGTGGAGATTGATTCGGGCACCAAACCTTCACTAGAAGTGCCACCGAAGTTGGAGCTAAAGGACTTGCCAAGCCATTTGAAGTATGCTTTTCTAGGGGATAATGACACATTACCGGTCATTATTGCCTCTAATTTGGAGATGGCTCAAGAGCAAGCTTTGTTGGACGTGTTGAAGGAGAATAAAGAAGCTATTGGGTGGACGATTGCCGATCTTAAGGGAATTAGTCCATCCATTGTTATGCACAAGATCATTACCACCGAGGATGCAAAGCCCACGAGAGAAGCGCAGAGAAGGTTGAACCCGAACCTTAGGGAAGTGGTAAAGAAAGAGGTAATTAAGTGGTTGGATGCGGGAATTATTTATCCCATTTCGGATAGTGCTTGGGTAAGTCCTACTCAAGTGGTCCCTAAGAAGTCCGGCATTCAAGTAATTAAAGACGACAGTGGTGACCAAATTGCTACCCGACCCGTCACCGGGTGGCGGGTGTGCATTGATTACCGAAAGTTGAATGCCGCCACTTCCAAGGACCATTTCCCACTCCCATTTATTGACGAAATTATTGAAAAACTTTCGGGTCAAAAATACTACTGCTTTTTAGATGGATAAATCGGGCTACATTCTAAGCCCGGTTGAGGAGACGTGATCAAGAGGCCCAGGTTTGGTAGTGTAAATAGTAGATTTTTACTTTACTTTATTTTATTTTATTTTATTGCATACTTTTGTTTTTGATCGAAGCCCGTGTTCGAAACAAGTGTGGGGACGTACCGGTAACGAAACGGTTCTAGCACTATGTTGAGGACAACATAGGTTTTTCGAGGGGGTAGGGTAATTTTCTAATTTATAAAATTACTAGTTTTGAAAAAAAAAAAAAAAAAAAAAAATTGCCCAGCGGCCACCGTATTAAACGGTGCTACCGTTTTAAACGGTGGAATGGGGTGAAAAATAAAAATGATGGTGGAAGTCTACTGCCTTACGGCAGATTTTTTGGACATTATGGCTACCGTAGGGAACGCCTCTACCGTATTAAACGGTGGGGCCTGGGCTGTACATGTAATGTAACGTAAAAAAAAAAAAAAAAAATTTAATGCTGCATATAGATAACCGGTCCCTCAATTATTCCACCTAACTCATTCAACCTCTTCTTCTTCACCAAAAACTTCAAAACCCATAACCTTCTTAATCCTTTAAACCTTCATAAAATCTTCAATACTTAACCAAATCTCACGATTTTTGGGTCTATCTTGGCCTAAATTTCATAAGGGTTCCGATTTTAGGAAGGAAAGTACAAGAAAAACACTTTTTGTGGGCTGAATCAAAACCCTAATTTTCGCAAAATTTGGGGCTTCTTCAAGTTTTTGTTTTTCTTGCATATTAGCATCATCTACACAAAGGTATGTGTTCTCTTTTACTAATCTTGATGCTACATTGTGAAAATAGAGGTTCTTGTTCTTGCTTGTTCATACCCACTTGCTTGTTAGTTAATATAGTATGTTAATGTTGATATTGTTGAGTAATAATATGGTAGTAGAAGTAATTTTGAGATGTATTTTGTGAACTTTTGGTAATGTTAAGATTGTAGAGGCGTCATGCCCAATTTTCGTCAAACCAAAGATGATATTTTCGTTCACAAATACTTACTACCATGTTAACAAGCAAGTGTGGGGAGGTGTTAAACATATGGAACTAATTTGGTTTTGTTGGTTTTGATGTGTTTGTTTGAGTATAGGAAAATGGTGAAAACTAGTGAGGCACTTGGAGCAACTTCATCTTCACAGGCGAAGGGTAAGAAGGTGGCGAAACAGTATAAAAGAAGAAAGTATGCGGGCAGAGATGAAGATTCTGAGGAAGAAATACCAACGCCAGCGGTGCCACTGAACAGGCATGATAAACCCAAGTGGGAATCGGGTCCGTTGAGTGACAAACCAAGGGAATGGCAAGCTACACTCTTTCATGATCAGATGAAGAATTTAAAAGATAGAGCGGGTGCGTTTCTTTGTGAAAGGGATGTGAAGGAAGTACAGTTAGCGCCATTTAATGTGGTTGATCGGTTTAGGGCGTTGGGTTGGGAAGCTGCATTGCATTGTTATGATGGAAATAACAAGTATTTGTATATGGATGAGATCGAGGAATGGATGGCAACGTTGAGATGTCCGAGACATGATTCACCATCTAAAATGAAGCTAATCGGTGAAGTGAACGGGGTCAAAGTGGAGATGTCTTTCGAGACACTAAAGAAGTTGGCAAAGTTTGATAGTCGGCCATCTAAGGAATATATACTCCCTAGTTTGGATGATTTGTTGTTTAAGCCCGACAAGCACCCGAAGTGGACCGAAATGTTGGAAGCTTTGTTCCTTCCGGGGACATATCACGGAACATTGTATAGGAGAAACATGAAGATTGAGGCAAAATTGTTGTTAGCTCTAATCATTACAAATGTGATACCAAGGAGAGCAGATAAGCAAGAGGTGCGGTTTCCAGAAATTCCGGTTTTGTATACTTTGATGAATGGGTCGCCAAAGTTTCCACTCCGGTATTTAATTTTAAATCATGTGTGGACGTGTCGGAATTCAGTGGGGAGGCGGATTATTCCTTACTGTAGACTCATTACCGCCCTTTTGTTTCAACAAAAAGCTATCATGCCTGATGATATTGAAAAAAGTAAGAAGTATAAACCATTTGAGCTGAATACATTAGGACTTGGGTGGAAATACACCCAATCAGAAAGATACCACAAACTGAAATCAGAGGGTCAAAGATGGAGAGCATTGAAGGTTGATGCTAGGAGGCTCTTACCGAACGAACAAGATGAGCCTGAAAGTGAGAATGAGCCACCAAGCGAGGAGGAGGATTATGAGGAAAGACCGAGGGGTACACATATGGACCTGGGGCAGGGTAGTTCGGGTCATATGCACGGCGGAAGTTTTTATGACTTTACAGAGAGGTCGTATGAGGAGAATTGGGCTTTTGCGGGGTCGATGCAGACGGTTATTGAAAATCAGCGGCCACCTACATCAATATTTGAGACGTGGTCGGGATCAGAGCGTACATTATTCGACCACCAAACTATGATGAGTGCAACTATGGAGAGAACTATGAGGCAAGGGTTTGAGCGGCAAGAGATGTGGAATAGGGCACACGCCTATTCCCAAGAGGTGGAAATTAATCATAGGTATGTTGATGACCAAAACAGGAGGATGAATGACGACTGGCATGCGGGAAGACCCGTAGTTGCAAATCCACAACCGGTGGATTACGGGTCTTTGCCACCGTACGATGGGAGCATATCATATCCGACGCCACCACTTCATCATTCCCAATGGGTGGACCCGCAACAACAACAGCCACAAGCATCGGAACAAAGTGGAAGCGGCAGTGGCACATTTGGATTCGGGGAGTGGAATGATTTGATGACTTCTGTGTTCGGGCCACCTCAACCCCGCTACTACTAACCAGGTCGTGCTCTTTTGTAAATAGTGTATATTTTGCTTTGTTTGTTTTCTTTATGTTTTGGGATTGGGTGGTAGGTTGGTTGATTGATTGATGATTATTGAGTTCAGGTTGTGGTAGTAGGATGTGTTTTTTTTGTTTAAAAAAAAAAATGAAAAATCTAAAAAAAAAAATTATAAAATGAAAAAATCCAAAAAGAAGTTTGTGGTTTGAGTGTTTGAGCGTTTCTTTCCAAAACCATGCATTGGGACAATGCATCCCAAGTGTGGGGATGGGGAGGAAATTTTTGGAGATTTTAAAAAAAAAAATTTGAGGTCAAGTGCAATGTTGTAAAAATTGGAACACCTTGATTTAACCCTCATTAGACACATCGGCAACCCTTAATACCTGTTTCTTTTTCTTGGTGAGAGTTGAAGCCACACATGTAAATAAATAAATTCTTCCTTTGTGAGAGTGGCAATGGGTGGGGGTGCACTAGAACTTGTGCTTGAATGCGACTTGAATCTTTTGGTGAGCATAAGTGTAGAAATGATAAGGGCACTAGGTAGCCTTGAGATGTTGAGTGAGAGTGTGGGAATTGGGGGGTTGGACCTCATGCATTATATATATGAGCTTGGTAGCGAGAGGGGCGGGGGTTTGGACATTTAGTTGCCCATTTTTGAGCCTAAAAGCCTATCGATTGTTAACCCTTTAGCTAGTTCCCTAAATAAATACCCAACTTGACCCGGTCTTGTGTGTTTAAATAGAGTGTTAGTGTGATATTTTAGTACTACAAGTTGTTTTAGTTGAGTGTGTTCGTATGTGTATGTATTAGTGTTTCTTGATGTATTGAAAAAAAAAAAAAAAAAAAAAAAAAAAAAGAAGAAATTGAGAAAAATGATGAAAAGAAAAGAAAAAAAAAAGAAAGCAAAAAAAAAAAAGGGGGGGGGGAAGTTTATGTGTGATATCTATTATAGTTGTGTTCGTATTTGCGTTTGCGTGTGTTAGTTATGTGTGTGTGTGTCGTTGTGTAATAAAAGACCGGGTAAAGTTCTGCGCTACTAAAAATATACCCCATTTCCTACCTTTACACTTAGCCACATTACAACCCGACAAGACCCTTTGATTTGCACTTATGTTTAGCGTTGTAAGAGGAGGATTGATTCAGGTACAAGCTTATGGTTGTGCAACCACCCGTTTGTCTTTTGTGTGTCTAGCTTATCTTTGCTAGAGCTTACTTGATACCGAGAGGAGAGATATTGTGAGGGGTGTGTTGATTGGGGTGTTGAGGATGGGTTAGTACGAGGATTGCACATTAAACTTGACTTTAAAATGATTGCTTATTTGTTAAAAGAAGTTGTAGTAGATTGCTTGGGACAAGCAATGGTTAAGTGTGGGGATGTGACGGGTGGTTCAAGGAACAACCCTTTATAATGTTAAAACGCCTATATTAATCACATTTAATCATGATATTGCTTGGAATTGGGTGACTACGAGTATTCTGAATGCAGGTGTGAAAAGGAGCTAAAAATGAAGAAATACAAGCATTGGAACGGGCCGGAACGGATCGGAGCGAGGAAGATACGAAAGAAGAAAAAATTCATTTTTTGAAGGCTCTACCGTTCTTTACGGTGCCACCGTATTAAACGGTGGCTTCTGGGCACTTTTTGCTGTCATTGGTCAGACAGTTTCCACCGTCAGTTTTTTACATGCTACCGTTTCTGACGGTAGCACCGTATTAAACGGTGGCCCCTGCACATTTATGTAACTCCTTCTTTAAAAGAGCACTTAATGGTGACTTATGATTGTCTCTTTCATTCTGAACGTTTTGCTAAGACTTTTGGGCGATTTTTGGCTTGAAGAAACATTGGA
Source organism: Ambrosia trifida (assembly GCA_028751855.1). Lineage (NCBI taxonomy): Eukaryota > Viridiplantae > Streptophyta > Magnoliopsida > Asterales > Asteraceae > Ambrosia > Ambrosia trifida. The sequence goes on along the minus strand of CM054129.1, from coordinate 121,746,450 downwards.
GAACATTGGCTAAACATTGAGTTTTGATGTCTTTGATTCACATGAACAATATTATGTTTGTCTTGATGATTCACCAAGCTATGTCGGGCTAAACTTTTGGTGATCATTCTAGGTGAAGGTTTCTACTAGACTCTTGTGTGTTTTTTTTCTCTTATTTCTAGAATAATAATTTGGTAATTCTTGCTTGATTATTATGATGTTTGATCAATTGCTTGTAGCGTGTTAATTAATTTTCCAATTTCTAATCTAAATCATACGTTCTTGGTGTTGCTAACAACCGAGATATCATGGGAAGGATTTGGGTTGGTTATTGATTAACTGGTCATCGGGAAACAACCTCGCGTTAATATAATCCGAGTACTTTGTTCCCTTTTATCACAACAATTGTTTTTACATGAGTTATGTCTATGTAACTCTTTCTAGTTGGAATTTTACACAAGTGTTTAGAGAAACCGAATCCTTGAATGGTCATTATCTCATAATTTGAAGAAACACTTCTAAGTTTGAATTGATAATTAGTTGTTATTTTAGTTTAAACCAAAACAATCACAAATCATAATCATTTACTTTTTATTCAAGTAGTTTAATTGTAGTTAATCAACAAAGCTAGCATTAACACATTTTCCACAAACTCCTTGTGTTCGATACCTTCTTACTACTATACATTAGTTGTAATTGGGAAATTTAACGTGTACCACGACAAACACGTCAAAGTCTCCAAAACCACTTGTTGTTGATTAGGTTGAGTAACTTGGTTCATTGGTTGTTGAGATTGGCTAGCAGTATAGAAACCTGCTTGTTGCATTGGGGAGAATGGTGAAATGTAGGAATTGTTGTATTGTTGTTGTGGTGGAGGTTGTGTGTATGATGGTTGTGAATAAGATGAAGTTTGTGCCATGTAGTTGATGGTCGGTTTTGGTGGTTCCATAACATTGGAAATGCAAGCAACATGTGGTGCAGCTACCCCTCCTGAACTTGAATTGCTCACAGGAACTGAAGTACCTCCAAAGTATAAACTAGGATTCTGAGGAACCTGCGCTCTCCTAGCATTCCTCTTCTCTTCCATTTCCTTGTTTTCTAGCTTCTGTATGAACTCTTGAATAGTCCAGTACTGGTATGCATCCTTCTCTCTGAGAACTTCCACATGCTGATCCCAGTACGGTGGTAGAGCATCTGCAAACTTGTCCACCAAATTCTTCATGGGAATCTGTATACCATAACTAGACAATTCGGTTAGCAAATGACTATATCTAGGAGTTAATTCTTTTAAAGTTTCATTTCCAATATAAGAAAAATTCTCAAACTCCTTTCTCAATTCATCCATCCTCAAACTTCTCGTCTTCTCGTTCCCATCATGCCTCCTCTTAAGCACATCCCACAATTGCTTAGAGGTTGTACAAGTCCCAAATTGATGTAGCAAATCATTTGTGATTGCCTGAGTCAATTGGGAAAAGGCTTTCTTTTCCACCACATATTTCTTCTTCTCGTCCTCAGTTAAGCTTTCCAAAGGAATCATTTCACCTGTATTCTCCAAAATCGGTGCTGTGTATCCTTTAGCAATCATGCTCCATGCCTCTGCTCCTTCCACTCCCATGCCTTCCAAGTGAATCTTGAATTTGTTCTGCCACTGATTGTATTCTGATATGTCCATGAGCTTTGGTGGCCTATTCCCGCTTCCTGAAGACAAATCGTTAATCAAAGTAGAAATAGCATTAGTAGTTTGAGTATTTACCACCGCCGCTGCTACTCCCCAGTAGTCATGTTGTGGTGCTGGAGGTGCTACACTTTGAGGCATCGAGCTCGTCATCGCCATGTAGTTTATCGGTTGCGAAGACTGTGTGCTCGTCTTTTGTGCTGCCACTGTCCATGGGTCCATCACTTGCTGTTGTGGTTGTGTCGTTGCTGGTCTCGGTGTAGTCGGAAAATTCCACATGATCACAAACTTAGAAAACTTCAACACTTAGAAAATTTTCCAAAACAAAATCTAGGTTCGCCCGGATTGTCCTAGATTCGCCCAAAATAAACAAGGTTCGCCCAAAATATAACACTTTCGTCCCTTCTGATTCTATGTTCGACCACACAGTAACACCCGAACGTAGAAATGACCAGAATGTAAACACAGACTAACAGACTTTCCACTTTCGCCCAGAACAAAACGGTCGAATGTGGAAAATTTACCCGAAAGTGAAAAATTCAACAACAATTTTCAGGTTCGTCCAAACTAATACTCAGGTTCGCCCACTCAGGTTCCAGGTTCGCCCATTTTGCTCAGATTTCACTTTGAAAAACGGTTACACTTTGAAAAACGGTTATTTTGATCTCAGATTTTCAAAAGTTTGTGGATTTGAATGATCTTTATCAGGTTATGCTTCGTAATTGATTTGGAGCAACTTTAATTCTTGGAAAACTTGATTTTAACCACAAATTCAACTCTAAATCAATCAAAAACACTCAAAAACCATGTTTATGTAAAAACAGATGTATTTTGATCAAAAACATGTCCAAATCAGCTCTGAGTTTATCAAATTTGTTGTTGTATGATCCGTATGGCTCTGATACCACTTTGTAAGCGAATGATTTTGACTAAAACAGGATAATATGATCATACAAGTCACAAAACCAGGTGCGGAAACCCTAGTTCTGAACAAATTGATAAAACTCTAATCAAAACACAATCAAGATCATTTTCAACATCTTTTCATAGATTAACTTTGTCAAATATTCAATTACAATCACACACACGTTAATCTAGATCAAATACAGACTTTCACAAAATATCCTGGAACCTGACCTGAACACATACACAACTGACAACTCTATTACATACTCAAAATCACAAAACCTATTTATAGATATTGCACGTTCGCCCCTTTGCACTGGTCGAATGTGGATCTTTTCCACATTCGCCCACTACCAATGGTCGAATGTACATCTTGTCAGCTTCCAGTCTACCTTCGCCCGTTATCATTCTACCTTCGCCCACTATTATCTACCTTCGCCCATATATACAAATCATTAACATATGTTAGTTATCCAATCATTAGTCGCAAAACGCATCAACAGTACTATAACTATATAATCAATTTAGAGACTTATTAATGTATTTGAATTATCACATTCATTACTATCATGTGAGTTGTTTTGAAGCTCGTCACCCTTATATGATTTCAATTAAAAAGACAAAGTGACCGTCTAGATCGATTGCAAAATGACTATAATATAAATATAAATTCTAAAATCATTATATTATACTAAGAAAGTTAAGCTTGAATGATTGTATGAACAAAATAAACATAAAAACATATGTGGGTTGTAACAAGAATTGTAATTTTGATTGTTAAATCTTAAATATACTTTCAAAAGCCGTCTCTTATGAGAATGGGAGCGAGAAAGAGACATGCTTTACGAAATTTAGCCAAATTAGAATGCAATACGCTGCCATGTTTTTTAGAATTGTATTTGCGCAGCGAAGCGCGCGGGCATAATACTAGTGTAATCCAATGCATCATAGTCACTCTTGTGTCGTTCGGGATGGTGGAGCAAACCTCATTGAGGAAGATGAGACTCTAGAGGGGTGAATGTGACACCCTACACAAATCTCACATCGGTTGTGGTCAGGACAGATTTGGTTCATATGTATTTCCTCTTAAATCACCAACGCGTTTTGAGGCTTAATGTTATAGATGAGAGGAGAACTCCACAATTAAGCATGCTTAGGTGGGAGCAACACCATGATGGGTGACCTCCTGGGAAGTCTCCACCGGGGTAACCAAAAAAATTTCGTGAGAACTAGATGGACAACCCATCGGGGCAAAGCGAACAATATTAATAGTGAGAAAGACCGGATGTCACACTTACATAAATATTTTACAAAAGTGGGGTTACATGATAACACAATTATTATTGGTAATTCAATAATACAAACACAATATAATATGAGTGATAGTCCAACAAGGGCACATAGGTTTTAATTGACATTGATGTTTGTAAACATCAATGTTTACCATCAAGACAACAATCTTAAACTACTATAGAGTGAACTAAAAGCGATTTGATGTGGTTAATCACTTCTTCCCCGGCATGTGTGAAGCCATTGTTGTTTGTATAAAGCACATGAGCTACACGTGCAAAATTGATTGCAGGCATAAGTAGATGAAATGGAACATCTGTAGGCTTGAGCGATTCTCGATTTATAACTTTCCATGCATCCTCAACTTGTTTTGAGAAAAAATCACATGCTTCCTCCTCGGATACACCTGTTTCTTTTTTGTAGCATTCTATGCACGAAGGAGCATGGCACCTTTCTTGTTCCTCCTAATAAATAAATAAATTATCATATATATGCATATATAGTGTTCCATCAAGAAGACAAAACATATCATACGAAAATAGAAAGAAGAAAATAAATAGCTTATTTATTAATCATAAAACTTTTAAGATGTAATAGTTATACATTTATTTTTCAGTTAATAAAATTTTTGAACAAAAATTTTATTTGCACAACCTAGACATGTGCAAATTCTATGTAGGCATAACACTATACATACCTTTCACCCCGTGTAAGAAAAAAAGTTTAAACTTAAAAAAACACATATTAACAAATTGCTTTAATATTTTTTTTATGTATATCACATACATATTTAGGTGTAGATCAAATAAAATCATTACTTTTTGTAAAAACCGTGAGAATCAAAGTATTGATAACAAATAACTATGTGTAACTATAATAGTAAAATGAAGTAGTACTAAGTTTTTTTGTTATCAATACTAGTGTTTATAAATAAAACTTTGTTTCTCACACATTTTATGAAAAAACATAGTTTGTATCATAACTATCCCCCATATATTTGTATATAAAAAGTAAAAATATTAAGAACACGTGAAACTTCTTTATATACACACATATATAGGATGGGGTTCAGAAGACTAAATAGTTGTGAGAAGTAAAATAACAAACCTTATTACATATAAATATAAATGAGTATATAAATAAAAAAACTATTATATTAATTTGTTCATATTTTTTAAGTTTTAAAAGGTTACCTACATGCTTACCCATAATAACTTTTACATGTCTATCATCTCCATAAATGAACAAAATTTGTTATTTGTTGTTTTAAATCTCAGGAGATAATACCCATAGCATTTCAACCATTTAATTATATTAAAAAATGTAACATTGATAAAATGAATGATAGGTTTTATATGTAAATACATATATGTATAATACAAAGAGAGTTGTGCTTAAAACGCATATGAATCGATAAAATAAGCAATGTGTACGTATGTGGGCTTTATGGGCAAGGGTAAATGTCTCTAGTTATGCACACAATTTTTCGGCACACATATCGACATAGTATATACCAGTATAACAAAATAGGTCATGTGTACATGTGTGGGCTTTATAGGCAAGGGTAGTTGTCCCTATGCACACAATTTTCAGACGCCCAAATCAACATAGTACATAAGAGTATAACAATATAGTTATAACTGTATAACAACATAGTTATAATGATTTTAACATAGTTATCACATAGTGCAATATATTATTTTCATTTCTATTTAAAGAATATAGATTTTCCTGGTGTTCGATTGTTAGGATTCAGTCTTCAAAGTTTAAGGTTTAGCTTTAGGTTTTATAGTTAATTTCTTATTTAGTAATTGTTAGATAGAGTTTTTGTGAGTTTCTTCACTAAGAGGAGTTTCTCATGACCATTCTCCTAGCTATATATACATACATACATACATACATACATATATATATATATGGTGAGGTTCCTATACAAATGGCAGTTTTCATACAAAGTGTGAGAAGTCCATATAGGCACTGTGTTATAAATTTTAGGCATGATGTTTTATATTATTTTGGCATAGTACTATATAGAAAAACACAAAAAGTAACAATTTAAAATACTAAGTAATGTATTCTCGACATGCAATCTAACTTACCATGCGAAGAAAGTAATAGGTGTGTTTTAAGTTTCATGTCTAGAATACATTTGATTGTGTTTTAAATGTTACGTTTTGGTGTTTTTCAATGTAATACAAAGCAAAAGGAATCAAAAACATCATAACCAAAATTTAAAATACAATGACTACATATAGACTTCTCAAACTTTGTACCAAAAATGTCCTTTGTACGGGAATCTATATATATATATATGAGAAAAAATTTATGCGAGAAAAGAAAGAAGAAATGACATAAGTAAAACATTAAATACTATAACTTTTCTCACATTAATTATAAAAATCCCTAATTAATCGGTTATAAACTTTTTTATCCTACACATATCAAAATCTACGCATATTGAAATTATCAATACGTTTATCCTACACATATCGAAATTTATAATTCACTGTAAATTAGATTTTGTTTTTGAACAAAAAAATATTTTGAACATAAATTATGATATTCATTTATTTAACTAATTTAGGGGTTACAATAAATTAATCAATTATTTAACATTAAATATAAACTAGAGCATTCCTATTGGTTTAAACATCTTGTTGTTCTTTTTACAAGTTATTTTCTTCTCTTTTAAAATTATTAATTCGTTTAAACCAAGTTGAAATTATTAGTATGAACTTTGACACTTTTGTAATCGACTAGAAGTTATTTACTATACGGAGGGCCAAAAGGGGAACATACACAATTGTTGAGTTTTATTATACCAAGTTATTGACTATAAGGAGAGCCAAAATAGTATTATTGTATTGTACCTCGTGGGTGGTAATATCATCCATAAGCCTGAAAATCAAAGAAGAAGCTTTAACAATAGGAGGATTTTTGGCAATCCACTTAAATGTTTCCTCATTGACCATATCCCCCCTTCCAACATAAGATCTCGCTATCATCAAGGCCTGGGTAACAGTTATCAATGCATTTGACATATACTCTTCTAATGTTGGTATGTAACCTTCTTTTAACCATTTTGCTTCTAGAAAGATGCTACGAATATACTCTTTTGCCTGCATTCCAAATGATTGAGTATTATACATAAGCAACCAACATTAATACTTTTAAGCAAGACAAATATACGAACACTACAAATAAATGAAGACTCTTACCATTTCCCTAACATAGTCAATTTGATATGATTTCCCCTCTTTTTCAAGTGATTCCTCCATTTCTTGATGATGATGTAGAAGTTCTTGATATATAAGTTTCATGTATGTAGGAAGCATATCTAAACAGCTTATTGACCATCTATAAAATATAAACATAAATATAAATATACATATATATATATATACATATAATAGCATGAATTTCATGTTGATGTATTATAAAGTTAAGTTGTAAATTGGATTTTAATTTTCCAAACTATGATCAGTTGGTTTACAATAATCCATATGTGAAATATGACCAATGGCGCCCTAACTTTGAGTTACGTTGAAAATGACAATCACACTTTAGCGGGATAGTAATCTATTTGAATGCCCTAACGAACAACTAATTTTGTCTTGCCAAAATATTGTAATTTATTTCGAAAAGCCGTAAATGAAAGTTAGGGCAGACATAGTTAGTTTTCCGTTAGACATTGTCCTAAGCAAGCAAAGTGAGAGTTTGGCTTGTCATTTGGCCAAGAAGTCATAGTTTTGATTATTAAAATCTACTTTTTCAAATAAATAATTCCAATTGTTTTAGTATCATTAATTAATAAACACAAAATCTTGTAGGCGTGATGTGTACCTTTGAACAGCTTGTGTAAAGACCTCAAGTTCTTCATAAGTACCATAATTATCAAACGTGTCATCTAACACAACTGACCACATGCAACTTTTGGTAAGGAACATCCTTGTACGAAAATGTTTAGGCTCGAAATACACTGCAAGTATCCAAAAATAACCTTCTACCAATCTGTCACGAACATAAGGTAGTTTATTTTGCAAGTCCAAATTCTTCCACCATCTAAAAATATACATAAATGAAAGTCATGAGAAATCGTCCAACAGAAATTTAACTTTGAAACCAAAACAAAACACTATGCTTCAAACTAGCCATGTGCTCTGAGTTTTAACTTGCTTAACGTATAAATTAGTTAAAAACAACAGAGAACATACTTGCATATTTGGCTAAGCTCCTTTTTGTGCATTGCTTGAAGTATGTTAAAGTCTAACTTTGCAAGCTTTAATAACACCTCATTGTGGGTCGGTTGTTGCTGGTAGATAGGCATGTAAGGTAGGGCTTCTAGCCGTGGCAACATTTTTCGCAGTGGCTGCTTTAGTGCTTGTTGTATTTCAGTTCTTAATGAAGAGTCACAAGAAGGATCCTTTGATATGATGGCAAGGTGAGTTTTAGTGAACTCGAGGGCCTCATCGAGTACTTGTTCGCCTTCAACCCTCATATATGCTGCTTCATACAAAGCAAGCATTCCTTGAACATCGTTACATAAGGTTTCCTTAAACCTACCCTTCTCGTCCATATGGTTCTTGAATATTTCTATAACATACAGCAATATTTGAATCCCACATAATTAGGAAAAGATAGTGATTACGATATCCATATGTAGAATGTAAATGAGTTAACTGTTGTGTGTTTTGTATTTTCTTAGTGACCCTGAATTACTTTTTGTATCATGTATGAATCTAATGTCTAGTTAGAATATTTAGTGTATACCAGACAAGAAATTCTTCAAAGAGCTAGAACGAATTCTCCTTGAAAACAAAGATCAAATTTCGTTTTCATAAACAATTCATTCTCATTCTTTGCCAAAGTTTCTATTTTATCTTATTATTAATTTCATACATCGGAAATACTTCGATCTCATAGTTGCATACCCAATTATTGTGATGGTTCGACCCTTATATAGATTAATATGTTTAGCGTCGATATCTATATGTATACTTACTATTTAATAAAAGAAAAACTATGGGGGAGACGTGTCATCCACTAAAGTCATATAATTTCTTTGTTTTCACGTGAATCCATACACAATTTATATGACTTTAACTAAAAATAATTATTACTTATTATATCATAAATTGAGTAAACTTAATACGAAGTTAATTATTATTTTTAAAATAATTATACTTTTTACTTAAAGTTTTACCATGTTCAAATTTATGTTTATTGAAATATTAAAAAAAAACAAGCAATAGTAATTGTAATTGTTTTTATGAGTGGTTTCTTAAATCTTTTAAATATTTAATTTGTTGGATAGTAAGAAGGGTAAAATACATTATGTTAAATAATAAAAAATGGTGGTATTAGAAAATCAAAGCTAAAACCCAGTTGAAAGAAATAGTGTTATTAAATTCAACTTAAATCGTACAATTGAAGTATTTTAATTTGATAGTTTCATGCCAAATCATTATGATGGTTCAATCTCTATACAAAGGAATTCGTCTGGTACGTTTAATATCCAAAATTAGAACTCCATTTTCAAAGAGAGTGTATTATCATTATGTACAAAATTTTATCCTTTATTTGATTATATGATTTTGTATGTTTAGAATACTTTAATCTCATAGTGAATCCATACACAATTTAGAAAACAATGTAGGGTGATTAAAGAACATACGAAACCTACAAACGTTTTAAGCTACTAATCCCATGAAATGTATACCTGATGAAACGTTGAAGCCTTGTTGTCGTAAGAGTCGAAACCAAAGTGAAAGGCTTTCAAGGTTTCCACTATCAATCCAATTGTCGCCATATGTAGCATAGATATGTTGCAAGGCTTCCTCGATCTCCCCATCAAAAAGATAAGCAACACCAAGGCGTTGAATCGCATCAATTACTTTTATTAGCTTCTCATATTGCATTGTGCCAGAAGTTATTATCATTAGCTCTTTTCTTACTTCTCCTTTGAGCTCTTCAACAAGTTGTTTACTCGCAACAAAATCTTCTTTCTGTATACCCAAAGCATTGGTTTTACAATAATATACATACATATATACACACACATATATACATATATGTGTGCGTATATGGAATGGTTATTTTAAAAACAACAATCAAATTAAGAAAATAAAAGTTTACACTACCATTATTACTAAATACAACATTAGTATAACTTAGTTTTACTCTCCAATTGATTTATTTCAACTCCCTATATTGTATTTAACAATTTTTTTACACATGTAAAGATTGTAAGCCTACCCATGTTTTTTTTTTTCTATTTCGTATACATGTAAATTTAGACATCATTTTTATGTTGTATCCAATAATAATGATTGTTTACAAAAATTTAATTATGATTTGTCAAGGTCCTCAAGAGAGTTATGAATTCTAGTTTGAACCTCTCCTCAACACACACATATATGTATATGAGAGAGAGAGAGAGAGAGAGAGAGAGAGAGAGAGAGAGAGAGAGAGAGAGAGAGAGAGAGAGAGAGAGAGAGAGAGAGAGGAGAGAGATGTACAAATAAGGGTTAACATGCGAATTTAAGCATCATTATTTACTTAATTATTTGTAACATTTGCAAGCTAAAAATTTTATTTGTATTTTATTCTAGCACGATATACACACACGTGCACACATTCTCATATTAAAAAAGAATTATAAAAAAATAAAAAATAAAAAGACTAAGAAACCTCATCATATATAAGGAATTGATCCCCCCATATACTAGCATTAAAAGTCGTAGTGTTGCGTGTAACATGTTGCTTATTGTTACTAATTTTATCATTAACCAGTGATAGTGGAGTTGAAGAAAAGGAAGCAGTAGAAATTGGCAAAGTCGACATTGTTATGTTCGGAGGTTGATAGGCTAATGCAAGTGATGAAAAGAGAAAAAAGGTTGTAGCAAATATATAGTGTTGGACGCTCGTCAAATTATTTAACTCCGTTCACGTGTTTTGTGTTGCACGTTATATTTAAATAAAATACATTAGTTTTAAAAAGTTATAATAATTTAAAATATTGAATCCGTATCTTTTTAGTTCAAAACACAATGCTAGTATCCTTGATTAGTATCCTTGATTTGTCGAAAGTTAGGTGTAGCATGTTGCTTTTTGTTACTATCAAGTTTGTCTCCATATTATATTACTTATATTACTGAAATATTATATTACTTATATTGTTTCTATATTAAAGAAATTACACATGAACAGTGAATCATTGTGATTGGTCCAAACCATCTAATTTTCTTGCCCTTCGTCCAGGTAATTGATTGGTTTTTGGCCACCCCAATATTTTGCAGATACACATTGTTATATTTATTAAGTAAATCACTTGCAACATACAAGCATGAGAATACATTTCTAAGGTAGCATAATTTTCATTAAGAATATCTAAAAACGGATTATACTCTTAAATATTAATGATTTTTTTTCAGTATCGGTATAGTAATATTTTTGTTTATCGTGAAGGACCGACCAGGTATTGTCTTAATACCAGTACCGATGTCGTATTCGTTTTTGTACTTTTCTCAACGTGACTTTATAAAATTCTCAACGTGACAATGTAAAATTCATTGAAGATGGAGTATTATTACCAATAAAACATTTATTGGGTATTATTTGCATTTATGTTTCGATACGTACGACGTTCAAACAACGCCCCGTGGCAACAAACGGGTGTAAACCGCATCCCACAACAATATTTACATAATGTTATCTCTAATGCCCATTAAACTCTCAATGAAACAGACTCCCCGACAGTAAAGCGTTGTACCGATCATTTTAGGTATCCTTACCTATACCAATTCTTGCTATTTTTCAGGATCGATGCTTTCGGTAATGGTACCAGTTCAATACCAATATAGCGATATCGCGTTCCATAGCAACGCGTGTAAATCGCTCCCCGCGGCAACGCGCGGGTAACTACCACTAGTTACTGAAATATTATATTACTTATATTACTGAAAGCGAAGAAACAAAGTATTATTATTGAGCCAACCATATTTTACCATGAGGGAGAGCTTTGACCAACAAAAGAAAAAAAAATACCTTGTTTTCACCGACATTACTACAGTAAACGTACAGACGAATTTACCAACTGTAACCCGTATATAATTTTATCATATAACTCTGTCTCTCACAACTACCAATACCTTGAACTTTTTATGTTTTGAAGGTAAGTAAAAAATAATTTCTAAATTAAAGTGAAAGAGTCATGGCATATCTATACATACGAAGCCTATGTTTACTTCAGGTTTATGAGGGCTTTTTAAAAACATGTGTAGTGAGGACTTTATTTATAAAGCTTCTATTTCAGATTGGTTCATGTGACAGCTGAGTTAGCATGGGGTTTAATTCAAAATAGGGATATACTGGTGGGGGACGTTATTTTGTTTCTATTTAAAAAAAAACAATAAAAAAATAATAATATGAGAAGGTAGGAGAGAGAGAGTGAGGTGGAGAGATTTGATTGGATGGTTGTGATGATGGCCAGCGCCATTTTTATAACGCCTGAGCCTCTTTTCCCCCATAGCGCCCCCTGTAATGGTGTTGGGGGCGTTATGGGGCGCTATATTGCAAAAAAAAAACGCCTAAATCGCGCTCGACTACACCCGGTCTAAGTTAAAATATTAATAAAAGGAACTGTGAAGCTTTAGATAAAAAACTAGATTATATTTTGGAAGCTTTTCGAAATAGATAAATCTAATATGACGTGATAAAAAAATATGTTATGATGTAACATAGAAATTAATGTACTATAATGTGAGATAACAACAATTTTAATCATGTGAATAAAAATGAAAATGTATATTAAAAAGAAGATGCATGTTTGGATGGGAAGCAGAGCTATAAACAACCATTGCAGTGCGTGATTAAGGCAGTAGTTTTGAAAGTGTGACGTTTTTTTTAGAAATGAGTGGTTTTAACCTATTTTGCTATTGATGAAAATAAAATTCCTAGTTTGAACATGATTAGTGACTTGCCTAGACATGATTAATAAATTACCTGAACACGTTGTGTTTTTTTCTGTATGAACAAAAACCGACAAAAAAAATCGTTTTTTGTATGGAACTATGGTACTTGTTGGGAAGATAATAAAACGTTCGTTAATTTGATGTAATTTTTTTTTTAAATCTCATATATAAAAGTTATTAACGTTTTAAAATTGTGGGGGAAACATGAGAGAGAAGAGACTTTCGAATGGAAATAAGGAAGATGCCACATGACACACTCAGGGGGGATGACCTCTTTGAGTGCAATGTAGGATTTCATGCTTTGGAATATTAATATACTAGTTTATCTCCCGGGAGCATCACGGGATAGACAAATCAAATATGAAGTGATAAAATGCGTGTACTATAAAAGGAATAGGCCGTTTTTTAGATTTTTTTAAAGGATCAACACTCGTCTTTGTACAAATGTCACTTTCTCAATACACACTAAAGTTGCGATGTGAACCCAAAAAAAAAAAAAACCAAATTGGTAATTAAAGGATATGTAATGATGATGATGATGATGATGATGATGATGATGGTATGTGATTATGATATTTAAAGTGAGCAAATGTTAACTAGTGGGGTTGCCCGCGCTTTGCTGCGGGACACAATGATAACCATAAATTAAAGGGACCAAGTAAGCCTTTAGTAATTTTAACCGAGGATGTTTGGTATCGGTACTCATATTTAGAGGTTTTCGGTCTCGGTGTTTTCAGTATCGGTATGGGATCGGTATAGTATTGATATTTTCGGTATCGGTATTGGGTTTTGGGAGTTTTCAAGATCGGTGTTTTCGATATCGGTATCGGTTGGTACCAATACCATTCCGAGCTTATTCATCCCTAATATGGATAAGTATAAAAGTTGGGAAGTGAATGCTCTAATGTGCGAAAATGATTAATAACATGAATTGGCATAATGGGCTAATAAAATCATAATCAGCATTTGGGTCCACAAGATTTATCTATAATATTACAATATTACAACTCATGGGATCAATGAAGTAAATGGTAAGCCAATTACAAGAACATGGATCAAACTAAGATGATTTTTTTTGTCTATAAAGGGTCCATTTTCAGGCCACAAGAAAATACAACTCATAATATACAAGTCGATATAACAGTGATTTTAAAGCCCCAGCCCAAGATCACCATTCCATCTCAATATACATAAACTGAACATGAATCACAATGCCTGTTGATTTGAACCCGGGTTAGGACTCGATTAGGGTCAGATATTTCCATAAATAAAATCCCAGCCATTGATGTAGCACCGGTGCACTCAAATCAATCACCAAGGGGGTTGATCATCTATGCTGGGGTTTGTGGAGGGTGAGGGTTCCATTCAGGTTTTTCATCCCAATACATGTCATAATATATGTGACCTGGATCGTGGCCCTCGACACAACACCATATTCCAACATACCGCTTCACTCGCTCCCTGAATTTTTCTTCCCTTGTCTGTCATAATTTTTTTTTATGAATTTCAGTGCTATGATCAATTGTTTCATTAGAAAACATGCATATGATCTAAAAGAATTGCTCCTTAAAAAGAAAGAAGCTTTAAGATTGTACAATTTATGCAGAATTTAATTAACACAATGCCAACTTTAACCTTAATTCATTTAAGACAACAATTGAGTTGGAAAACTCGCAAGATTTAATGGTAAGGGTGATTAAGAAATAAGAATGAGATGGGAGAATTAGTCATCCATTTTTTAAGTCGAGAGTTATTCCGAGATAAATTTAATACATTTTGACCTGTTACCAACAAGTCTACCCATGATTCCACACACACAAAAAAAGATAATTCTCTTCTAAATGATGATCATGATTAATGACACTTACCAAATCATTTCTAGATACTTTTTTTTTTTTGGCAATCTGCATGAGATATCTAGAATAAAAAACAGAAAAGATTGCTTGCCTTGTTAGTGAATCCTAGGAAGGCATCTTGCATTGATGAAAATTGGATGACTTTAACATCCTTCAATGGGGAGAATACCTTTTTCAGCTATTCAAATATTAACAAAAGTGGTCACAATGAGGCTAAGATTTAAAGAAGGTAAATAACCATGATCAGAAAATTAGTACTTGTATATTTTAGAAAACAATCCATCAACATAGAATAATTTAGGTTAAAAATCACCAATCTTTGTTATATTATTATCATATTTCATTCATCTTGCATACCGTTTCTTCATTGCTATTCTTTGGAAATCTGAGTACTCCAGTTGTGTTTGTAATGTTTGATTCGCAATTTTCCGACACTCCTTGACATAATTGCACATCAAGCCATGAATCCTTAACCTAAAATCAGAAAATTTAAGATACTATCAGTTAAAATCTAACTATAAACGTACCATAATGACCCCAAATGAAGACAATGATTATTAAAGTTGTGCAGACATCAACGGATTGTCAAAGAAGGAATACTCTCTTATATTGATTCCTAGCCCAAATTCCTCAATGGGCAATGCCTTTGACATAGTATGCACCTACAGAGCAGCATCGGTTTCTATTAACTAAACTCATCATATATTAATCTTTATGATGGAAATTAAAACCAGAGAAACAAACCTAAGCAATTAATAACATAAAGAGTTGAAAATTGGCTTTACCAATTCGAGTAATTTAGCCTCCAACAACACGGTTTGTTATAAAAAAAATTCTTCAATAACCCTTCAAATCCATATCACGTGTTACCGAAATGTCGAATAGTGCGTGGATATGGCTATGGATGTCACCGGTGCATCATAACAACTTCCAAGTCAGAATCGGTACGACCTGATTGTGAATCTGGTCGTCGTGCATGGGGGAGTCATGGTGAAAAAGTGAGGGTTTGTAGAGAGTTTTAAAGAAGCTTGTAGCATTTACAAGGGGAAATAAGAAGTCTAGACATCAAGATATTATTGTGTTTTAATAATGAAATTTAAGAAGGAGGTTACATATTTGAGAAGGATAAAGAGTGTATATTACTTAAAAAAAAAAGAGTGTGTATTACTTATATATACAATAGGCTTTATATCTTGTACATAAAAGGGCATAAATGGAAGAAAATGACCAAACTTTACCCATTTGTGAAGAGCCTTTCTAACTCCCATCTTAAAATTGGTGTAAAATTACCTTTGAAGCCATCTCTCCTCCTTAATAAGGTAACATAGATATTAGAGTTAACTACATAAATAATCTTTGTGATTTACCAAATTAGGCAATGGATCATATAAAAACCAATTTTTTCATAAAAACCATGAGAACTAACCAATGAGTGACATGTGGCTTTATTAAAAAAAAAATTATTAAGGGGTATTATGGTCTATTTACTTCCATCTTTTTGTTCCAAAAAATTCCTGATTTCTCTCGATTCTTATGATTGAAAACATCAAAATTCAAATAGTTTCAAAATTGTTCTTCTATCTCCAACACAACCAAGTGAACCAACCTATACCCTCCTAACTTTTCATCTTTATTGAATTATTCAACCGGAAGTTACTGATTGAAGAATTATTGGTGATCACAATGGAATGAAATTCACCCACGACAACGGAAGCATGCGAAGGTAATAGCAACCCGTGTTCATCATAGATTTCATACAACTTCGATTTTGTTGATTATGAAGAAAATTCCATTGTGCTGTTATGTGTAGCAATTTTCCTTATCGCTTTCATACGACTTCGATTTTGTTGATTATGAAGAATTCCATTTTGTTGTTATGTTTAATCAATTAAACCTTTATTTCATATAATTCGAATGTTTTGTTTGTTGATAAGATAAAAATTTCGATTGTATTGATATGTGCTGTTATTAATATATTAAGCCGAATACTTTATAAAAGTTCGATCTAATGTGTTGATACTTATTTTTATCAAAGAAATAATCGTTGTTGTTTTTTCGGCCATCCAACTCCATCCCATTGTTGGGTCCAAAAATGTTGGATATGGATTCCACATTTATTGAATGATAATACAACAAAAAGAAGTTAATTTTTATCAATCAACCCCCATTGTAAAAAATACATATGTATATTGCATTAAGATAATTACATGGTGTTGTTATTAATCAATCAAACCCACTGTATATAAGTATACAATGTTCGTATTAAGATAATTATAATGTGTTGCTTTTCTGATTAAATGAAGTTCTTGAATTGATGACGGCTACGATTATACAACAATAGCACAACGAAAGCTACGATTATACAACGAAAGTTACGACTATACAACAACACACGTATACATAGTACAACAATAGCACAACAAGTGACATCAAAAGAATAGCATCGCCACAAAAGCACAACAATAGCACAACAAATAACATCACACGAATAATACCAGCACAAGAACACAAATAACATCAGCACAAAGATGACGGCCACGATTATACAATAATAGCACAACGAAAGCTACAATTATACAACAACAGACAAATAAAATCAACACAAAAGCACAAAAAAGTTCTGATCGGAACAAGATAGCGTCATGATATTAAAAAGATACCCCAAATAACAACATATGTCGGTCTAACAGCACATGCCGATCAGAAAAAGCAAATTAAAAATTAATATTCATAAACAATCCACCAACGCCAACTTCAATTAAAGAATAATAGCACATCACTTTCAGAACTTGCAACAAAACAGGTCCGCTTTCTACCATAATTCTTCATTGACACGTAATACGACCGGTCACAAGCACAAAATAGAGTAAAGCTTACCAATTTTTTGAGCTAATTTGACGTATATGTTTTGTTATAGAGTTTGTCAAGATAGAGGAAATGTAGGCAGCTTTGTTGTGGGTTTTGATGATAACCGTCTAAACAATTGGCTGTTTTTTTTTTTATTTTTTAATTTAAAAATAGCTCATTTACCAAATTGCCCTTAATGATACTAAAACAAACTACTACTTTTGAAGGATAAATCTGTAACCAACACAAACCATTGATTTAATTTTTCAATGGTCCAGATCTGTTCCTATAGTTTTTACACTAATAAGAGTTTTTACATGATCTTAACTCCACCAAATTAAATACCAAAGCTTGACACTTCCACTTCATAGAGATTGTTATTTCATAACTCAAAAGTATTACACAATTGAAACCATAAAAAGTTAAAAACCAAACATATTACTCCAAACTTTCAATCTATCTTGTGTATAACTCGTAAATTATTATTATTATTATTATTATTATTATTATTATTATTATTATTATTATTATTATTATTATTATTATAATTATAGATATCTATTAAAAGAAAGACGCTTTAATAGTGTCAACATGTTAAAATAGGCCCGGCATCCACTCACAAACTTAATTTTTTTTATTCTTCGGATCCTTTTCTTCCAAACAAGTGGCCCAAGTTTGACTCTGCCTTTTATTTTCTTTTAAAGTGGGTTTTTGAATGGTAATAAATTCTTGCAACATCAATTTTAATTTCCAAATTATACAACACGCCGACATTATCACCATTCTGATCTGCGAAATAAATAAATACAAGTTCTTGCATCAAATTGTGGAGAGAGCTGTATAACTTGCCTAAACCATTCTATATAGTAGATATTTCGAAACTATTTGCTTCTTTGATTCCTTGAACTCAGTTCCTTGGTATAGCTCTGTTGGAAATCAAGTAACTTTATTTCTTGGAATCTTGATGTTTGATTTTAGTTGATGGGTCAAGAATCAAACATCATTAGGTAAACCAAGGAGATTTTAAACAAAGAAACAGAAGTATCTTGGAGCAATGCTAGTGACAAAAGTTGTGAATGAAGATGGTCACCTGCACAATAATTCCACGGCTGGCGGTAGTTTCTAGGGTAGACATATTCGATCTAGGCTACGACGATGGTTGTGTTGGGTTCTTTTAGGGTCAGCAAAAGATCGTCTAGCTGGAATCAAGGATCCAGATAAAGAGAATAGAAAAGAGATGGTTGAATCTCGGGTGCATATCAGCCACTGCCTTCACTTCTTCTACTGTTTCACCAGTTAACTATACAAAACAAATGCCAAAGTTTCAAATATATTATATATATAAACATGCAAGTCCAAAACTTACTACAATGATACCTAAAAAGAATCATTACAAACCTATGTATTCATGTCAGAAAAGGTAAATGTTAAAATAAACATTTTGAAACAAAAAGAAAATAACATATAGCAGACAAGCCTCCAAACATTTTATCTGGATAAGGCTACAAGTTGCAAGGACCAAAAGCAAAACAGATCTTTTTCAATCACATAGATTAGAAAAAAGTGTTTCAAACTGTCCGACTTAAATGGGCACAGAGCCATTATTTAGTCATTTTTTGGTCTGACCCGTTTATCCGGTTAGACTATGTGTTACGGCCTAACGTTTTTTCACTTCACGTCACTACCACATGTACATAAGTTTTCACTAATAATACCCATTAAAATAATATTTAACTTTCATAAATAATAGTTTAAAAGGTAAGGATGTGGATTTTTTTTTATTGGAGCATACACTTAATTCAAGAAGCAAAGGGTGTGGCCTTAGAGATTTGAGGCATGAGGGGCTTCTTGCCTTGCACTTTCACGCAAGTATCACGCCGCCATGAGGCGGTGTTTCACACTCTCTCACGCCCGAAAGAAAGGCCACACACGCCCTCATATATGGCGTTATTCCATGAAACTTCCTGAACATGCAAGATAGCAATTGGATGACCACTTATGGTCAAGAAACTTACCAAATATTACAAGATTTCTAAGTTTTGAATAATAATTATATTAATTATTATTATTGTTATTTATGTAACGAAAAGTTTCACGACTTTTTGTGTAAAAATGGAAGGCAGACATAATACCTCTCGAGGCATGAGTGTCCTGGGAATAACCCTGCAATTAGAGACAATAACATGACAAAAATCAATAATAATAATCTCTAATTTTCCATTTTTAACATAATGTTTAGTATTCGAGGTTATAATTATATACTGTATACAGACACAAAACAAAGTACAAAACACACTTTGTCTCTCCATCTTACCCAATAACATGGCGACCACCATCACAAACAGCTTGTGATACCAATCTCATTAACCCAATGCTACCTCCTCCATAAACCAAATCTATGTTTCTTGAAACCTGCATATAACATCATCACTGAGTCAACTCAGTCTTAAAACGTTAAAACTTAAAACACACTATGTTTGATTCAAGATTTAAACTTTAAACAAAGAAAATAAAGCCCACAAAAATCTTTAACTATTTTGCTCATTGATGATAGAATCTTGAAAATAATATAAATGAATACCAATTTTTTTCCAAGCTCAATTGCAGCATCTTGATAGCTGCTTTTCTTGCCTTGGCTACTCCCACAGAATACACAAATCCTCTTGAACTTTGACACCATCATTTCACCACTAATATCCATTGTTTGCTCTAAAATATGTTTGTAATATTGCACCTAATCCCATCCCTAATACATAAAACAATGTAACAGTACCATCAATACATAAATAAATCAAACAAAATTTAAAGCAAATCACAACAATATACCAATATTAATTATAGCCTGGCGAGAAATAACCTCCAGAGAAAGCGGATGCAACGCCGCTACAAAAATCCTGCTCCATTAACCCTTTGCTAGCTATATTCACTCTTCTACACAAAATTTGCACTATTCTAAATCATAAACAATATAAATAATAAATTAAACACATCATCAACGATTATAACCCGATTTGGAATTTGCAACCAATTTGACCAGCTGGTTAGGAAAGACGACACCTAATCCCATCCCTAAATCCCTGATACATGCTCCCATGGATAAAAAGAGTTAGGGTTAGGGGCTAAAGAGGGGAAGACTTACGACACATGGTAGAGAGTTTAAGAGGACCGTTGAAGTACACCTGGTGGCAAAACCCATAACATATTCGATCACCGTTGTTGTCGGCGCAGCCATATAGGCTTGAATCGTCAAACAACGATGATTGTTGGTGATCAATGGTGCACGCAATAGAGTATTTAGAGAGAGACACAGACTGAATTGCAAGCGGGCCTTGGAAGACGATGGTGATGGTGGCGGTGCGTGTAGAGTTTTACAAACCCTAAGATGGTGATGTTTGTTGGGGGGTTTGAGGTGTAATACATCGATGGAGATGATGTTATTGCTATGTTCTGAAGAAAGGGCAAGGACTATTCAATTTTGAGGAGATGATGATAGTTTGAGGAGATGATGATGAAGGTGGAGGAGGTAAATCCCTTTCTCTCTCTCTGTTCTATCAAAAGAAGAATAAGGTACACTAATGATGAAAATAGCCTCTTGAGAAAACGTGAAAAGACAAAACCATCCATTTACTATTCAAAGAACACAGCAATAAATAGTATGTAATGATTGACATACATGTTCAATTTTCACTGAGTAAAACAATCAATAGGTAAGTAGTGAAGATCCGTTTTAAAGATAAATAAACATGATTTAACTGTTATCGACTAAAAAGACTGTAGGATAGTAATTTTTCATATCTTCAGACTATTTTCTGATTTTGTCTACTCATATATCATTTAAGTATCTATTTCATTAATCACCACAAAAAAAATGTCGGGTGAAGGGATAGGGTCCCAATTCCACGCGCAGAGACAGACCCTGCCCCATAACATTGCTGACGCACAAGACCTCCGCGGACAGAATCACCACTGCCATTCACAAAGCCAAGGGTTTAAGGGCAACAGACCTCCGCGGAGCCCCCTACGCGGAGTCTAAACCTCCGCGGAGTATAAGGTGTTTGTGGAGATAAACGTGGTGTCCAATCCGTCTACGTAAGATCAATCGCACAACACTGTGATGGTTTTTCGCTGACCAATCGCAAGCCAGCGCGTATCAGCGTTGGCCCACCTGAACACCAGCAGTGAAAGTGCAGCCCCCTTATCCCCACTTGCTGCAGTGTTCACCTCTGTGTCAGACGTCACATCAGACGACCTTCCAGAAGGAGCAGACTGACGCGGTCAAAGAAGATCCGCCTGCGGCCAATACAGTCACGCCATGTAGACCAATGCCAAGGCGATAATGATGTTCGGCCTGTAACCTTTCGTGTGTGTATATATATATATATATATATATATATATATTCTTTTGACTTTGTAACCGTTGATAAATAAAATCCCCGCTCATTCGTTCATTTTTTGGCTTCTCCTATGTTACCATATTTATTTAGTGCTAAAATGTAACAACCGGCAAAAATAAGGTAATTCCGTACAAATTAATTAATATATGATTAACGTAATTAAATGCAATTATGTGTGATTTAATTATCAAGGCCTTAGGAGATAGCAATTTCCAAATAATGCATAGGAATGCATACGTTTAATGGTAAAAACATGATTGGATCATGTGCGAATAAACTATCCGGTATGGACGTTGGCAATTACCCGATAATAATTAAATAAACGAAAAGGATCCCGGACACCCAGGATATAAAATAAAGGGTATTTCCACAAAATATAATGAGTTTCGGAACTCCAAAACCATAAGGGGAAACGTCGTGTACAAATCTCCCGGTAACGAATAAAATGCGCGTACCGCACCCAATACGCGTATAACTCATAATTTCACCCGGCAAAGGCCTAAATAACCAATCAACGCTTAAATTAGACGATATTTAAGGGTTATTAAAGGTATTTTTAATGTCCGAATAACGCGTGATTAAAACCCGAAAAATACCCGAACGACACCCGGACGACGAGGGATTGAACATAACAAATATTGGGTAAATATTTGAAGTTGTGGACCCCACCTAGACCCACCAAGGGCCGGCCTAATGGCCATATAATATCCATGCATTGTGTTTATAATTATAACCTAAAATCTAGAGGTAAAGCATGCATGAGCTAAAAGCCAAAATGTGTAAGATCATCAAGTACACAAGCATGCAAAATCTTGCTTTGTGTAAGATAATTTTCGGCCAAGAGGCCATAAAATCCAAGACACAACAAAGCTAGCAATCATACCTAAGTACACACACATGCATGGATAAGAAGATCTAAGTATAAGATCATGGATGATTGCAAATATTTAACCAAGATTCACAAGCAAACTCTCTCCCAACCCCTCTCTAACCCACGGCTCCCCACACACATACACATATCATATCTTTCCAAAAATCCTAAGTACACAACTCAATCTTCTATAAGATTACTTGAATCTTTGGAATGATTACATGTGATAAGGTTATATAAACATGTGTTAACCATTAGAAGAAACAAAGCAAAACTCTTCTTTTCTTTCTTCTTGGAGCCGTAAGTTTCACCCTCCCCATATACATTCTTCTTTCAAGTTTTTACATCTCCAAATCACTCAAAACAATCCATCATCCAAACCCCTATTGTGTGTTTCAATCTTGGAGCTTAACCATTAAGGAAGAACACACTAAACCCCTCTCAAAATCCAAGGTTTTGTCTTCCCTAGCCTTGTGCTAGTAGTAAGCTTCTTAACCTTGTTTTTGATTATTATTATTCATGTATGTGTTCTTAGAAGCAAGTTGTACATGAAGGGTTTACAAGGTGGTTTGAACATAATCTTTAATAGGTTTTACATGAGTAAAATAGATGATTAAAGATATGTAAATAAATCATGGATTGGATGATGTTAAAGTAATGTTCTTGAAAATATATAAAATCTACACATACACTAAGTAGGATGATGATTTGGTTAAGATTTGTGGAATAAACTTGAATGTATTAAAAAGTAGTGTTAATCATCTTAAGATGATCATACATGGTATAATATATGGTGGAACATGTTAGAAGTTCATGGATAAAGAAGATGAAAAATTAAAGTTACTTACTTAGAAGAATGATATTTTGTTAAAATGGGCAAATACACAAAACACACATACAAGTAGTCTTATATATGGAATATAAGACTAATAAAAGTGTTTTGATACAAAAATGACTTACCAATAAAAAGTTGAATCTTCAAAGTCTACTATTTTGAGTGAAAAATGTTAACTTTGGAAGTTAGAGTGGAAAAATGCAACATTTGAAAGTTAAGGGACTAATATTGTAACTTTGAAAGTTAGAGGACTAAAATGGATATTTTAGAAACTATTAGTCCAAAAATGCAAGGATGGAAAGTTTGGTGTCAAAAGTATAAGTAATAATTTTCCAAGGATGATTTTGGTAAATACTAGTAGATATACTTGGGTATTTTTGTATAAAAGTATATTTTTGAAAGTTATAAAAATATGGATTGTATTAACATAAGGATTTTTATAAAATGGAGATTTTATAAAAATATTAAACAAACTTGAGAAACTTATACAAAAATGAATACTTTTATATAAATGGGAATATAAAAGTGTTGGAAACATTTTTGTAGTTAAGTTAACAAGTTGGGTTAAAAATACATAAGTATTTTAAACCTTCCAAGTAATATGTGTAAAGAGGAAGAAATATGGAAAATATTTCTATAAAACACATGTGGGGAAAAACTTGGAAAAATTAACTATTCGAGCTAAGATATCGAACTAAGACGCGTTAACGAACCGTACACGGACAAAACATAAGAAAAATGCCATTGTGGCAAGATGAGAAAATATATATTTTTAAGAAGTAAAATATATATACATCATGGGTGAAAACTAATGAACACCTTCCTAAGTGTTGAAGGAATTATTCATGGGAGAAAAACATGACATAAACAAATAAGATGTTAAACAAACGTATATACTTAACAAGAAAAATTACACATTTATATATATATGTACGCTCGCCTCGGCAAAATTCTAGTATATCTACTTAATGGGAAAGTAGATATGTGAGAAGGAAAGCCGCGACGAGTAGACAAGGATATATATATGTGTATGCCATACCAACAAGAACCTAGTATATTTATTTGAATGGGAAAATAAATATACGGTATGGTGAGTTGAATCGGGCGTTAAGAATATACAATCGAACGACAAGATCTTAGCATATTTGTTTAAATGGGAAAACAAATGTGCGGCAAAGTGAGTCGGGTCGAGTGTGAAATATATATTATGTCGAGCGATGCGATCTTAAGTATAATTATTTAAATGGGAAAATAATTATATGTTATGTGAAGTCGAGCCGATGATAATAAGGTACAAGTTAAGGAAATATTAACAAGAGTAATATATAACTTGTAACACAAAGGGTAATCTAACGCCAACGAAACCTAGGATACGCGCTTAATTAAACGGGATTTGGAATAACTTGTGGTCGGGAGTTGGGTGTACAACTTGCCAAGGCACATGCACTATAGGAATAGTGACTTATACGTCTAGGACGTTTGTAGGTGCGAGACCCTCTTTGCTATCTGCCTAGTAAGCCAGACAGAGTTTAAGGTGAGTTTCACGGCCCCATTTTAAACTATTTTTACGTTTTTCGGGGGAAAGATATGTTAGGGAAAATGTTTGACGGGTTTATTACTTGAGGTGTGACCGCCACTCGGGGTTGAGTCCTCGCCTCTATAATCATTTGTTCAGGGAATTGAAACCGGTGGAATATTTGAATAGTACTATTGGTGCCTGACAAGGCCCACCCCTAATCGATAGCGTCGATTATGCATTAGGTTATGCCTGGGGTGCATATATTCTGAACTTAAGTCGTGGGAAACCGAGTAACGACTTGGAGCGGGGCACAATTATTATATGTCTTGGTTTGATTATAGTCTCAAGTAGAATTATTGGAATTTGCAACTCCTATATATTGTCATAACATGGTATTTCCCAAGTATTCAAGTTTTGGAAACTAAAAACCTGTGAACTCACCAATATATTTATATTGACGAAACTTTTAAACATATCTTTCAGGTAATTAGATGAAGACGAACCGGGGCAAGCTGGGTCGTGGAATCCTCCGATATGGCGTTAAACTTTTTGCGGGGTTTCACTTTTATTTCCCAAGGCATTTGGGATATATTTGAGAAACCTCTATGTTGTCTTAAAAACAATTTACTTTTATGTAATATTTGGAACAAGATTTGACGCCTTAATAAATGACCCATTTTCTTAAATTACTTGTGTTTAGCAATAAC
This sequence comes from Ambrosia trifida, assembly GCA_028751855.1. Lineage (NCBI taxonomy): Eukaryota > Viridiplantae > Streptophyta > Magnoliopsida > Asterales > Asteraceae > Ambrosia > Ambrosia trifida. The sequence goes on along the minus strand of CM054129.1, from coordinate 121,720,599 downwards.
CTTGACTTTATGCTTTGAACCGTCGCGCCACGTGTTTCCGCCATTGTCGTGGTGTGACAGAAGGTGGTATCAGAGCCAAGGTTATAGCGAACTAGAGTATTTTCTTTAAAAACTAGACTATAACCGGATTTGGTTCAAAAAGATAAAGTTTTCAAAAAAAAATATACATAGTTGCTAAATGCAAATAAAGTAATTTTTCAAGAAGCATTGGGCATGAGGAGATTCCGACCAAGCCAGCCATGGGTATCGTTATGCATTAGCGTGAAATTAGAAGTTAGGAAGGATACTGATAATGTACGCCTTAACTATCTAATTTAAATTAATTCATATATATACATGTACGGTTCTTTTGCCAGGATGTCGGACGCTGGTAGCATAGCGCCCAGTTACGATAGCAGTATTCAGATTATCCCAGCGCCGCCAGCAGAGCCGATCGAGCTTGTGGTACTCGATCCGGAGGATGACGAGATGGAGATTGACGCCGCCGTGGAGGGCGCAGGAGGAGATAGCTCGGACGAGACTGACCCGAGCGAGGACCCAGCGTGGGCCCCCGCTGAGGGCGACGTGGTCGACCTACCTATGGCCGAGGCACCACAGGCAGACTTGCCTATAGTGCCATTCCAGGCAGCGCCACTGCCAGTACTGCCCCTCCAGGCCATCAGAGACTTCCCAGAGGGCTGTGCAGGTCCATCGAGGCCTGTCCCCGCGCAGTCAGAGACCGTTGAGTCTCCCTATGATCGACACGCACCGATCGATCGTGAGCCCTTACCTACCCCACTTATCCCCGTACCCCCGGGCATGATGCTCGTGCCCGTTCCCCGAGGACACAACGGGTGGATCTCTGATGACTCCGACGATGAGTCGACCGCATCGGTGGAGCACATTGCTGTACCGATCCCACCAGCAGACCAGGAGGAGCAGGTCGCTCCGGTGATCGAGCATGCCACTACTGCACCAGCCACTCTACCCACCATACCCGAGCCCGTACCTCAGGATGGGCCAGTTCCTACTGGGCACATCCTAGAGGGGAGCTCTGCCCGCAGCTCAGAGCTGCACCGGGCGGGCGTGACGGCATACGCCACCGCGAGCCCTCCCACCCCCACTGTCGTGGTATCCACTCCAGAGTGGGCCACTGTTTCAGAGCCTCTGGTAGCCCCATTGGCCGAGCCTGTACCACCACCCACAGTAGCCATGACATTACCGATCCCCACCCTTCCCAGCATGCCACCTGCACCGTATCCTCTAGGTGCAGGGGACCCTTACATGATGCCACCTCACTTTACTCCCAGACCACAGGGTTTTACCCCGTTACTTCCACACATACCGATACCAGCCCCCTTTGGGCCATTCCCATCAGCCCACCCAAATATACCCGGACCATCCCAGCCACCTAGGATGACACCGCTATCCGGACCAGCATGGTCCACTGCTATCTCCCTAGAGCGAGACTTCCAGACCCTCGCAGACACGGTGCAGCGCACCGTGACACAGGTAGAGCAGCAGACCCGTCTGATGTGGACGCGGATGATTGATGCACGAGATGCTTTGGCGCACTATGCGGAAGAGTTACTGAGCATGGACGCACAGTGTGGTATTACAGGGGATGCGCATTTTGCGCATCGACAGTTCTTATATGAGCGCATCATGGCGATTAGCATGACGATCAGTATGCATGCACCACAGTACCAGTTTCCGCCGCCACCGCCACAGTAGGGATGCATCAGGGACGCACGGAAGAATCACCTGCTTATGTATATAGTAGCAGCAGTATGGTAGTATAGCACGGGTTATGACACTCGTCTGCATTTTGCCTAGCCATACGGGTACGACGGCACATGATATGATGTTTTATTTATTTCAAAAACAATGTATTGTATGAGGGATGTATTCCCCATTTTGTTATTATGAACAAGCATTGTACTCGCACTATTGAAATCAATGAAAAATCTTATTATTATTATGGTGAAATATGTTGTTGTCTATGACTATTATTGCTTACTCCATATATTGTGATTTGTGTGATTGTGTGGTGATGTTGTGTTGATTACTATTTCTCCTGTATGATGTGTTGGTATGTTGTGTGATGACATGGTGTTGATTATTGTGTTCATATTCTGGTTTGTTATTTATGCTTTATATTGTATAAATGTTTGCCAAATTAACCTTTGATAATTATTATTGAAGAAAATGGCACCAGCCACCAGAAGCAACAGCGGTGTAGACGGACTGCCCGCTACACCAGCTGAACTTGAGACCATGATCTCGGAGCGCATAGCCCGAGCGATCGCGGAGCACGAAGCTGCTCGCTCCGAACGATCACGTGACTTGACTGGGAGTGACCGACGAGAACCATCCCCCAATGGTAAGAAGGTTTAAAAATAATTGATAAAGCGATGGGAGAATATCCTAAAACTCCTATCCCATAATAACATACAACTTTATTAATGCAGAAACGGCCTCGCGAGAGCGTGGCTGCACCTTCAAAGCCTTCCTAGACTGCAAGCCGATCAACTTCAACGGCACCGAAGGATCTGTTGGACTGGTCAAGTGGTTTGAAAAGACCGAGGCAGTCATCCGTATCAGCGGGTGTACCCCTCGCCAGTCGGTCATGTACTCCACCAACTTGTTCTTGGACCAAGCAATAACGTGGTGGAATGGACAAGTACAGTCATTGGGTGACGACACTGCTTACTCACTGTCATGGACAGAACTGAAGGAACTCATGATTGCTGAGTACCGCCCGGCGAGCGAGGTACAGAAACTGGAAACTGAATTCTGGAACCTCACTATGATGGGAGCGGACGTGACTGGTTACACGTCTCGATTCCATGATCTCGCCAGATTAGTGCCACGGTTGGTCACCCCTGAAAACAACAAGATTGAGCGTTATTTGTTCGGCTTAGCACCGCAAATACGCAGCATGGTCACTGCTTCTAAACCTACGACCATGCGCGCAGCTATCAACCTTGCACTAAGCCTCACCGAAGATGCGATTCGCATGGGCACACTGATCCGACAAGTTTCGGGATTGAAAATTTATGAGGCCAGCAGTGTAGAAGCCAAGAATCAGGGGACGAGCTCAGCAGTCGTGTCAAACGACCAGGGGAACAAGCCAAGATTTGGGAAAAGGAAACGGGATGAAGGGAAAAGGGACAGAGCGTCGGGTAGCTCAAACAAGAAGGGGATGGGATATGTTGCCACGGGACGTGGTAATGGTAACAAACAGGGTAACCAGGGAAGGAATAATGGGTTAACTTGTGGAAAGTGCCACCGCACAGGGCACAAGACTAAAGACTGTCGGTCCGGAGCACCGAAAAACGGAGGAGCTAGACCATGCTTCGCATGCGGGTCACTGGACCATTGGAAAAAGGATTGCCCCAAGATCAACAACCAGGCCCGCGGGCGGGCATTTGTGATTGGAGCCGGTGATGCACGACAAGACCCCAACGTGGTCACTGGTACGTTTCCTCTTAATGGTCATTATGCCTCTGTATTATTTGATACCGGTGCTGACTTTAGCTTCGTATCCATTGAGTTTAAAAGACTACTTGGATTAAAAACTAGTAAACTAGATACACCCTACTCCATAGAACTGGCTAATGGTAAAACTATTGAAACGAGAGAGGCAGCAAAAGATTGTAAATTAGAACTCTGTGGGCACGAGTTTGGGATTGATCTTTTGCCAGTTGTGTTGGGAAGTTTCGACATAGTTGTTGGCATGGATTGGTTGTCCGCGCACCGTGCCATCGTGATTTGTAACGATAAAGTCATTCAAGTCCCCCTCGCAAGCGGTGAAACTCTCTCAATTCAAGGGGAAAGGCACGGAACGCCGCTAAGGATTATTTCAAGCATGAAGGCTCGTAAGTGCCTAAGAAAAGGGCTTGTCGCATTCTTGGCACACGTAGTGGACAAGAAAGCCGACGAGCGAAAGTTGGAAGACATTCCAGTAGCTAGAGATTTTCCGGATGTATTCCCAGAAGATTTGCCGGGGTTGCCACCACCTCGACAAGTCGAGTTCCACATCGACCTCGTTCCTGGAGCAGCTCCTGTGGCACGATCGCCATACTGCCTAGCTCCATCAGAGATGCAGGAACTGTCCAGCCAGCTACAAGAATTGTTGGACAAAGGTTTTATAAGACCGAGTTTCTCACCTTGGGGAGCTCCCGTCTTATTTGTGAAAAAGAAGGATGGCACATTTCGCATGTGCATCGACTATCGAGAGCTGAACAAGCTAACCATCAAGAATCGCTATCCTCTCCCCAGGATCGACGATTTATTTGATCAGCTCCAAGGATCTAGCTATTACTCCAAAATCGATCTGAGGTCCGGCTATCACCAGTTGCGTATACAAGAAGAAGATGTACCAAAAACGGCCTTCAGAACCCGGTATGGGCACTATGAATTTTTGGTAATGCCGTTCAGCTTAACCAACGCACCAGCGGTTTTCATGGACCTAATGAACCGCGTGTGTAAGCCATACCTGGATAAATTCGTCATTGTCTTCATTGACGATATTTTGATCTATTCACGCACCAAAGAAGACCACGAGAATCACCTTCGGTTAATTCTTGAAGTATTACGCCAAGAGAAGCTCTATGATAAATTCTCAAAATGTGACTTTTGGATTCGGGAAGTTCACTTTTTAGGCCACGTGGTAAACGAGAAGGGCATACACGTCGATCCCGCCAAGATCGAGGCTATTAAAAATTGGGAAGCCCCTCGAACTCCTACCGAAGTACGACAATTTCTTGGCCTTGCGGGTTATTACAGAAGGTTCATCGAGAACTTTTCAAAGATAGCACAAGCTTTAACCATGTTAACCCAAAAGGATAAGAAATTCGAGTGGACGGAAAAGCAAGAGGCAGCATTCCAATTGTTAAAAGACAAGTTATGTGGCGCTCCGATACTGTCACTTCCAGACGGTACGGAAGACTTTTTGGTTTACTGTGATGCCTCACATCAAGGCCTGGGTTGCGTACTAATGCAACGAGAAAAAGTAATAGCATATGCTTCCAGGCAACTGAAAATCCATGAGAAGAACTACACTACACACGATTTGGAATTAGGTGCAGTGGTGTTCGCTCTCAAGATATGGAGGCACTATTTGTACGGAACCAAGTGCACGATTTTCACTGATCATAAGAGTTTGCAACACATCTTTGATCAGAAAGACTTAAACATGCGACAACGGCGATGGGTCGAATTATTAAACGATTACGATTGTGAGATAAAGTACCATCCCGGTAAGGCGAACGTTGTGGCCGACGCCTTGAGTCGCAAGGAACGGGTTAAACCATTGCGTGTCCGAGCTTTGGGTCTGACTATCCACACGAATCTGACTGAACGAATTCGTGAAGCTCAAGTTAACGCCCTTAAACCCGAGAATGTCAAAGGCGAAAGGTTACGAAAGATGGTTGATTCACTAGAACCAAAGGCAGACCAGACACTGTATTTCATGAATAGAATTTGGGTTCCAGTATACGGAGGATTGCGTGAGCTAGTATTGGCCGAAGCTCACAGTTCTAGATATTCGGTTCACCCTGGTGCAGACAAGATGTTCCACGATTTGAAGGAACTTTATTGGTGGCCGAATTTCAAAAGAGATATAGCAGCCTATGTTGCGCGATGTTTGACTTGCGCAAAGGTCATGGCTAAGCACCAGAGACCTTCCGGTTTGCTCCAGCAACCGGAAATACCGGAATGGAAATGGGAACGAATCACCATGGATTTCATTACCAAGTTACCCAAGACGACAAGCGGCCATGACATGATCTGGGTAATCGTAGATCGATTGATAAAATCTGCACACTTCCTCCCGATTCGCGAAACGGACAGGTTGGAGAAACTGACCCGTTTGTACATTAAGGAAGTGGTGTCTAAACACGGTGTACCTGTTTCTATCATCTCCGATCGCGATAGTCGTTTCACTTCAAGATTTTGGGAAAGTTTAAATGAAGCCCTCGGTACTCGCCTCGACATGAGTACCGCATATCACCCCCAAACAGATGGTCAAAGTGAACGAACCATCCAGACCTTGGAGGATATGTTACGGGCATGCGCGATTGATTTCGGAGGTAATTGGGATACGCACTTGCCATTGGTAGAATTTTCCTATAACAACAGTTATCATACGAGCATTCAAGCCGCACCGTTTGAAGCTCTATATGGACGCAAGTGCCGATCGCCTTTATGTTGGGCGGAAGTTGGAGAAAAACAACTCACCGGGCCCGAAATTGTTCAAGAGACCACGGACAAGGTCTTTTTGATAAAAGAACGCCTTAAAGCGGCCCGTGACCGCCAGAAAAGCTATGCTGATATGAGGCGAAAGCCTTTAGAGTTTCAAGTCGGAGACAGGGTCCTACTAAAAGTGTCACCTTGGAAAGGTGTCGCACGCTTTGGAAAGCACGGAAAGTTGAACCCACGATATATTGGACCATTCGAAGTCTTGTCCAGGGTAGGCACAGTGGCATACAAGCTCAAGTTGCCTCAAGAGCTTAGTGGAATACACAACACGTTTCACGTGTCAAATTTGAAAAAGTGCCTATCCGACGAAACTCTCATCATTCCAGCAGACGAAATCCAGATTGATGACAAGTTACATTTTGTTGAAGAACCAATCGAGGTAACTGATTGGAAGGTCCAAAAACTAAGGCGCAGCAAGATCAGATTGGTCAAGGTGCGCTGGAATGCCAAGCGTGGACCGGAGTTCACGTGGGAAAGGCTGGACCGGATGAAGCAAAAATATCCCGCCCTATTCGAGAAGACACCTGTACCGGAGAACTCGAAGTGAATTCCGGGACGGAATTCTCTTAACGGGGGGAGAATGTAACAACCGGCAAAAATAAGGTAATTCCGTACAAATTAATTAATATATGATTAACGTAATTAAATGCAATTATGTGTGATTTAATTATCAAGGCCTTAGGAGATAGCAATTTCCAAATAATGCATAGGAATGCATACGTTTAATGGTAAAAACATGATTGGATCATGTGCGAATAAACTATCCGGTATGGACGTTGGCAATTACCCGATAATAATTAAATAAACGAAAAGGATCCCGGACACCCAGGATATAAAATAAAGGGTATTTCCACAAAATATAATGAGTTTCAGAACTCCAAAACCATAAGTGTAAACGTCTTGTACAAATCTCCCGGTAACGAATAAAATGCGCGTACCGCACCCGATACGCGTATAACTCATAATTTCACCCGGCAAAGGCCTAAATAACCAATCAACGCTTAAATTAGACGATATTTAAGGGTTATTAAAGGTATTTTTAATGTCCGAATAACGCGTGATTAAAACCCGAAAAATACCCGGACGACGAGGGATTGAACATAACAAATATTGGGTAAATATTTGAAGTTGTGGACCCCACCTAGACCCACCAAGGGCCGGCCTAATGGCCATATAATATCCATGCATTGTGTTTATAATTATAACCTAAAATCTAGAGGTAAAGCATGCATGAGCTAAAAGCCAAAATGTGTAAGATCATCAAGTACACAGGCATGCAAAATCTTGCTTTGTGTAAGATAATTTTCGGCCAAGAGGCCATAAAATCCAAGACACAACAAAGCTAGAAATCATACCTAAGTACACACACATGCATGGATAAGAAGATCTAAGTATAAGATCATGGATGATTGCAAATATTTAACCAAGATTCACAAGCAAACTCTCTCCCAACCCCTCTCTAACCCACGGCTCCCCACACACATACACATATCATATCTTTCCAAAAATCCTAAGTACACAACTCAATCTTCTATAAGATTACTTGAATCTTTGGAATGATTACATGTGATAAGGTTATATAAACATGTGTTAACCATTAGAAGAAACAAAGCAAAACTCTTCTTTTCTTTCTTCTTGGAGCCGTAAGTTTCACCCTCCCCATATACATTCTTCTTTCAAGTTTTTACATCTCCAAATCACTCAAAACAATCCATCATCCAAACCCCTATTGTGTGTTTCAAGCTTGGAGCTTAACCATTAAGGAAGAACACACTAAACCCCTCTCAAAATCCAAGGTTTTGTCTTCCCTAGCCTTGTGCTAGTAGTAAGCTTCTTAACCTTGTTTTTGATTATTATTATTCATGTATGTGTTCTTAGAAGCAAGTTGTACATGAAGGGTTTACAAGGTGGTTTGAACATAATCTTTAATAGGTTTTACATGAGTAAAATAGATGATTAAAGATATGTAAATAAATCATGGATTGGATGATGTTAAAGTGATGTTCTTGAAAATATATAAAATCTACACATACACTAAGTAGGATGATGATTTGGTTAAGATTTGTGGAATAAACTTGAATGTATTAAAAAGTAGTGTTAATCATCTTAAGATGATCATACATGGTATAATATATGGTGGAACATGTTAGAAGTTCATGGATAAAGAAGATGAAAAATTAAAGTTACTTACTTAGAAGAATGATATTTTGTTAAAATGGGCAAATACATAAAACACACATACAAGTAGTCTTATATATGGAATATAAGACTAATAAAAGTGTTTTGATACAAAAATGACTTACCAATAAAAAGTTGAATCTTCAAAGTCTACTATTTTGAGTGAAAAATGTTAACTTTGGAAGTTAGAGTGGAAAAATGCAACATTTGAAAGTTAAGGGACTAATATTGTAACTTTGAAAGTTAGAGGACTAAAATGGATATTTTAGAAACTATTAGTCCAAAAATGCAAGGATGGAAAGTTTGGTGTCAAAAGTATAAGTAATAATTTTCCAAGGATGATTTTGGTAAATACTAGTAGATATACTTGGGTATTTTTGTATAAAAGTATATTTTTGAAAGTTATAAAAATATGGATTGTATTAACATAAGGATTTTTATAAAATGGAGATTTTATAAAAATATTAAACAAACTTGAGAAACTTATACAAAAATGAATACTTTTATATAAATGGGAATACAAAAGTGTTGGAAACATTTTTGTAGTTAAGTTAACAAGTTGGGTTAAAAATACATAAATATTTTAAACCTTCCAAGTAATATGTGTAAAGAGGAAGAAATATGGAAAATATTTCTATAAAACACATGTGGGGAAAAACTTGGAAAAATTAACTATTCGAGCTAAGATATCGAACTAAGACGCGTTAACGAACCGTACACGGACAAAACATAAGAAAAATGCCATTGCGGCACGATGAGAAAATATATATTTTTAAGAAGTAAAATATATATACATCATGGGTGAAAACTAATGAACACCTTCCTAAGTGTTGAAGGAATTATTCGTGGGAGAAAAACATGACATAAACAAATAAGACGTTAAACAAACGTATATACTTAACAAGAAAAATTACACATTTATATATATGTACGCTCGCCTCGGCAAAATTCTAGTATATCTACTTAATGGGAAAGTAGATATGTGAGAAGGAAAGCCGCGACGAGTAGACAAGGATATATATATGTGTATGCCGTACCAACAAGAACCTAGTATATTTATTTGAATGGGAAAATAAATATACGGTATGGTGAGTTGAATCGGGCGTTAAGAATATACAATCGAACGATAAGATCTTAGCATATTTGTTTAAATGGGAAAACAAATGTGCGGCAAAGTGAGTCGGGTCGAGTGTGAAATATATATTATGTCGAGCGATGCGATCTTAAGTATAATTATTTAAATGGGAAAATAATTATATGTTAAGTGAAGTCGAGCCGATGATAATAAGGTACAAGTTAAGGAAATATTAACAAGAGTAATATATAACTTGTAACACAAAGGGTAATCTAACGCCAACGAAACCTAGGATACGCGCTTAATTAAACGGGATTTGGAATAACTTGTGGTCGGGAGTTGGGTGTACAACTTGCCAAGGCACATGCACTATAGGAATAGTGACTTATACGTCTAGGACGTTTGTAGGTGCGAGACCCTCTTTGCTATCTGCCTAGTAAGCCAGACAGAGTTTAAGGTGAGTTTCACGGCCCCATTTTAAACTATTTTTACGTTTTTCGGGGGAAAGATATGTTAGGGAAAATGTTTGACGGGTTTATTACTTGAGGTGTGACCGCCACTCGGGGTTGAGTCCTCGCCTCTATAATCATTTGTTCAGGGAATTGAAACCGGTGGAATATTTGAATAGTACTATTGGTGCCTGACAAGGCCCACCCCTAATCGATAGCGTCGATTATGCATTAGGTTATGCCTGGGGTGCATATATTCTGAACTTAAGTCGTGGGAAACCGAGTAACGACTTGGAGCGGGGCACAATTATTATATGTCTTGGTTTGATTATAGTCTCAAGTAGAATTATAGGAATTTGCAACTCCTATATATTGTCATAACATGGTATTTCCCAAGTATTCAAGTTTTGGAAACTAAAAACCTGTGAACTCACCAATATATTTATATTGACGAAACTTTTAAACATATCTTTCAGGTAATTAGATGAAGACGAACCGGGGCAAGCTGGGTCGTGGAATCCTCCGATATGGCGTTAAACTTTTTGCGGGGTTTCACTTTTATTTCCCAAGGCATTTGGGATATATTTGAGAAACCTCTATGTTGTCTTAAAAACAATTTACTTTTATGTAATATTTGGAACAAGATTTGACGCCTTAATAAATGACCCATTTTCTTAAATTACTTGTGTTTAGCAATAACCTTGACTTTATGCTTTGAATCGTCGCGCCACGTGTTTCCGCCATTGTCGTGGTGTGACATAAAAATATGTTGGTTATGTATTTAAACAAACTAATATTATGTAATATAAGAAAAAAAAAATTATAATTTTTGGCTTGGGCCGGAAATCGAACCCGCATCCTAGCCAGATGAAGCATTAGCACAAACCACACAATCACTACACCACTTGAGTGTTTGGTGTTTATTTTAAAATCGAGTCATACTTAAACTGAATCCTTTATCCCTTGATCAATCTGAAAAGTCAAAACCCAGTTAATCTAAGACTTTTGATTCAAATTGGACGCGCCTAGATCTGTTTATAGAAACAAGTGTGATTGATTCTTGACCGAATTTATAATCCTCATCAATTCCAGTTTTCAATTTGTTCAATCATTCTTTTTTTAATCAATTAAACGCGTTTTATAATAACTCTGGGTCAACTTTCCAATCCATCGTGTAGGCATGTTATTCTATAAATGGAACCCTCCTCTACACCCTAAGAATGCCGATTAACACATCCCCACTTTCAATTCTTTCTGTTCTTCTCTATAAATTCTTGGATCGAGCTTTCTTTGACTTTCCGTTTGACCTGTTTTTCGTGTATCATTGAGCCTTGTAAGTACCAATTGATCTCTTGTTTTTGTTCCTTGATAATCGATCAAGAGCCCCATGTAATCCGTGGTTATTGTTCCTTAATTTTGTCGATTAGAAAATCTAGGGTTCTTAGTTAATTTTTTTGGAAGATGGCTATACACTGTAATCGCATAAGTGGTTTTTGTATCAATATAAAACAACCAACTGGTCTATAGATCTGATGGTTGGGAGCCTTCATGTTAAACTTTTGGGGCGGCTGTGGTCTGGAGTTCGAACCCAGGCACACACACACTTTTTATTTCTAATAATTATGATCTAACCCAAACAAACTATACCTATAATCGAATCCAAATGTTTCTGTTCTCAGGGTCCAGACCATTTAGTCTAGGTTTGTGATTCAAAACACCCAAACCAGGTCAGACTCGGGTTCGATTCCTAGCACCCTCAACCTTTAAAAAAAACCCTTTTCTTTTATATTTTTGTTATTATCTTGTAAAATGATTTTAAAATACCAAATCTACTTTATAAATTCTACAAAATTCATTTTATGTATTATAAATGAATTTTGTGTTTAAAATCATATTTTAGAAATATAACTAAAGAATTTTATAAAAATCCACAAAATTTATTTTAGACTTATAAACTTATAAAGTCTAAAAAACTAAATTTTATTTTTGGAAAAAGATTTATTAATTATTTTTAATCAATTTATTCTATTTTAATCATAATAAATTCATTTTCCATCATTTTTGCACCAAAACTTCACATAAATTATTTTTATTAAACTAGATATGAAATATAATTTTAAAATCTGAAATTTATGAAATTTAATATTTTTAAATATTAGTACCATGTTTTGATTAAAAAAATTATAATGTATTATATACACTTTAATTATGAGAATAATTTTATAAAAATTATTTTCTCACCATAATATTTTAGTACAATCACCCTTGATCAAGATCTTATGAAAAACCTTTTTATTTATTTATTTATTTTATTAATTTCTTTATTTATTATTTAAGTAACAATTATTTTAAATCAATTAATAAACGATCGTCAATCCCCAAATTTGGAACCCTATAATACTTTTAGACTAGAAAACTTAGACTTTTAAGTTTTCCCAAACACTTATTTTATTGCCTTGAACATAGGGTAATATTTGGAACCGTTGGGCCACATCTAAATTATCTCAAAGGATACAGTACTATTGTTAAGGTGAGTTTACAACCCCCACCCCTTTTTTTCTGTTTTACATTTTTGGGGTGAAACATGTTAAACACCTATACTCAACATATACAATTCTATTTATTACGTGTCTTGTGTGATTTCTATGTTGCATTATGTCTTAAACATTACTTTGGTAAACACAATTAGACTCGCGTAATCATTAACTCCGTACAAGCCGACGATACACAATGATAGATCTATTGGATTGACAACCCCACCCCGATACGTGTTCCCCAGATATGGGTAGCGTGGTGATTGTTATCGATCACATAACACAAACGAGTGAACTATATGCGTATGGGATGGACCACAATAAACATGTCCCTAGGGTTGATTATGCAAACGCTTTACCTAGTAGTTTGTTTTCACATATGGACTAGATCTGCCATGACACTAGAATTGCACAAGTTTTTATGCTCATGATACAATATTCAAACCTATGTAATTCTCACCAGCTTTTGTTGACCCAAAATATTTTCCAACTTAACATGTTTCAGGTTATAGTGTTGCTTGAAGAATAGAGTTCATGCTTGAAGATTTATATTTAGTGTTTCTCTCTTGATGTACAAATTCCTTTTAGAACAATTGTATGTAATTCAATTAATTGATTATTGAAATTATTATTTACCATGAACTACTAAACAATCATCAATACGTGACATCCTGATGTTTCCGCCATCGGTTGGGGTGTTACACGGCCCGTGTACATACTATATAAACGAGGCAAGCCCATATCCTGCGCCCAAGCCCATCGTTATGGTTATGGGTTAATGATGTCCGGCCCGTGTACATCCTATATAAAGGAGCTCACCCCTCCTTTGTTGAGGATCGATCAATCATTCACTATCAGAACCTATCGGGCCAACACCATTTTTGTGCCTGCTATTACGAGTCATTATGACTTCTAGGCGGTCGCCTCCTTTCACATGACCCATCAGTTCTATTCTTTTCATGTTCGGATCTAGCCAAGTGTGAGCAAAGGATTATACCTTACAGCAACCACGAGTCTATCACCCCAGACACCTCGTTTGTGGTAAGTATTACTCGTTGTTTCTTCATCGGTTTTTTTTTCTCTTTTTGTATAGCACTATGGTACTCGTTGGAAAGATAATAAAACGCTCATTAATTTGCTGTATTTTTTTTCAAAAAAAATTTGTCGTATAAAAATGTTATTAATATTAAAAAATCGTGGGAGAAAGTGCATGTTCCATGCACATGAGAGAGAAAAATTATTTTTTTTTAAATTCTCACAATATGCCACATGACACACTCAATGGAAGAGAATGACCTCAATGAATGTCATGTCATCATGGGTGTTTTCCTTTATATATAGTTATAGATATAGATTATAGATAGATATGCGTAGTGGTAGAGGCTTTATATAAAGCCCCACTAATCATTGATTAATGATTGTTTTTTCATTTAAATATACAAATTTAAAAAACAAATAACATTTCATTAAATAAAAAAATATTACAAATACTAAAAAATAAAAGAAAAATTACAAATACTAAAATAATTATAAATACTAAAAAATTTACAAATACTCAAAGATCATATTTTTTCTTGATTTGGGCCTTGTATTTTAGAGTCATTTCCAACGCTTTTCCGGTTAAGTGGCCGTGCGGCTTCGAGTAAAACTCAAAGTCGCGTTCAAATTGGTGATCCTTTATAAGCTCGCCCACCTCTCGGTCATCACACCCTCAAATTTCACTCGCGGGGTTTTATCGCGAGGCGCGTGACAAACCAGGATCCAAGTCAACGGTTTAAGTAAACGACAACTATATGAGAAAATTAACGTAAACACAACCATGCAATTCAAAACATAGCGGAAAGCGTAAATTAGGTTTATAGACCAAATTCCCAACGCATTTGCATTGAAACCTTGATGTTCGAAAAAACCTCGTATGAAACCAATACTGCACATTACTACAAAATTGTCAACGTATTTACTATAAAAATATGCAGTGGGAAATTTGCAATACATTTCCTACGCAAATTCCTAAGTATTCGTTTGTCGCTATTGTGTAGCAAATTTGTTTAAGAAATTAAGGTTTTCTTTTGTCGTCATAAATGAGTAGGAATTTTGTCAAAATTTGTGCCGCATTTTTTTTCTGTAGGAAAACTTTGTTGAAAAATGGCCACTTCTAATGATGATTAGAGTCTAGTAATTCACACACTCATATCTAAATCTAAATCTAAATCTATATTACATTAACTCGCAAGGTTCCTGTGCGATGCAACGGTAACTAATGCGTTTGGTTTTAGTAGTTTAAAAGATGTCAGATTCCCCGGTGCAAAAAGCTTGATGTATCAACTACAAAACGTTGGTTTGGGGGAAAACGACTGATTTTTACTAAACCTTTTTACAAGTTTTAAATTTATAAAGTAAACGATAGTCACTTAGAAACTAAAACCAACACATATGCAGAGAACCCGACGTGTATAGTATAGCTTTCTAGGGTAAATACCGAGTATCGTATTCCAAAGAACACACTTTCTCCTACTCAAACATTCATCACATAACCGATCGGGTTTTAAAAGAGAAAACAAAACGGGGGGGGGGGGGGGGGGTTCTTAAAAAAATAGTTTTAAAAAGGTTTTGGTTTTGATAAAATAAAATGATAAAATAGTAGAGTAAACTAATATGCACATCTTAGGGCCCTCCGTATAAGTAGTTAAGTTTATTATCAAAATTAATAATTTAGATTAATTATTTATGAGGAGGACGAGAGTGATCTTGAAGTATTGACTTCTTGATAAAGAAGCGGGGCCACTACTGAGTAGAATGCACAACCTCCCAATGCGCGTCCGCGCGAAGGTACTCCACCAGGGCCTTGCATATAGCATGCTCCCCAAACCGCGGTCAAGTCTCTAGTCCTCAGACTAATCTTCTTCTTATAATGAAGGCTTCACTTCCGTCCTGGAACACCGTACACCTCCCTTAGCTCTCGCGTTCCGTACCGAAGGATCTCTCCTTAGAGTCAATCCTGGCAACATCGTATCCCCTAAGTAGGTTAACGATCATGAAGACTGAAGAATCTCTCTTACAATCAACTCAGGCGACGTGTATCCCCATTGGTTAACGGTTTTGTACTGACGAGACCTAGAAATAGAATTCTTGTTTTATTTATTTTTATGACACTTTAATATTTATATGCCTAGTAAATATAAAGTTGGTTTGATGATGGATGACTTAATAAACCCAATCCATAACCTCCCGAGCTGAATGAAACCCTTGACAAAGGTGGAACATAATTCTAAAAGTGTGCAATCCGAAGATCACTAGTGCACCCGTAGGGAATCCGCCCTTTACCAAGAAGATCATTCAGTCATCTTGTAAGTACCAAAAATGTGTCACTCGGATCTGGTCCTTCAGAAGCCACTGCTTAGAACCCAGTTTTGATATCAGAAGCCCAAAGGATTTGTCTCACTACCGTATTCCTCGCCTTGGATCTAGCTCGGGACTACCAGAAGCTGATTAAACCTCTAGTTAACTAATTAAGTTAAGATTGATTTAAGTTATTAAGTTAATCATCACTTGAACCTGTCACAAGATAAATAAACAAGAATTCGAAAGAAGATAACATGACAAATAACTAAAGATAAACTACTACTAATAATAATAAAAGTCTACAAATCGAAGCGGGTTCGGGAATAATAGAAAGATACAACCATAACAAATGATCAACACATGAACATGGTTGCTCATAAACAAGCTCTCCATCTTCAAGTGATATGTATCTAGTATGATCCGCACGACCCTCAATGTTTATTGCATAAGCTACTCTAAGATCCTATGCTTGGCCAAGATGATCAAGGTAGGACGAGGCCTAACCTTGGTGGGTATGCTAGGAGGGCCCTAAGGCCTCCCAAAGGTTCCCAAGATCTCTCCAAGACTCGTGGAAGTCGACCCAAGAGGGCTCAAGACTAGGTGGAATGGGATGCTCAAATGGTGGGGGTTATCTTGCTATTTATAGAGTTTTCAGGGCAAGCACAGGTGTGCCAGAGATGGCATGGGCGTGCTTGTTGTCACACATACGTTCTGTTGCTGCAGTTCTGTATTGTCTGTACTTTTTGTCTGAGCATGGGCGTGCCACATGTGTGAGCACGGGTGTGCAGCCTTCCTCAGCAAGTTTTCTTGTTCCCCAAGTTTGTTGCGTTGTCTTCTAGCATTAAAGGCCTCCGTGCAAGTGTGCATGGGCGTGCTGGGTCACTCCCGAACTAGTTTTATCACTGTTTAAGTCCCGGGATGGTCTTCAAACATACATGGAACATGCTGCAAGTCTCGTATCCTCAAGAATCTCCGGTTTTTGCCTGTTTTTGCCTGAAAATCCTCGGTTTCCGGCTTGGAGCTCCGGTTTCCTGAGAAATGCAAATAGGAACGAATTAAGCACCCAATATTAGTAATTCAAGCCTAATTCTACCCTATTATGAGACTGATTATGCCTATTTTATATGTTAATAATGTGATACATCAGTAACACAAACACTTCTAAGGGCATGGATGGTTCAGTTTTGTTATTAGCGTTAACCGAAACCGAAGTCATCAGTTAATCGATTGTAGTGACTAATATGTTAATTGGTTTGATTTATTTAGTTAGATTGTCGATTTTCAGCACGATTTAGTTACCTGTGTTTAATAACCAAAACCAAAGTTTGCTATAATTTTTTCTTAGAAGTTTGGCTAAATACATGAAATGTGGGTGTAAAAAATTAATATTCATTAAAAATAAAAGGATAAATTACATAAGGATGTTTGGTTAATTAAGGGTGGAGGAAGCACTAGTTTATTCTACCCTAGCCACTTTTAGTCCTACACTATTGTGTCATTTTTACACTAACGTCACAAAATCATTGGCGCCACTTATTTCAACAATTCTTAAACGTTGTATCTTTTTTAAATAAAAACAAATGAGAAATTGGAGTTTAATAACTCCAACAATCACTTGTTGGCCACTGGCACTCCAACTAGAAAATTGGCCACCACCATTTTGTACTTCAAATGTCTTTTCTTATGGTACCCTAAGCTAACCAAACACTACTTTGGTTAGTTTCTCTGCTAAAGTGGCCATTTTTTACGACGTGGAATTATGACGTATAAAAAATATTTTTTAAATCTAATTAAAAAATTATAAAGCCCCTCCCCTCCCCGCCCCCTCTCCATCTCCCTCTGCCTCTATCGATCCCTTTCTCAACATCACAACCACTATCACCCCCACCAATTGTAGCTCAACACCATCACCATCACCTTCACCTTCACCAACTAACCAACAACCACCATTCACCGTAGTCCGACAACACCGGTAAGTCATCATAACCAATCCGGCACCATCCTCATTCTCAACCCCCATTCCCAAATCAAACCCATTCTCTACCACCATCCCAAATCCAAAACCCTAACCCTAATTCTACCCCCAAACACCTTAATTTCATTAGGAAATCCCAGTTTCCAACCAAACGAGCATGATCAAAACCTAATCAGCAACACAACGAGATACACACTAAAATAACTATTATTCTCACAAACTCAATAGTATTAATACCTAAAAGCTAAAAGAATACCTCAAAAATCATCTAGGATAATCAAAGGGTAGGAGCTAGGTTTTTGGTTTGGGAGATCGAAAGGTTTTTGGGTTTGGGAGGAGGTTTAAGCAGGGATTCGGACCAAGCATGGAATCGAACACCATGAAGAACACCATCTTTCTCGAGGATAAATAAGAAGATTGGTCTACGCACATGGTGCGGGACAATCTATAAAGTTAAACCTTAAGATGTAGGTAAATTGTACAACAGGTATATTAGTAAGAAACAAATAGTTATAGAGTCACGTGGGTCATAGTTCAAACCACTCATGAATAGCACATGCGAGACATTGACCCGAACGTGCAAAGTAAGTGTCAAAAAAAGTATGCTTATCTGGGACCTAATTACGTTAAACGTCGCATTAATACAAGTTCAATGGGACGGACCATACACCAACCACCGCTACCCAATACCTTCACACACCATCACTGTCGCCATCCACCACCACCCACTACTTCCACCATCATCGCAATACCTCTATCTCTTTCTCAACATCATAACCACTGTCACCCCCACCAACTGTAGCTCAACACCACCACTACCACCATCACCTTCACCAGCTAACCAACTACCCACTGTTAGTACATGATGTCCCTAGGCTAGTATATCAGTTGTTTGGACGTGTTTCGGGGTGTTTGGAGACGTTTGTACGCGTTTTGGAGTGTTCAGGATGCTGCATGCGAGTAGCAAATAGTGACACGCGATTAGGGCCCTAATCGCGTCACTGTTCACGCGATTGGTGCTTGGTTATAGGCGATTAGCCATAATCGCCCCATATGGTGAGGCTAATCGCATATATGCTGCTGTACGTACCCGGGAGGTATAAATAGGCCCAATCATTGCCCTAATCATTAGTTCTTGCCTCACACACTCTCCAAACACCCTCCCAAGGTCTGTAAGGTCTGATTTGATCTCTGTAAACACTCGTGCTCTGTTTTTAGTGATTAATCGATAATCTTTTGACCCGTGTGTGTGTTGTGATTACTCATTTGTCATTGTTTCATTATCGTATCTGTTATTAAAGCATATTAGAGGGATTCCGCACCTCTAGTATAAACCCCGTGATTGTTGGATTTCGCGTTATTCGATCCTACAAGTGGTATCAGAGCCGAGGCTCTTATCACGGGTGTTTTAATAACAAAAACGAGCAAAAACAGGTTGTTTTGGTGTAAAAGTTCAGATTTTTAAGCAAAAACCTGTTCTTATTTTGAAACTTTGAGTTTTTGTCAAAAACCCATCTTTTTCAATATCTTGGTGTGTGTTTACGGTTAAAAAACAAGTGTTTTTGATTAGGGTTTGCTCTAAAACTGTTTTGGTAACTTGTCTAATCATTTGGGATCAAAATATAATGTTTTAGATAAGATTTTGAGGCAAAATAGGTGATTTTTGAGCAAAAGTGCGGCTACAGATCAGATCAGACGATTACGCAGTCCCACTCGCATAAACATTTCATACGATTAGGGTTTTCAAGCGATCAGCCCCTAATCGCCAGTAACTATACGCAATCAGCATCAGATCGCCTGTTTCCTCACACGATTAGGCCTAATTGCTTACTAGCGATTAGCCCTAATCGCCTACCATACCCTCGTCACTCCAAAACCCTAATCGCATATAAACACTAGCGATTAGCCCAAATCGCTCCATTGATTACACGAGTAGCCCCCTAATCGCGTATATAACATACAATTATAAGCCTAATCGCCTTAAAAGTTCTGGAACATAAAATTTGACTAAGTATCGGACTATTATCATACCTTAACATATGGCGAACCCGTGGGGACATCTGAGTCAACCGAGACCTCAGTATAATCAACAAATGAACAATCAATCTAACGTACCCACGAACCCTTGGCAGTACTCAGCAGAACAAAACGCGCAACGGATGCAGCAATCGCAAATGCAAGCGAATGTTGCCGGAATCAATCCGTGGGCGCTAGCTGCTCAACAGCAAATGGTGAACACGAATCCGTGGGCACTCGCGGCTGCTGCCAACTCTCAGACAAATCATCTGTCTTCCGTACTCATGAGTGACTTAGAGACGGGTAGTTCTAACAGGGCACCGAAGCTGCAGTACATGTCCGACTACCATGGTTGGAAGGGCAGATTTCAGACGTATGTCGAGGGCATCGACGGTCTTGTATGGTCAGCTATCGAGACAGGGTACAGTCGACCGTTGGTTGAGAATTCCACTACTCCGATCTCAATTGAAGACATGAATGAAGATCAGAGAAAGAAATACAACTATGAGAAGAAGGCGATGGCGGCATTGAAGCAAGCTCTTCCAAAGGACATCCTTCATCAATTCGCTCAGTGCACAACATCACAGATGCTTTGGTTAGCCTTGGCTGAGCGAAATGAGGGTAATATGAAGACGCGAAAGGTTAAAATGGATCAGCTCAAGAAGGAGTTCGAGAACTTCAATGCTATAGGGAACGAATCTCTGAGGGATTTGACGGCTTGATACTACCATCTGATGTCAGAAATGTATCAGTACGGGGTCTTATATTCATCTGCGGACCTTGTAGAAAGATTTGCCAAGGCGCTACCTCCTCACTGGCATCAATGGTTGGATATTTTAAAGTCAAACAATGCATATCAGACTCTCTCCATCAATGAGTTCATTACCGAGCTGGAGAACAAGGAGATAGAGGAGATCAAGAGAGCAAACAAGGCGCTCATTCCACAGAATCCCAGCATCTATTATGGGAATCCTCTTCAGGACACCAGTGTGGGTGGTACCAAACCACAAACTGCTTTTGTGGTTAATCCGGACCCAGTTTATGCTTTCGACAATTATGGTCCCCCAGCTGATGTGCCTCCTCCTACATATCCTTTTGGACCAAACCCGTATCCTTTGAATTATAATGCTAACCAGTTTGGTGTTAACCCGTTTTCTCATCTTGCAGCACCAGCGCAGGCAACTGCAAACTTTAGTGGACCCTCTTCTGCAGGTTTTGGCGGGGCCCCAACTACAAGTTATGGTGGATATGGAGGTGCTTCTAGTTCTAATCAAGGTGGCTATCAGACCAATACAGTCCCAGAGCAGCTGAATACTGCGGGTTTAGGAAAGGTGACTATAGAGCTAGCTCAAGAACATATGGCTCTACTGTCGACCTTAGTAAACTCCTATAGTGGACTGGTTGCTGGACAGATCGGGAATCCTCATCTTACACAGGAGGATTACTCGCAGATTGATAAAGACGACATGGATCTGATAGATATACAATGGCACTTTGCAAGCGTGGTGAGAAGGGCAAAGGAATACATGGACAGGACGGGAAGGAGAGATGTCTTGATCAATAATAACACCAAGTTTGGGTTTGACAAAACAAAGGTCACATGCTACAACTGTGGGACAAAAGGGCATTTTGCAAGGGAATGTGACCGACCTAAGCAGCAAGGACATCAGAATCCCTTCAACAACAACAGAGCTAATCAGAATCAGAGGCAGCAAGCTCAGGGTCAACCTAATACTGAGCGTGCTATTGTCCCAATCAACAACCAGAATCAGAACCAGAGGCCGCCTGCAAACAACAATCAAGGTCAAGCCATGGTTATTCAAGCTGATGAAGGCTATAACTAGAACCATCTGATCATAGAAGATGAAGCTCCTCAAGGTGGTGCAGCCTGTTTTGCTCAACAAGCGTCTGAAGCACCAGCCGAAGTTGAAGAAACTTCGAGTCAGTCTGACATCATCACTTCTGAAACCGAGGTGTCTGACTGTGACTCGGAGTGCGATTCTGATAGTGGAGAAGATTTGGAGGATTTGTTAGCTGAAGCAGATGCATTGATCGGTAAAAGATCGTTTCTTGTGGAGGCTGACTGCACAGAGAAGAACTACGGCGAATTCTTTGGAGCTCAGAAGACAGCAGCTCATTATGCATTGATGGCCATTACTGAATCGTCGAACAAGGTAAGTTCTTCTTCTGATTCAAAATTAGATTGTGTAGAGTGTTATCAGTTGAAATTCAGAATTAAAGAATTAACTGAAGAAAATCTGAATTTAAAAGCTGATGTTGGTCCGTTGCAAAGGTCAATTGATTCCTTGAGACAAAAGGAGAAAAATTTTCTAAGTACAATTGAAAATTACAAAAAGGATGTTTCTGAACTGTCAAAAACCTTAGCTAACAAACAGATTGCTATAAATAATTACATCAATGAGGTCGAAGACACTAAGAAACAATTGGCCATTGTTAACTGTGACTATGAGAAGATCAGGAAAAAGCTTGAGAGTTATTTAAACTGCAAGTATGTCCTTGATCACATAGTTGACCACTCTGACAAGGAAGGCTTCTCCACCAGTCCCAAATACTCTCAATGTCCACCTCCGGTGAGATTCGAAAATCACAATATTGATGTCTTGCCGAAGGAAGAACTTCTAGACGTGGCAGCCGAGGCAGCAAAAGCTGCAGAGGCGGCCAAGGTTACTGAAGCATCTAAACCTGCTGAAGTCACTAAGGTTGCTACTCCTGCTAAAGTTGTCAATTTGTGTGAGAAACCTGATGATATCAGTGTATATGACACTGACACTTCGGATGATGAGCTCGATGAACCTCCTAGGTATGCACCGGTTAAAACTATAGATGTTCCTCTTGAGAATCATATCATTACCACTGAAACCTTGAGTGAACTGGAACCGAAAGTGCAAACCGAGGATGGTAGGAGGATTAAGGTGTTTTATAAGTTAAAAGGGTCTGAAAGGGTGCATGCTGATGAGGAAGTCCCTCTCAGATGTATCGCCCCTGGTCTTGTTGCCAAAATTTGGCAAGAATCTGTCATTACCGTAGAAAAGGAAACCTGGAGTAAAAACAAGGGTAAGGGTAAGGGTAGAAAGGATCAGGGAAATCAGTCTAATGAAAACAATAAGAAAAATCAAAAGTCGAACACCGTTAATCCTCAAAATCAAGCTCAAAGAAACGGTCCGAAAAAGCATGTGACTGAGTTCATTAGATCGAGCGGCACTGAAAGAAATGACGATCCTCAAGTCGATCAGCAAAGAAGATGTCTTGAGGATCTAAAACATAAAAACTCATTTGCCGTTCCATCTAACAAAAGGAACAAAAAGGAGACCAAACCCGAATCTCCTAAGTTTGAAGAATATAGATCCTGTCACAGGTGCGGGGAACGTGGGCATTTAGTTGCTGCGTGCCCTGAATTGAGACGAGAAAGGATCAAAGTGGATGATCCTCCCAGTTCTAGCAAATCCAAGCAACATGTTTCCCCTAAACTCTCAGAGAAACAAAAGGGAAAGCAGGTCGTTTATGATAACCGCAACAAGATCGCTATGAACCAAAAGCCAGTTGATGGCAGGGGTCCACAGCTGAGGGGGAGCACTGTTCCTCCAAAGGTTGAAGCAGCGCCTAAGCCACCAGCAAAGGCTGCAGCTAAACCGCAGAGCAACCCCAAAGCTGCTCCACGTACAGTTAATTCTGAAGTGGATCCAAAATCTGTTCCTCTAAAGGAATCCAAGGCTGGACCTTCTAGCCCACAGGCAAAGAAGAAGCCCAAGCCAAAGAAACCTGAACAGATTTGGAGACCCAAGTCACCAACCAAAGAAGGAGAATCATCTGCTGGAAAAGGCACTGCTGTACCATCGGAAACAACTCCAACACCAAATGGGAGATGGGTTGACTTTCCGATGTTAGATGAAGTTGGTAGACCCAAGACCGTGAAGGCTTGGGTCCCCCTTAACCACTGAACTTTGAATGTTTGTGCAGGGAGTTCCACAGGGCCTTATCAGCAGCCTATGGATTGTTGATAGTGGAGCTTTAGGGCACATGACAGGCGATTTATCCCTGCTTTTTGACATAAAGAATATCAATGGGGGGTATGTTGCCTTTGCTGGTAATAAAGGGGGTTATATACCAAAGGAAGGAAGTATGAGCAACGGTATAGTAAGCTTTGAAAAGATAAGCTTTGTTAAACAGATAGACCACAACTTGCTGAGCGTTTCGCAGATATGTGACAAGAAGTTCACTGTGTTCTTTGATGATAACGCATGTTTCATTCTGAAACCTAGATTCAAAATACCGAAAGAGTGGGTCATGATCTCAGCTCCCAGGGTCAACAACTTATACGTCCTGGATATGAGCCGAGCAATGACTGCAAAAGGACAAGTCACTTGTTTTCTGTCAAAGGCGACAGAAAAGGAATCGATAATGTGGCACAGACGAATGGGGCACATCCACTTGAGGAAAATGAACCATCTGGTCCAGAACCAACTAGTGGAAGGTGTTTCTGTTAAGAATTTTCATTTAAACGATGTCTGTGTCTCATGCAAGAAAGGGAAGCAGAAAAGAAAGTCTCACAAGCCTAAGAAGACAAACTCAGTTAGTCTACCTCTCGAACGACTGCACATGGACCTGTTTGGCCCAGTCAATCGAAAGAGCAAGAACGGTGACTCATACTGCTTAGTGGTTACGGATGACTATTCTAGGTTTTCTTGGGTTGTGTGCATGAAGCACAAGAGTGAAACTTTTGATTACTTGAAGAATCTGTTTACTAAATTGGAAAATATATATCAGCTAAAGATCCGTAGGATCAGAAGCGATAACGGAACAGAGTTCAAGAATCACGCTATGGAGGCGTTATGTGCAGAAAAGGGTATTCATCATGAATTCACAGCGCCATACACTCCTCAACAAAACGGGGTTGCAGAAAGAAAGAATCGGACTCTTATTGAGGCAGCCAGAACTATGCTCGCAGACTCGAACTTGCCTGTGATCTTCTGGAACGAGGCAGTTCACTGCGCGTGTTATACTCTGAATAGGGTTCTAACGGTAAAGAAGCTTGGAAAAACCTCTTACGAGCTTCTGAACCGAAGGAAACCGAACTTAGAGTTTCTGGAACCTTTCGGAGCTCCATGCACCATGATACATCCCGATGGGAAGTTTGGTGCAAAGGCAGAAGAAGGTTTCTTTGTTGGTTACAGCACTCCCAACAAAAGAGTGTACAACAAAAGAACCAACAATGTTGAAGATTGGCTTAATGTCGATGTTCAGCGTTATACTGCCAATGCACCTGGTGTTGGACCTGATTGGTTGTTCGATTATAAGAGTCTATTTGATTCCTTCAACGAGGAAAATTTGGTGGATGATGCTGTAGCGCAAATGTATTACGAATGTGAAAACGCAGCTAGCTCTCCGCTAATGCGTCCGATCGTGGTTAATGCACCTGCGCCTGCTCCATCTGATGCCTCTGCATCCACGGGTCCCCCTGATAAAACCGCAGCAGCAGAAGTTGAGGAAGTTTTTCAGGAAGCATCAGCAGAGGTTCTCGAATCTTCATCTTCCGACGACGATTTTGCAGAGTCTCATGAAACTCTCACTGAGGAACAAGCTGGAAATGGTGAATCTACCACTACAGCTCCAGTTAATCCGACAGGAAACAATCAAGCTGGTCCTTCTTCTTCAGCAGCTCCAGGGATAGGTCTTCGGATCGATCTCTCCGGCTTTAATATGCAACCCGCTGCTCCCTCTAGTTCAAGCGCAGCTGAGACAAATCTATCTCAAGGTTTGGAGAACCTTAATTTGCATTCGGATGATCCAGTGCCGGCACATCCGGAATCTCGGATTCACGACACTCATCCGATGCAAAATGTGATTGGTAATCCGACTAGCAGAGTCATGACGCGCAGTCAGCTCAGAAATGCTAGTTCAAGTGACAATACAGGTACTCTGGCACTCTATTCGGAAATCAGAAAAGCAGGTCATCAGAACGATTGGTCCTTCGCCTTGTATGTTTCTCAAACTGAACCAAGAACTGTGCAAGAGGCACTGAGGGAAGAACCATGGATTGAAGCAATGCAAGCCGAACTTCAGCAGTTCCAAAAGCTAGGAGTGTGGGACTTAGTTGACTTACCTCCAGGCTCGAAAAAGATTGGAACAAAGTGGGTCTACAAGTGCAAACGGGATGACCGCGGGGTGATTATAAGAAACAAGGCTCGATTAGTTGTCCTCGGCTTCCGTCAAATCGAAGGAATAGATTACAACGAAGTATACGCTCCAGTTGCGCGCCTTGAAGCTATCCGGATGTTCTTAGCTTACGCTTCGTACAAACGGTTTAAGGTGTATCAAATGGACGTGAAAAGTGCTTTTCTGTATGGTGTCGTGAAGGAAGAGGTGTATGTTGCTCAGCCACCGGGTTTTCAGGATCCGCTGCATCGCGAAAAAGTCTACAAATTGAACAAAGCGTTGTACGGACTCCATCAGGCACCGCGTGAATGGTATCAAATGCTTAGCAACTATCTGATATCCAACGGGTTCAAACGTGGTCTCGTGGACTGCACCTTATTCACCAAGGAAAAGGGTGGTGATCGTCTTCTGGTACAGGTTTATGTTGATGATATTATTTTTGGGTCTACTAATGATGTCATGTGCAGGGAATTTGAAAAGCTTATGCAGGACAAATTTTAGATGAGCTCGATGGGGGAGATGCAATTCTTCCTCGGTCTACAAGTAGAACAACAAGAGTCGGGGATCTTCATCCACCAGACAAAATACGTTGCTGACATCTTGAGCCGGTTCCAGATGGAAGACTCTACTCCAGTAGGCACACCGATTCAGACCAATCACGGGATTAGACCTGACGAGAAAGGACAAACCGTTGATCCTTTTCTCTATCGAGCTATGATAGGCTCACTCATGTACCTCACTGCATCAAGACCTGATATAATGTTCGCGACATGTTTACTATCAAGATACCAGTCAAGGCCGAAACAGTCACACCTGGTTGCTGTGAAGAGGATCTTACGTTATCTAAAGGGTTGTCCGACCAAAGGTCTTTGGTACCCTAATGACGATAAGTTTGACCTCATCGCATTTAGTGATGCTGACTATGGCGGATGCAAGACAGACTTAAAATCCACATCGGCTGGATGCCAGTTTTTGGGACCAAGACTAGTCTCGTGGCAGTGCAAGAAGCAAGCCTCAGTCGCCTTATCCACCTGCGAGTCGGAATATGTAGCAGCATCGAGCTGCTGCTCCCAGGTTCTTTGGATACAGCAACAAATGAGAGACTACGGTTTGAAATTTCTTAATACTCCCATTCACTGTGATAATGAGTCCGCTATAGCTCTTGCTAAAGACTCAGTTAACCATTCCAAGGCGAAACATATCTTGGTTAAGTATCATTTCATACGCGATTGCTATGAAAAGAAACTTATCGATATGGTAAAAATCCACACAGACTACCAACGTGCCGATTTATTCACCAAAGCTTTTGACGGTCCTCGTTTTGAGTACTTGTTAATCTTAAACGGCATTAAAGTTAAGCAGGATTAGATCCTCATCGGTAATCGTTTTTGTAAATATTTTTCTTTCAAAAATCAGAAAAATCCAAAAATATTGTCTTTTCGCAAATTTTTAGATTTTTAGGGGGAGAAAATTTCAGAAAAATACAAAAACATTCAGAAAATGCAAAAATCAAAAAAAAATGAGAAAATTCCAAAAAAAAATCAAAAAAAAATTGAAAAATGCAAAAATGAGTTTCTTTGGTGAAAATGGGAAGATGATATTAACCAATCAGTCGGACTGTCTGGACCCTTATCATCTTAAAAATACTGGAACTGATAGGTAGCCTCTACAATGATGTGTCGGTAGGCTCAAAATCATTTCCAAGTTCGGCACGGTGATATAAACCTAAATCATCTGAATCATGTGTGGATCAACGTGCGTTGGCATATGGTCTTGGTACCGAAATCTCGTTTGATAGCATGCCAAAATCCGAGGTTTCATGGTCTTTAAGAGGTTGGTTCATCCGGGGTGAACTGGACGTCTCTCAGAATAAATAGGAGTGGCACACGTGTCGTACGTTGGGGTCGCAGCCTACGACTGAGACACCCCTATGTCATTTCCTGAAAAAAAAACAAAAAAAAATAGAATAAATTCTGATCAGGAGACGTCCGGAATCCTAAAAGAGCAAAAAGATTCATATATGCCAAAACCCTATTCTCAATGAGAATTCGCTCTAAGGTATCAAATCATATACCTAAAGCATCGTACCGTGAAAAATCAAATATACGGTATTTGACTTGTACCCTGGTTTGGATCTCACTGGTCTCTCTGTTGCAGCGTTTCTGCAGACCTGATCACCATTGAGTCCATTCCTTGTAAAATACGGATGACAACAGCTTACTCACCGGTTACGAGGAAGCTTTGTGCATGACTTGATACGGGAATGTGTCGCGTGGCGGGGAACACCTTGTATCTCAGCCTTAATATTACCTTAAACGTATCTAAAGTGCCTAGCGATAAAACTTGATTTTGAGTTTAGGTGGACAACAATATCGACAGTTGTTGTAGGATGCTTATTGGTAATTTTAAGCGAAAACTGAAAATATAAGGGTTCTAGTAATGTCCGTACACTGATATGATTCCCTAACCATTGAAACTCGCAAAAATATGTTAGTGTATAGTTAGTTGATCTCCCGTTTTATTTTATCTATGCTTAGTTTAGCTTAGTTAATCATTCTTGATTGCCGATGTTGGAATCCTAATCCATTGTAATCTTACTTCTTCAAAAATAAAACGCCGAAAAAATAAAATGGACAACTAATTGGAAACTTGTGTTTTGCCGGGGCAAAACCGTACTTTTATCAAGTACAAGGGTGGAAAATGGAGTATTTTCAAGTATCTGAGTCATCATCTGAGTCGCGTGACAAATCGGGTTGAAAAACGCATGTTTTGAACCTTAACGGGTCAAAAATGCAAGTTTTGGTGCTGCAGGGGCAATTTGGTAAATTGTGTGAAAGATTTATGCATTTAGAAGCCTACTCGCATATATACTTAAGCGAGTAGCCGTAATCGCGTGTCTTAACAAGCGATTATGATGTAATCGTGTATAACTCTGCCTACTCGTGTGATAGAGCAAGCGAGTTACTGTAATCATGTGTAACCCAACCTACTCGTGTGTTTTTTAGAGCGATTAGCCATACTCGCTACTTTCTTCACGCGATCAGGCTCCTACTCGCATACAAGAACATGCGATTATGAACAGGTATAAAAGGGACACTTAGGAATATTCATCTCATTATTTTCAAACATCAACCACTGTTATCCTCGTTCCCTCTCAACCCGATCCCTAAACAAACTCTTGCCCGTTTATTTTTGATCCTAGATTATTGTCCTACATCATCAAGGTAAGAACATATCACTTTTTCAGATCATAACAACGTGTTTTTGAGGGCTTAATCTGTGATCAAAGGGCCGAAACCCTAGACCTTGTGCTTTTGATCGGGAAGCCTTATAGAGACATGTTTGATGTTGTTTCTTGATAAGGGTTTGATCACCGGGTTGTATAGGTTCTTTGTATACCAAAATTTTGAGTTCTAACAAACAGATTCAAAAAACCCCAAATTTAAAACCTCAAGAACCCTAGTTTTCAAAACGCCCAAATTGAACCCTTGTTTTGATCTGGAAACGATAATTATCAAAGGGGTTTTATTGTTGGGTTGTTTTAGGGTAAAATGTGACCAACATCATCATCCAAAACGACCCATTACGAATTTTGACAAATTTGGTGAAGAATATGAACTGTCACGCGATTAGCTTGGCTAATCGTGTGAACAGTTGAGCGATTGGGGCTCCTTTTCTTCTAATCGCATGTTAAAACTGGCGATTGGGCCTTAATCGTGTACTATTACTAGCGATTACATGGCAAATCGCCTGTAACCTTCTGTTTGACCAAAAGTTGTCAAATTTTGTCCGATTTTGTTCGTTTTTCATATCTTTAACCTGTCTTTGATGATTTATGGTGTGTTGAACTTGCAGAATCATGCAATACGGTACTTCAGCCAAGCACAACTGTCTTGCCTTTCTCGGACCTGTAAAGAAGCAGGAATGCAAGCGTTTTGAAGGCATCATCGAGTACTTGAAGCGCTCAAAGATATATTATGCCATATCTACAGACTATGCGGCTTACAAGAACATTCTCCAGGAATTCTATCAGAATGCTAGAGTCGATGTCAGCACAGTTCCAGCTACTATCAGAAGCTCGGTGCAACGAAAGGAGGTTCTTATCACTGAAGACATGATTCGCGAGATTCTCAGATTTGGAGATGATAAAGACGATCCAATCGTTTTCGATTCCATTTTGATACGAGGTGGATTCCTACGGATGAAGTATACGGGTGATGTTCGTGCGCAGGAGATGCTACAAAAGGGATGTCTTCCTCCAGAAATGAAATATCTGACGCACGTGGTGTTAAAATGTCTCGGACCTCGCAAAGGAACGTTCGATGCAATCAAAGACATTTTAGCATCAGCGATAGTTGCATTGACGTTGAACAAGCCGTTCAACTTCTCTGGGATGATTATGCATCACCTCAAGGAAGTGATTCTGCGAAAGCCGAAAGAGAATGCCTTTATTGTTTATCCTCACTTTCTGCAGATGATCCTTGACAATCAGATCCCGAACATGGTGAAACGGGTAGAAGAGCTGATTAATATAAGGAGAATTGATGAAGTTGAGATGAAGAGAATGTTACAGTACACGAACAAGCCAAAGTCAGAATATCCTCCAAGTCGTAGATTGTTTGCCTACCTAATGAGAGACAACTATGTGGCACCTCCAGGTAATAGATGGAGGCATGACGACAGTGATTCAGAGGACGATATTCAGATTCACAGACAGGTATTCAAGGATGATGATAACATTGGGAGACCCACTGTTGCTTTGGGACCCAATGAACCGGGCAATATGGGTGATACTGGAGCAAGACAAGATGATGATATGCTTGATACTGATTTGCTAAACATAGATGAACCATCCAGTTCAGGCAAAGGCAAAGCCAAGATTGACGAGGGCCCGGTTAACATTGAAGATGTTGATGATGATGATGACGACTCAGAGCGTACCGAAGATGAATCACCTGATGTACTTTCACTTGAGGAGGATAGAGCCCGCACGGCTGCGGCGAGAGAGCTTGCAAAAGATCC
This sequence comes from Ambrosia trifida, assembly GCA_028751855.1. NCBI lineage: Eukaryota > Viridiplantae > Streptophyta > Magnoliopsida > Asterales > Asteraceae > Ambrosia > Ambrosia trifida. The sequence goes on along the minus strand of CM054129.1, from coordinate 121,689,591 downwards.
CACTTTCACTCCAGTTAGTGGTGATCTTGTTGCAGATATTGATGCTGAACTTAGCACACCGCCTCCTCAGAAAAGACAAAAGACAAAAGCGACGAAGGTTAGTAGGGGTCAAAAGAGAATGTCAGAAAAGGCAGCTGATACTGAGAAGACGCCTAAGAAATTGAGGGGTAGGCGTATGAAACTCCCAGACACTTTTGGACTTCCTGCTTCCTCTTCTGTATCAGCAACAACAACAGCAGCAACAGAAACAACAACAGCGGCAACATCGTCTGTCCCACTCTCTTTCAGTGCAGCTATGCCTGCGTGTGTGACTATGTCAATGCCTTCATCGGTAATCTTCACTGAGCCAGTCTCAGTTACCGTTGAAGCGACAGGTTCACAGTTGGCCGCTAATCCGATAGGTGACAGAATCCGAATGTTGAAAGAAGCAGCAAGATCGACAGCTGCTAGACCTTCGAGCCAATCCTCATCTTCGACTCCAACAACCAACGAACAACTCCAGCGCCAAATCAACGAACTTACTGCTATAGTGGCCGCCCAAGCTCGGGAAATGGCCGAAATGAAGAGCAAAAACGCCAACATAGAAGAAAATGAGACGGCGATGTTGGAACTGATTGGAGACACTATCACTGCTAACACTGAGCTGAGAACCACTGTCGACGCTCTTACTTTATCTAATCAGCAACTCTTAGAGTCGAACAGGCAGATCATGGAATCACAACAGCAGCTCATGGAATCACATCAGCAGCTGATTCAGTCTAACCGTGATCTCCAGCTCGCAAATGTGAACAACGAGCGTCGAATCACCAAATACAAGAAGCAAAACACAAGGCTAAGGACTAGGTTGAATGCGTTGACTGGAACTCAACCTAGACTTACTGGTGGTTCGGAAGCTGGAGCGAGTACTGCTGCTGATGATGATGATGAGGATAGTGAAGAAGACGATGATGATGAAGAGGATGATGATGAGTCTGATGACGATGATGACAATGATGGTAAGGGAGATGGTGGTGATCCCGGAGCCACAGGCGGGGGTGGATCAACTGGTGGGTCTGCATCGGGACGAACGAAGAAAAGTCACGATCGCAGAGGCAATGATCCCAAGGCAGGTTCTTCTGCTCAGGGGGAGCCAGCACCTATGAGGAGCAAGATTCAAGAACTGCGCGATAAAGTAAAGAAGAAAGCGATAGTTCTTGTTGAAGACGTGGAGCCTCTGAATTGTTATTTTGCTTATGATGACGAAGGCAACTTGCTCCCACCCCCTGCCATGCCTGAGTACGATCTGGAAGAAGGAGAGATTCCACCTGAGATGACAACGGAGGACATGACCAAAGTATATGGCTTTGCATCTGGAGAATCTTCCAATGCAAGTCAAAGTGTTCCTCCTGAGATGCATCCAGAGTGCAACGAAGTGGATCTCGAAGAAGGAACCAGCGTGCCGACCCCTGAGTATGTTGTAAATGACTCGGGCGCTGGAATTCCTAATATTGATGAAGATATGATACGTGAGGCTGAAGAAAAGTTGAAATCCGACTCTACTGAAGTTCCTGATGCAGTAAAGATACGACATGACAAGATCAGAGAGCGGTATCCCCAATGGTTCAAACCCGAAGAGAAGAAAAAGCCAGTTGAGCGAGCATCCATCTTCAAGAAAAGACTGTCGAAGATGTCTGGCAATGTGATAAGCTGGGCGTATGTGAGTCAGACCAGAATGCTCGGGGTAAAATGGCAAGAAGGTGTGTTGTACTTTGAGGATTTCAAAGACACTCTGAGCCTGCCATTCTGGTACATTCGTGACTTAGTTCGTCTCAACTATCCGCTATATGAAGAGAAATCTGCCTCTCTTAAGGGTTTTTACACAAAGTTGAAGCGAGAGAGCTCAGAGGGATGGAAAGAGTTGATGCCTCAGTATCCCAGATCGTATCAGACAGACAAGATTCATCCTTTCACCTTAAAGCCTATCTGGGAGCACAAGATCAAGCCACCGAAATGCGTTTCAAGGATTCCCATCATTCCAGTTGAACAAGACTTTACCTCGAAGCTGTATTATTGGCACTATGATGCAGCAACCACTGAAGCAGTGATTGTCTTGAGCAACAGTCTGAACCCGTGCAGAAAGATAAGGATTTGGGATCCTATGTGGTTGATAAATTGCTCAGAAAAGGACGTGGAGACGTTGTACCAACATCCGATCATGCACTTACCAGCGGAAGCCGATCAAGCCATGAAGTTTCAAAGGGTGATCCAGTTTTGCTACGCCAACAAAGTTCATGCAGGATGCGATTGGTCAAGAATCTCAAGGGTCAAGACAACGTCAAGCTAAAGTTGAAGACGGATGATGCTGCTTGTTATTTTGTTTAGTTGTATTCATTTATGTTTATCAAGTCTGTAAAGTTGTTTGCTATTGATATAAACGTTGTCTATTGATTAAGTCTGTACGTATACTAGCCTGGTCCAAGGGGGAGTCTGTTAGTACATGATGTCCCTAGGCTAGTATATCAGTTGTTTGGACGTGTTTCGGGGTGTTTGGAGACGTTTGTACGCGTTTTGGAGTGTTCGGGATGCTGCATGCGAGTAGCAAATAGTGACACGCGATTAGGGCCCTAATCGCGTCACTGTTCACGCGATTGGTGCTTGGTTATAGGCGATTAGCCATAATCGCCCCACATGGTGAGGCTAATCGCATATATGCTGCTGTACGTACCCGGGAGGTATAAATAGGCCCAATCATTGCCCTAATCATTAGTTCTTGCCTCACACACTCTCCAAACACCCTCCCAAGGTTTGTAAGGTCTGATTTGATCTCTGTAAACACTCGTGCTCTGTTTTTAGTGATTAATCGATAATCTTTTGACCCGTGTGTGTGTTGTGATTACTCATTTGTCATTGTTTCATTATCGTATCTGTTATTAAAGCATATTAGAGGGATTCCGCACCTCTAGTATAAACCCCGTGATTGTTGGATTTCGCGTTATTCGATCCTACACCCACAACCACCACCACTCACTGCAGTCCGGCAACACCGGTAAGGCATCACAACCAACCTGGCACCATCCTCATTCTTAGCCCCCATCCCCAAATCAAACCCATTCTCTACCACCATCCCAAAACCAAAACCCTATAACCCTATAACCCTAATTCTACCCCAAACACCTTAATTTCATTATGAAATCCCAGTTTCCAACCAAACCAGCATGATCAAAACCTAATTAGAAACACAAAGAGATGCACACTAAAATAACTATTGTTCTCACAAACTCAATAGTATAAATACCTAAAAGCTAAAAGAATACCTCGAAACTCATCTAGGATAACCAGAGGGTAGGAGCTAGGTTTTTGGTTTGGGAGGTCGAAGGGTTTTGGGTTTGGGAGAAGGTTTAAGCAGGGAATCGAACAACCCTCAATACCACCATCTTTCTCGAGGATAAATAAGAAGATTCATCTACGCACATGGTGCGGGACAATCTATAAAGTTAAACATCTTAAGATGTATGTAAATTGTACAATAGGTGTATTAGTAAGCATACTTTTTTTGAAGCTTACTTTGCACTCATGAATAGCACGTGCGGGTCATTGACCCAAACATGCAAAGTAAGTTTAAAAAAAACATGCTTATCTAGGACCTAATTACATTAAACGTCGCGTTAATACTAGTTCAATGGGATGGACCATACACTAACCACCGCCACCCAATACCTTCACCCACCATCACCATCACCTTCACTGTTCGCCATCCAGCACCACCCACTACTACCACCACTATTGCAATCCAACACCACCTACCACCGCCACATATCACCACCCACCATCATCGCCACTCACCATCGATTTTATTTCTTCGTATTTTCCTGCTAACCAAACAATGCAAGGTAATGATTTGTTTTATTCCCACATGACATCAAACCAAGACAGGGAATAGTTATGATCCATTCCATTTCCTTATCTACTCCTTTACCTCATCTATTCCATTCCTCATCCATTCCATTATCCCATGCCAAACAAACCATAAAGGCTTGTAATTTTAGGTTGATATCAAAAAGGCTTATGACTTGGGGTGTTGGGACTTTCTTGATACAATCTTGCTACAAATGAACTTTCCGAGTATGTGGAGAAAATGGAATAAAGCTTTAGTGTCATCAGCTAGAGCCTTGGTTCTTGTAAACAGGTCACCTACCCAAGAGTTTACCTATTCCCGAGTATTAAGACAAGGAGACCCTCTCTCGCCTTTTCTTCTTGTAATTGTGATGGAAGCATTGACGGGGACTATGAAACGTGTGTCTGACGTTGGGCTTTACCATGGTTTAAGATGTACCACTTCCGGGGCGGTGTTGTCACATCTTGGGTATGCAGGCGACGTAATTTTCTTAGGAGAATGGTCTCGTGTTAGTATCCTGAATTTGCGAAGAATTTTTATATGTTTTTATTTGATGTCGGGCCTCAAACTTAACATGACTAACTGCAACATCTTTGGAGTGGGAGTAAAAGACAATGAAGTAGATGAAATGGCTGAATTACTAAGATGTAAAGTGGGGGTATATCTATTCAAATTCTTAGGAATTTAGATGGGTACAAACATGAACCTCGGCAAGCATTAGAAGCCAATAATAGAAGCAGCATAGAATAGATTGTCTATTTGGAAGGCAAGGACTTTATCATTTAGAGGGAAGGTAACCTTGATTAAGCGTGTCCTTAATTCACAACCGACCTATTATTTTTTACTCTACTAGGATCCCGTAAAAGTTATCAATTAGATCAATTGAGAAAGGTATTCTTTTGGGGAGGGTTATATAAGAAAGCGAAAACTCACTGGGTAGCATGGCAAAAAAGTAATTTTGCTACTTAAATATTGTGGGCTGGGAATTGGGACTTTACGGGACACTAATTTGGCAATGTTAGAGAAATGGTGGTAGTGATTTAAAATAGAGATGCTTGCCTATGGAAGAGGGTTATTTACGTAATTCATCACAACTCAAGAACATGGAGCTTTATATATCTCGGGTTCGTGGAAACAGGTGGCTAAAGCAAATCATTAACCCCTTGGGCTCATGTGGACATGTCATGGCCATCAAAAGAGTTGTGGGGAATGGTTCCAGGATCCTTTTCTGGGTAGACTTCTAGTACTCAGATACTCCCTTGGCAACTAGCTTTCCGTTATTATTTGAGTTAGAGACTAAGAAGATGTGTACTATGGCGGATCGGGTAAGGAATGAGGCCTGAGGGGCTCGATAGTGCTAGGAGTGGAAGAGGATGCCATGTGACGGGTCTGAAAGTAGTGAGTTACAGCAGCTTCTGAATTTGCTGGGTAGTCTGGTGTTCTCTATGGCTTCAGATCAATGGGTTTGGGGGTGGAAGGGGTCAGATGTATTTTCTGTACGCAGTGTTAAAGGATATCTACAAAATCATAGGCGCTCTCCTACAGGTTATATAATTATGTGGAACAATAGGCTGCTAAACAAAGTTGAAATTTTGGTTTGTGTGACATTCGTCACTGCCATCGGTTGGGGTGTTACAGTTTGGGGGGCTGAGCAAGACAGGTTGTTGATAAGATGTGCTTTGTCCCTAAGGAACGTCTTGATTCCGTCATACTTGTGTCCAATATTTGGAGAGGTGCCAAAGAATAGTGTGCATGTTTATGTGACATGTGGTTTAGCTCAGTCGATTTGGGTCGTTATAGCTCAATGGTGTAAACTACTGCCAGTATTTGCTTTCCGTTTCAGAGACTTATTGGAGGTGGATGTGTACGCAACAGGCTCGACTAATTTTAAGAAAGGTTTGAATGCGGTTTGCTTGACGACCATTTGGTGTTTCTGAAAGTTACGGTGCGGCTGTCTTTAATATTCCACGGCTTCTTTTCAAAGGATTTTTAGTGACATCAAAGGTTTAAGTTGTCTTTAGGTCAAGCATAGGCCCGGGACTTTTAATTTACATTGGGAAACGTGGGCGAGTTTTAGTCTTAATAAGGTAGGGTGGTAACTATGGTGGCTTTTTTAGGTCCTTGGAATTGATCGATTACAAGATTGATCAGATCTATCAAGGTGCGAAATCCCTTTATAGACGTTTATGCAATATCGAATCGTAAACAATGAACACCATATTACTGGTAAATGCGTGGTATCTTGATTAACTATCAAAACAATGATTACAATCACTAATACCACAAAAACCAACTGACTAACAACCCTAGCCTACACCCCATGCAAGCTATTTATACTTGCACGGGCCGAACCCAGATTTCACGAAGATCCCTAGTGAAGATGCCAAACGCCTATCTATCTTTCCTGAACAACTATGTCCATTTAACTATTATGTTCGATAGGGTTTCAAAAGACTACGATGTATGTTTTATAACACCAACATAGATGTTACAATAAACCTATCAAACAGACCAAAATGATAATAATCTATATAAGCGTTTGTCACACTAAACATGCATCAACAGCTTTGAGATTGTAGTTTGTTGGTTTGTATGATGGGCTAGTAATTTGCTAGTCCTAATTTTTGTTAATAAACAAAAGTTTTTTGTTCAACGTTAATAAAACTAATTAATTCAAAACAACCAATATAAGACTATCTATTGCTAAGGAGGCTATTGGACGCTCGCCCACCTGATCAGTCGCATCATATTTTTAAAATTCCTTACAAATCTTTAAAACCCTCAATTTTACCTCTAGCCATAGACACATACTTGTACATCCTTACATTTTCTACTTCATCACTCATTTTTTCTTTAAATTAATAATTTAAAATATTGAAATGTATTTAAAAAATTAATATAAGTAAAAAATAAGTAATGTAAAGATAAAAATAAAAAAACATTTAAAAAAGGTAAAAACATAAAAGTTACATTAAACGTGCAAAAAATTGGTTTTGTTGTCGATTCTTTTTAAAATTTGTTTCTTTTATGGTTTTTTTTTTTTTTTTTTTTTTTTGATGGTGTGATTAAAAACTTTGAACTAGAGGGACTTACTGGTTTACTTTAATTAAATCAATGAATATAAAACTACTAGATTATACCTCGGGAGTATAAATATCTAACCTAAAACAAACCCACCTAATAAGCTATCGCATCATATTTTTAAAATTCCTTACAAATTTTTAAAACCCTCAATTTTACCTCTAGCCATAGACACATACTTGTACATCCTTACATTTTTTACTTCATAACTCATTTTTCTTTAAATTAATAATTAAAAATATTGAAATGTATTTAAAAAATTAATATAAGTAAAAATAAGTAATGTAAAGATAAAAAAACATTTAAAAAAGGTAAAAACATAAAAGTTAAATTAACGTGCAACAAATTGGTTTTGTTGTCGATTCTTTTTAAAATTTGTTTTTTTTTTATTTTTTTTAATGGTGTGATTAAAAACTTTGAACTAGAGGGACTTGCTGGTTTACTTTTAAATCGATGAATATAAAACTACTAGATTATACCTTGGGAGCGTTTCGGGGTCGAGAAATCTAATATGACACATCAATTTTCCATATGAAATAGACTGATATATAACTCTAATATTAATATCTAACATAAAACAATGTACAACTCCAATGCTAACACATAACCTAAAATAATGTATAACTACAATGTAACTCTAATATTAACACATATCCTAAAGACTAAACAAATGTACAACTCTAACATACTAATATTGATACCTAACTTAAAACATTGTATAACTCTATTAACATATTCGGCTCTGGTTGAAAATAGAATTCATATTTACTGGTTTGAACATAATTAGTGACTTGCCTATACATGATTAATGAATTACCTGAACACGTGTTTTTTTCCTGTATGAACAATACCCCACAAAAAAATTGTCGTTTTTTCTCCGTTCTTTATATAGCACTATTGTACTCGTTGGAAAGATAATTAAATGCTCGTTAATTTGGTGTAATTTTTTTCTTTAAAAAATCTCGTAGATAAAAGATATTAACGATTAAAAATTATAGGAGAAAACATGAGTGAGAAAAATCCAATTTTATTTTTAAACTTTTTTTAATCCTAAAATTACTTAATGTCACATGGTATCCCACATGGCACTCTCAAGTGAGAAAATGACTATATAAGTGCCATGTAGGATTTGAGTCTTTCAATTATATAATAGATTTAAATTAATTTAATTTAATATTATAATAGAAACTTTTCACCTTCTCTAAAACTATGGATAATCCTACGTTTAAATCTATACTACTATATAATGAGTTTTAGAAGGATAGAATTGGAATTTCACACCAACTTAACAAACTTCATTTAATAAACTTATCTATTTCATAAATTCATTTAATACTCTATTTAATTAATTTTATTTAATAAAAGTTCAAATGTAATATGGACAATATTTTTTGGGGACCGAATCTCCTTAACATGTCTATTGGTTCGAATAATGAGTAAGGTTCGTTTGACCATTGATTTAACCAGTGAGCCAATTAAAGATTGACGACTCTAAAGAGAATGTGTAATCACTTTCTTTGTGAACCAACATACAGAGAAGATGAACAATATGCATAGAAACAACTGTCATGTTACTAATTTCACCTACATATGTAGCTATGCATATTTTTAAATAAACACAATAGGATGTTATAAATTACTTCTGAATATATATTGTAAACATAACAACATTAGTTTGTACAGTATAAGGTTACACCAAATGCGTAAAGGACAAATTTTTATTTGGGTACAAGTTTGAAGATGTAACGTGGTATAATTGTATTTAGTGCAGTCACCTTTCTATGAAACCACTGTTGTTGTATTGTGTCCTCGCCACAACGTGCGGGCACCCCTCTAGTTTTAATAACGCTTTCTAAGGTAACTCAATCTCTTAGAAAATACTAAAAAAATGTCGTTGAGATATTAAAAATTACAAAGAGTAAATAGCTTGAGAATTCCCTAGAGAACCCAAGCCCTTAACCGTAGACGCTCACCTTCGGACATCGTCTGACGACTGGCTCAAACGCCACACCCAACTTCAAGCGTCTCCGACGTAGCTCGGTTGAGCTGATTTCCAACGACGATCTAAGGAAACAACTTGGAAACAACATTTATTTATATAAACTAGTGGGAAACCCGCGCGTTGCTGCGGGATGGTTAAGATAAATATATTTTTTTAACAATGCACAAGCGTAGCCGTGTTAGTCCATCAAGTTGTAGGAAAAGTGTAAAAACATATTATCTTCCTTCCATTTTCTTTGAATGCAAAACGATGTATATGAAATTAATCCATTTCTGTTTATTGTTTAAACGTTGAAAAGAATATATTTTTTATAGATCCAACATATAAGTTATTATAACTTTTCATGCCACACTATCTAAATTATCCAACCATATGTTCTTAACTTCCAACATCTAAGGGATGATTTATACACAGAACACCCAAGTAAAAAAAAAAAGATTTCACTATATATGAAAATAAACTTCTTTGACCATCAAAATTCAGTCATCAGCACTGTTCTCAAAATCAAATATGAGCATAGATAATTTTTATTCCCCAATCTTTCGATATAATTTTTCACAAATTTAGACCAAACCACCATATGGATACGCATTGTCAAGCATGAACTCAAAACCAAATATGAGCATAGAAACCAAAACAGAGCAGATAAACCAAAACACAACCATTCAATATCAGTATAAACAAGTAAACAGAGAAGTAAAGAAGTATCAACAAGACATTTATTTTAATAAACAAATCAAGTTTAACATGGAAGATGAACTTGCAGATACAGTCCACTTTCAGATTATGTCAACGTTTTGCCAGATTCGTTACAACGTGATTACTCTTTTCAGCGTCCTCGGTCGCATCTGGTCGTTCTTATTAAATAAGTAAAATAAAAAAAAAAACCCTTTATGAACAGAAAATCAAAACGTATCATAGTACTTGGCGTTGTGTGTGCGTCACTTCGTACCACCATTAACGCTCTGCAAATCAAAACGTACCGTACTACTTGGTGTCAGGGGCGAAGTATTGTTGGGGCCAGGGGTGGCCCTGGCCCCACCTGTTTTTTGGCGCAGTAGTGGAAATTTGCGATTTTCATAGGTAAATTGAGTCCGGGTTGATGAGTCCGGCCCCCGTCGATTTTCCACTACCAATCGGAAAAAATTGAGTTCGGCCCCCTCCGATTCCGAAACCAAGCTTCGCCACTGGAAATCAAATAAAGGATAGAATGAATGGAAAATTAACATAAAGGGCAGAGAGTGCAATTTCGCTAATAACTAAAGGAGAATCCGTAATTCTCTCTAGGTGTGTTCAGAATTCGATTCGATTAGAATTCGAGTCAAGTAAATCAAATACGAATCGAATACGAATTTATGATTTTAAATTCGATTTGATTCGAAATTCGAATAAAAACTGTACATGTATATTTTTAAAATATATTTACACACATACTCATTATTATATACACATTGAAAAAAAGAACTTCTAAATTTTGGTCACCCTCTAAGAACCCATTGTGTCTACAACTTTTACCCTAACCATATTTTACATATTTACCTTATAAATCACAAAACTCTAACAAACTATACTCTCTCTTATTTTTACTATTCCCGTATTTGACTTATTGTTGTTTATCAATTTTGTAGATTTGTATTTTATATGTTAAAAATAATGTGTTTGTATTAATTTTAAAACTAAAAGTAAAACAATATATTATTGATGGTGAATTTGAACTAAATCGAATTTATTCGAATTCGATTCGAGTTCCAGTTTCTTATTCGAATCGAATACGAATCGAATAAATTGAATTTTAAGCGAATACGAATCGAATACGAATTCAGGTAAAAATATTAAAAATTCGAGAAATTTTATTCGAATAATTCGAAAAATCGTTATTCGATTCGTTGAACACCCCTAATTCTCTCTTATCTATACTACATTATAAAGGAGGAGGCATGTGCAAATATGTCCAAATTGTCCAAAGTTAAGATGGTATACCAAAGGTTTCTTTATAATTTTTTAAATTTTACCACTTTTCTTCCATAAATGCCCTTAGAAGATAATTACTTATATTAAAAATTAACTTCTTGTCTTTACAAGGTTTTTGTTCAAACCATTGACATGTACGACTACTTTTTTTTCTTGTGATGGTCAGAAGAACACGCAGAATGATAAACGTAGCAACTTTGCATAGCGTTAATGGTGGTACGAAGTGACGCACACACAACGCCAAACAGTGGCGAAGCTTGGTTTCGGAATCGGCAGGGGCCGAACTCAATTTTTTTCGATTGGTAGTGGAAAATCGACGGGGGCCGGACTCATCAACCTGGACTCAATTTACCTATGAAAATCGCAAATTTCCACTACTGCGCCAAAAAACAGGGGGGCCATGGCCACCCCTGGCCCCAACAATACTTCGCCCCTGAATTAAACGAATCAGTTTCAACATTAAATTCGATATAAAAAATAAGGTTTCTAGGATTTGTGTTGGCCGCTAAAGATATTGTTAAAAGGTAGAACACATGTATATATGTCATTTTTTAAAAGTTATGAACATATATTTTATATGAACTTCTGGTATATATGTTATTATATTGTAATGCAATTTTATTTTCATTCACAACACGTATATCAAAATTTAAAGTGTGGGTTCAATCAAGGCAATATCCATGGGAGGTGGAGAACCCCATTTTTTCTTGTTTGGAAAATGCAATTTGATGCATTACAAATAAACGACTAACGTCATGTGTATGTGGAGTCACTATATTATTCAAATTTCTTTTCATATTTCCAGTCAAATTAAATTGTTATTATCAAGATTATAATATATGATTTACACTTTTAACCCTTATAAAATAATAACTAGTTTAAAAGAAACTATAACTAGGCAAAATGATATGTTATTATTTTATAAGGGTTAAAAGTGTAAACTTAGTTTCAAAGTTAACCAGGTTTTTTAACAAAGTTAGCCTAAAGGATAGAGAGTGTAGTAAATTTAGAAAATAAAAGACATAAGGAGTGAAAAATTAACATAAAGGACAGAGAGTGCAATTTCACTAATAACTAAAGGACAATCTGTGTAATTCTCTCTAAAACTAGTGGAATTCATAAGCGCATTGCAATGGGAAATCATATTGGAAACTATTTGGTTTATTACTGTAACACCTAAATAGCAACTGAAATAAAACAAAAATTATAAAGTCATGATATGCCCACAAGGATATTGACACGTGTTTTACATCAATTAAAAACCATAATATCGATAACGGTTGCGCCAATACCAATACTGGACCAATGTTTTCAGGTTAGAGTCGGTTCGGTTCTAAATAACACCACTATGATACCAATAATCGCTATAGCCTATGATAAAAAAAAAAATCATTTTGAATAAAATCTATTTTCAATTTTTTTTGGCAAAAGTAGTGTGGTCTAGCTATGTTGAGGGAATTAAGTTGTTTCAGCATGATTGCCTATCCACACTCTCTATAGCATCACAAAAAGGAAACCAAAATAAAGAATACTATTATCAGTTTCGATAATCCCATTACCGGTATAGATATTGTGCAAGATTAAAATAGTCCAACTAAATGGATAGAATCATGAGCTTTAAGATGTTGGGAGATTCAAGTGATTAGGCCAATATACAAATTACTTGAGCAAAATTATACGGTGCTTGGTAGGCTTACAACATTAAAACTCAGCAAATTTGAGGATTAAAAGGATTGATCTTAAACGGCAAAACATAGAACTTCTACGACTGAAGATCATCGCATGAGTGCAACTAAGATTTTTGTTTAGTTTATTTCAAGAGTTAATGTTTTTATTGTTTCTTATGTTTTTTAATATGATGTTAAGTTTAGTATTCGTTTCGATCGATTTAGTCACCATGTCTGGCATAATCAATTAATTTATACACTTAGGTTTATATTCTTGGTTTGAATCAAACACTTTAGTAAAATGTTTATGAGTTTGTTGATTAAAATGGTATGAGTTTGTTAATTAAACTGGTCACTTTATTAATTATTCTAATAAAGTTCTCTAAGTTTTAAAACCCTAATAGGATTCGGAAATGACGTTTAGTTAGACATTAGATATAGGATACGTCCACTAGTACACAAAGAGGCTAAAGACGCGGTTAATTAGGCCAAAAGATACAATCCTAGACTCGCATCTTATAGCCTCTCATCTTTTGGTTAAATGCCAAAAGATACGGGTTCAAAGGAACCACATCTCTTGATATAAAACCGCATCTTTTGGCCTTTTGATTTTAAAAGCCAAAATGTTAAAGATGCGGGTACACAACCGCATCTTTTGATATCTTAAGCAATATATATATATAGGTTTAATTTCCAGGAAATTTCATTAATATTTCATAATAAATTCCCAATATACGCATATATATTTCTAAAAACGAAAATAACACAAAAAAGTTAAAAGAAATATACAATTACCCATTTTAAGTAGATAAAATTACAAAAGTTTTAAAGTAACACAAATACATATATTTTTAAAAATGAAAGTGGAATACAATTATTTCCCAAACCACCAACACCTTCATACTTGCAACCCGAACCGTAATTCATACTTGCAACCAGAGCCATAGAAATTTGCCTAAGAAAACATGACATTAAATTAATAAAATGAAGCTTAAAGATTTTACAATTTTGATCTTGAAGACTTAAAAAGAACCTGTTTTTGATGAATTCCATTTGGTACATGTGGAGAAGCACCAAAGGGGATATGCTAACCACCTACGATAAACCAAAATTCTTCCCCTAGCTGAAAAAAAATTGAAAACAGTCAAGTTAATTTGTCTAAATTATTATACATAAACATTTAACCTATTACTTATGAATGGGTTAACTTGGTTGTTATCTTAAGTGGGTCAAATGTGTTAATTCAAAAGAACAGGTCAAAATGAGTTGATGTTTTTTTCTCTAATTGCATACAAGATTGAAGATACACCCTCCTAAATCATATATATATTCAGAGCTTCAAACTGTTATTGTACTAAGCATTCAACTTTATTTAAAATGGACAAAAGAGTATTTGCTATTATTTGCGGGTCAACCCAATCCAACCCAGCCTTGCCCATACTTTTGCCTCTTTGTGTACTGTTGAAAATGAGGCCACATAAAAGGCTTAGAAGACTTTCAACTACGATTTCTCACTTTTACTGTTCTTGATATCAGTAAATGTTATGAGAGGGAGTATTGTAACAAGATAGTTATAATGTAATTAGTATATTGATGTATTCTGTAAATAGTTATAGGTGTCAATTCTAAGTAAGCAACAAACTTGCAATTACACACACAAGTTGTAGAGTAGAGCCAAGCTAGCTAAAAGTTAAGAACAATGGTTGATGAGTATTAAATTAAACATACGTGTTTTAGAGTAAAGTCAAGAAGCATCACCTGTTGATTACACCATAATGAAAATAGTTGAGAGAGTAAAGCCAATGATTGCACTTCTCCTTCCCCACCACAGTTCACCTCACCCCTGAACCACCACTTCACCTCCGACCTCACCTTCGACATCACCTCCTTCCCCTCACCCCTTCTCCTTTATCAAACCCAGTTACGTCTCCTTTTGGGACTTTCCAATCGTTTCCGGAAACCCCTTCCTTTGAATCGTTTCTTGCTCCTCCTTTACCCTAAACCCAACGGTCACATTTCAAACCCACCTACCCAATCCATTCGACCTGTTTTTGCTTCTGTCAGCCCTCCTTCGACCTGTTTTTGCTTCTGTCAGCTCTCCTTCGACCTCTTTGTCCCTGTCCTCAGCCCTTGTCTTCACACATTCGACCCTTTTCAAACTTACCCCTTCTCAAACTTACTTTTGTTTGTGGGTACTTTAAGTAAAGTGTGGGGTATATTTGTATTTTATCATTATTATTATAATTATAATATCACATGACATATTATTTAATTATAATAATAATAAAATAATTATTATTTTGTGGGTTTATTTTATAAGGTGTGGGATTTCTTTGTAGGACCACACTAGTTCCTCAATTTCATCAAGTTCTTGGTTAAATTAGTATTAATAATAATAATAATAATAATAAATATAAAAACTTCCCTCCTGTACGCCTCTTCATCCACACCGTCAGTCGTGGCCTGATGACGTAAAAAGGACAGTTGCTGTTGTCGGGTAGGAGGTGAGCAATTTTTGGTTGCTCCCCTCCCAACTCCCTTGTTCTTGCGGGGGGGGGGGGGGGGGTTTAGACCCGTGTTATTTTGGCCCAACTCGTCTCGAGTAGGGGTCTCTTATTATTATTATTATTATTTTATACTTGCCGATTATTGGGTTTGGCGTTTGCTTGCGTATGGCTCCTAATAAGAGGGATCGGAATGTTAAACAACGAGGTTTTGGGCCTAGCTCGAGTAGTGGTCTGAGAACATGCCCCTTTAAGCATCTCCATGAGTGTAAAGATGGTAAGCCGGGGTCTTCAGGTTTTCTACGCCTCCTAGAGCACATGCAGAGTTTGCATTTCAAGACAGAAAATAGGAAGGCGTCTTTGCAAGATGCAATCTCCAAAGACTTGGACCTCTATATGGATGTCGGGGGTGCCCTTAGGGGCGGGGCTAAATGGCTTTGTGGAAGGTGCATGGTGATGCATGCTCTTAGCAAAAGGTGCAATCACAGTGCTGATGATGTCCTCTCATTCTCTGTGGTTACGGGAGATGTGGAAGATTTCATTGTTGGGATCCAGAAACCTCGCTGCGTGACCGTTGACATGGAACCTGGTCCTTCAGGAGGTGTGGTTGGGGATATTTCCCTCTTAGAGAAGGTTTTCTCACTGCCCATTCAAACTGTTAAGAGCATCCCCCCAAGCTGTCGGTTGGCTTTTGTCCAGGCCTTGACAGGTGCCTTACGCAAGGTGGTGGCTTCACCAGGCTCCGTAGAAAGCTGGGTCAAACTGCTTTTATTGCCCCGGTGTACCCTACGGGTGGTCAAACCGTCCACTAGGCAGGAGCGAAGGTCTGGGAATAGGAAATCTTTGCAATGTAGCAGCATCCTGCAATCGCTTTCTTTGTGGAAAGATGGCTCTGGGTTTGTAGATTTGATTCCTTCTCTCTTTGATTGTGTGGGGGGTGTTTCTTTTAGCAAGCAGGAAGCAATGGGGAGTGAGGCTACTGAAAAGAGCCCCAATGTCAAACAATGCCTCCGGAAAGTAAGGGATGGTCATTTCACAGCTGCTGTCAAGGTGTTGTGTTCTAGTGGGGTTGCTCCTTTTGGGGATTCTACCATGAAAGCCCTCATTGATAAACATCCTGTGATGCCTCCTCCGTCATTGCCCTCTAACTCCGACATCATGCCCGCGCTTGTTGTGGATGAGGACTGTGTGCTTCGATGCCTCCGATCTTTCCCTAAAGGGACTTCCTGCGGGAGGGATGGTTTGAGGGCCCAACATTTGTTGGATGCCCTTAGCGGAGAGGGGTCTGTGGCTTCCACGGGGTTGCTTTCAGCTATTACTAAAGTCGTCAACTTATGGCTAGGGGGTTGTGTCCCAGGGTACTTGATGAATTTATTGCTTCGGCCCTCCTTACACCTTTTCTGAAACCTGATAACGGGATCCGACCCATTGCAATAGGGGCCATTTGGCGCAGACTTGTATCTAAAGTGGCTATGAGGAAGGTTGGTAAGGAAATGGCTGAGTATCTGGGGGACTTCCAATTCGGGGTGGGGACTCCTAATGGGGCAGAGGCGGTGCTCCACAGTGCGAACAGGTTTCTTAACTCCTTCCATGAAGACGGTTCTTTGGCTATGCTCACTGTGGATTTTTCAAACGCGTTCAACATGATTGACCGCACTGCCCTTCTTCGAGAGGTTCTTCAGCATTGCCCGTCTATCTATTTGTGGGTCCAGTTCTTATATGCCCAGCCAGCTAGGTTGTATGTTGGTAATGATTGTATAGGGGCCACTACGGGGGTTCAGCAGGGGGACCCTTTAGGTCCCCTCCTTTTCGCCTTAGCACTACACCCTATGGTTCTCCGGGTGCAAGAGAATTGTAACCTCCCGTTTCATGCGTGGTACCTTGATGATGGGACGATTATTGGGGATGCCACCGATATGGCGAATGCCATAGACATCATCCAGAAGGAGGGGCCATCCCTGGGGCTTCAATTGAATATTAAGAAAACTGAGGTTTTCTGGCCGTCTTGTAATGGAGTGAAACTTAGGTATGGGCTCTTCCCCAGTGGAATTGGTAGGCCTGAAAAGGGGGTGAAGCTCCTTGGGGGGGCTGTTAGTCGGGACTCTTACTTTATACGGGAATTGGCAGGGCGAAGAGCCTCGCGCGCGGTTGATCTTATGAAACTTTTGCCCTGCCTTCGGGATCCTCAAAGTGAACTCCTCTTGCTCAGATCTTGTATGGGAGTCGCTAAGTTGCTTTTTGGTTTGCGGACCTGCCAACCCGCCATGATGGATGAAGCGGTATCATGTTTTGATAAGGGTCTGCGGGAAGCTATTGAAGACATAGTGGTATGTGGGGGTCCATTCTTTGGCGACCTACAGTGGCGACTAGCCTCCTTGCCGATGCGTTTGGGAGGATTAGGGTTTCTCTCAGCAAAGGATGTTGGGGTGTATGCTTTTGTGGCATCCCGAGCTCAGTCTTGGAATCTCCAAGACCACATCTTAAGGAATAGCGGGGTTGTGGACGTGGACTTGGACTACGTGCAGGCCCTTGACAGGATAAATGACTATCTCCCAGGTTTTGATATTGGCGGTTTTTCTAACAAGGACACCCCCCCCCCCAAAGCCTCAGAAAACTTTGGTGAATGCCCTTTTTGGCAAAATCGCACAGAGCCTGGGTGAAGCTTTTGATCTGTGTTCCCGCTAAAAGGCAGTTATAGCATGCTTGCAAAGCCCCCATGCCCAAGATTTCCTGAATGTTATCCCGATCGAAGGTTTGGGCCAAACCATGTCTGGGGTTGAATATAGGGCCATTCTCAAATATCGTTTGATGATCCCCATGTACCACGAAGATGAAGCCTGCCCGATTTGCCGTAAGGCATGCTTGGACAAATACGGGGAACACGCAGTTCACTGTAAGGAGT
Organism: Ambrosia trifida; assembly: GCA_028751855.1. Classification (NCBI taxonomy): domain Eukaryota; kingdom Viridiplantae; phylum Streptophyta; class Magnoliopsida; order Asterales; family Asteraceae; genus Ambrosia; species Ambrosia trifida. The sequence continues at coordinate 121,671,590 of CM054129.1, read as the reverse complement.
TGCCTGGTTTCAAATATAGGCATGACTGGGTACGGGACGTTCTTTGGGATATTTTAAGAAGGGCTGGGATCTCAGCAAAAAAGGAGGCGCCTGTGAATTTCCTCTCAGACCCCGCAGAAGGGAGATCCACCCTACGTCCAGCAGACCTGCTTGTCTTTGGGTGGGCCGGAGGGAAACACGCTTGTGTCGACCTAACAGGTGTATCTCCCCTGGTTGGTTTGAGGGATAATGGTTTTGTAGTAGGGCTAGCGGTGCGGAAAGCAGAGGTGAAGAAAGTTGAGAAACATGTTAAAGCTTGTGATGAGAACCAACACGTTTTCGTACCCCTGGCATTTGATACCTTTGGCTCCCTGGCACCGGAAGCCATCCGTTTCCTGACTAGAGTTCAATGTGTTATCCATAGCAATGGCTCGTCGCCACGAGGGCATGGGTTTGTTTTTAGTAGGTTAGGGTTTGCCATTCAGAAGGGGTTGGCGGCGCAGCTTGTTGCCCGTCTGCCCGCTATCTTTATGTAATTTTCCACGGTTATGTGTTAATTAATAAAATTCTAAATTTATTTATTAAAAAAAAGACTAAAATATAAAATGATAAATTTATAATACAGGGAAACAATTTTTAAAAATAATAAGGAAATTTCTTAACTAATAAATTAACTAATTAAAGCACAACCATTAAAATTTATATTTTTCTGAAAATATATTCCCAAACATTTTATATGGAGAATGTATTTACATAATAAATAAAATATTTGAATAAGGACAACCGCACAAATTCTCTATGATGATTTGTGTACTAGTGTTATTTTGCATTAGTGTCGTAGTGTTATTGATGGACGCGAGCTGCGCGTCTAAAAATAAGTTTTGTATTTATGTTAAAAGTAGCACATTTAGTATTAGTGTCGTGGTAAAGGATCGGATCAAACAAATCTGCTCATGAAGTGTCCGCCTAAATTGGTTTCTGTCTACCCTCTACAACCCTATAACAAACAAAGCAGTCAAGGCACACAACAACTGAAGCGTTATACATGTTCGTATTAGAAAGAATATCAAAACCATCATAGTATTATCACACAAACGTGCATATCTGTCTTACAATTACCTTTGATAAAGATCGCTAATAAATCAATCAAAAGCAATCGTTAACAACTAATAACAACAAATACAATTAATATGAATTTTTTTATCAAGCTGACCAGTGAGAATTTGTGTGAAAAATCGCAGTTCATCTCTTACTTTGCCGACGAGAACAACGATAATAGCTTCCTCTATACTCTAACTAGTTCTGAGTAAACAAAAAAAAAATCATCTTTTAAATATTTTGAATTAGATATCAAGTACAATGGTATATTAAGAATGCTAGGCATGTATAAACTAAGCTATAATCATTGAATCATAAGATGTCCATGATACTCAATGAAGGTTTGCATGAATCGAACCTGTTCCCCATCTTTCAACGACACATATCCATCACTCCTTACAAGTTGCCTACCTTCTTGATACTGCCTTCCCCCTACAACACCGAAACATCTAATATTGGTTTGAAACTACCTCAATACATATATGTTACTAAAGTACTGATTGATGCATTTTCATGTGACGGGGGTATAAACAGTCATAAACCATCAGTGTTATAGGGTTAGCAACAAACAAATCAAGAACCTCCTGGTAAGCAATTCATCGAACGTTTGGTGGGCATGTTATTGTTAACCAAGACATTCTGTAAATCATCTTCAAAGTCCTCTAAATTATACGAAGTAGTGAGATTGAGGCTACATGTCTTTGTGGCTCTATAATCCTCTTCATCCTCGCTACCTAGAACCGTTGCCATTCATTGGTGATTGTGGAAGAAAACATAGATGATCCAATTGGGGTGGAGGAGAACTAGAGTGTGCCGATTAGGTTAGGAGGAGAGAAGTTAATCTCTTGTGGTGTGTGGGAAATCCAAATATTTGGAGGGACGAGAGAGTGGGAACTATATTTGAGATGGAAAATAACATGGGGAAACATACACATATCTAAGACCATGTGTAGTGGGGCGTTATTGGGGCTTAAAATTGAAAAATAGCGCCCAAACACCACTACAGTGGGGCTTTATGGGGCGCTATATTGCTTCAAAATGGAAAAAATGGGTGTTTGGCGCTATTCTTATAACGCCCCTTTTTTTGGTTTGTGTGCAAGTTTGTTCCAGCCAATGAAATTGAAGGCAGGGGCGCTACCCCTTTTTTCCAGTACACACAGTCTAAAAAAACATTTTTTTTGAAGTATAATGGATTTGAATTATGTTTACAAACAAACAAATTCGAAACGTAAGATTTATAATTAATTTGAAACTAATAAATTGTTCCTTTTAAAAAAAACAATTTTGTTTATTTATAAAACATATTAATTCACTTGAACTTGCCAAGTTACACCAAAATAGAAGGTAAACGGGCAACAAGCTGCATCACCACCCCTTTCTGAATTGTGAAACATAATCTACCAAATACAAACCACTGCCCCCTAGAGATGAACTGTTGTTGTGAATAACTCGTTGGACCATGGTTAATAAACAAATAGCTTCTGGTTCTAGGGAGCCGAAGGTATCAAAGGCCAAGGGGACAAAGGCATGTTGGTTCTCTGCACAAGCTTTAGCGTGCTTATCCAATTTCTTCGATTCCGCTTTTCTCACTGCTTGTCTAGCTACAAACTCATTTTCTCTCAAACCAGCCAAAGGAGATACTCCCCGTGAGGTCCACTGTCACACCTTCAAATTTCATTTGCGGAGTTTTACCGCGAGGCGCGTGACACACCATGATCCAAGTCAACGGTCACAATAAACGACAACTAAATGTAAATTACATAAGCCAAAACATTAAGTTTTAATAACATAACGGAAGCATAATATTGTTTACTACCAAAAGACATAACGTAGTCCGAAAACATTATTTAAACTATGCACTAGAACCCTAGATGCCGTGCAAGACCCTGTGCGCCAAATCCATTGACTGCTACCTTAGAGACCTGAGAAAACATGCCAAAAATGTCAACATATAATGCTGGTGAGCTCACAGGTTTTACAAAAGAGTTTTCATGTAACAACCGTCACCCTCATCTTTTAGCGAGTTACCAGTTTTATCCCTTCGTCTATTTTGAACTTTCATTTTTATCACTACTTCATTATATTTTAAGAAATTTCTTTTAATTTAGAAAAAAAAAATTTAATTTTCACGATTATGTATTTTATAAACACGTATTAAACATGATATGTGTATACAATGGGAATCTATAAACTTACTTAATCTATAAAAAAAATTATAAGTTTATAAAGTTAATTTGTTTTAAATAAATAGGTTACATTATTTTTTTTAAAGGTGTTTAAATAATAAACACACAACTTTGTTAATAGTGTTTTAAATCTATCTAAAGTGTAGGGACCTGTTTGGTAATTTTTATAAATCAAATTCAAGCTCTTCCTTCTTGTCTCTACCAGTTACACGATAGAAAAAAAAAAAGAAATATGTATATCATTAAATCAGCATTGATTTCTTTTAATGCATCTAATTATCAAGTTTCATTTTTTATTTCTTTTTACCTCCTCAATCGTTCAAGGCCATAAATACACATTTAACATCTTTAAAAAAAAAAACCCTGAGTATTAATCATGGATGTTGTAACCGTTCGGACCTTATAGACCCATATCAAACGCCATTTATAAATTGATGTTACCAAACTATTTCTGTATGATTACACTTCATAAACCCACAACAAACTATCTAAAATTGCGTCTGGAAGAGCTCAGATTCATGTGTATTGCTCGTTTTTTTTAAGCTTCTTCTTCGACCATTACGCGATGTGAGTCTATCTTTTTATTGCCATCTTGATTTATTTTTGATGTTGAACAAAAGCCCCATGGTTTTAGTTCGTAACAGATTCGAATGGATAATCAATTGGTATTGGTACAAGGTTAGGGTTCTTAGGTTGAATTGGGGAAGAAGATGAGTAGGAGTAATTATATGTTAAATATTATTAACTTACAAAGAATTCAACAAACTTAGACTTTGGTGTAGTGGTTTGTGTGGGTGTTTGCCTCAAGAACCACTCAGGTTCGAATCCCACATAATGCACATGTTATTTCTGATTTTTTTTTAATTTATTATTTCATTATTTTTTTTCCTTTATTTTAATAATTTAAAATTCATTTAAACTTAGAATATTCATAATAAATTCATTTTTGAACCAAAAATTATAAAAATTTAGGAGTAGCTTCTTGACACCTCATAGAAAATTGTCATAATTTTCATTTCTGGAAAATATTTTATTTTCGTAATATTTATTATTTAATTTGTTTTAATCATATTTAATTGATTAAAAATTTAGTTTTAATGGTTTTTATCTCAAAATTTGTCATAAACTATTTCCAATCATTATGAACTAAAATAAAAATTATTGGTTCAGAAAACATTTATTTTTATTAACTTTCCTATTTTTAATCATTTAAACATAATTTAATCTCGTTAAATCAGTTTTAAATATAAATAAGTTTATATAAATTATGGGAAAATTATTCTAATTTGTTTACATCAAAAATCATCCATTTTCTATAAAACTAGTATTTTTGGATCATGTATGGTATTATTAGTCTTATTTACGTTTAATTAGACATAATAAAACATTTATTTATTTATACAATTTAAACATCTATTTTATAAATATTTTTCTTATAAAATAGAATACTCATATGGTTTAATGTCTTTATTATCTTTTGTTGGATCATTGTGTAACTCAAAATTATTTATTTATATATTTATGATTATTGTATTTATTTTAATTTAGTTAAAGCAACTAACTAAATTAATTTGTCTTAATTATTCAAACCTATTCTTATTCAATAGGTAATAATTATATTATTTAAACCACATTTACAACCTTTCATATATTATTTGTAATATACAACTTTTACATTAACACGACTTGTCATAAAAACTCTAATTCCCCAAATCGACTTAGCAAACCCTAATGCCTTAGACCCTAGTTACCTTAGACTTTTTAGACACTTCCTTATTAGTATACTTACACATTATAGGTTGAATTCCTCGGAATTCCCATTACTTAGCTCACGACCGCTTAAGTGGATTTTGATCGCTTTCGCAAAACAGTGAGTATATCTTTCCCCTTTTTCATGTTTTACTATTTTGGGGTGACTCATGTACCTATATATTAATCAAGTTTCAATTTCTTATACTTAATGCAATTCTCATGTGTGTTTGCTTTATGTTAACTGGTGTGTCTATGACTTGTCAAAATCATTAACCGCTGGGCGGCCTAGCTTTTCAATGAATAGTACTATAGTATACCCCCTTGAGACTCTGTTGAGAGAATCTTGGTCATTGTCTTGTTAATTCATTATTCAGTTGGTTAGTCATTATTCTCAGGTTTGGTTTTGAACGGATATTACTTATTACATAATTGCAAATGGTACCGCACATGAATTGCTAAACACTTTTCCTACTATATTTATTCAAACAGGGTATGCTCACCAATACAATTTTTGTATTGACCAAATTACTTTGTACATGTTTCATGTTATTTTGAGATGCATTCTTTAAGCTTTCGGATTTATATTTAGATTTTGATTCATTGTATTTCAGATTAGTTGGCATTTAGAATCGTTGTATTTCATTTTAATGTAATAAACTATTTAATCAATGTATCAATATTTACACTTTTAGTCCATGTGCTATTGAACAATCGTCACTACGTGACACCTCGATGTTTCCGCCATCAGTTGGGGTGTTACAGATTGGTGTCAGAGCCATGGTTATAGGGAATTAGGTTATTAGAATGCCTTTTAGCCTAGTCTATAACTAAGCTTACTTTCGCGAGTCCTCTCGTGTATATTTCTCTTATTCCTATATTTTCTTTCAAGATATTTTCGTTATGATTATTTCTCGTTATTCTTTCGGTATTTTGCTTGGGAAAGAAGACACTCGTATTTCACAAACGAAACGATATCATCAAGTTAGGAGTGACATCCATACCTTGGTGATTAGTTTCACTCTTCTATATATTTTACATCTTTGGGATAAATATCTTTGAGATAGGAGTGATACCCACACCTCAAAGAATTATTCCTTCAAAAAGAAACTTAACCACTAAGCTGGGAGTGATATCCTTAACTTAGTGATTGGTTTCATTCCACAATTGTTTCCAATTTTGAAATACATCTTTGAGTTAGGAGTGAAATCCACATCTCAAGGATCTATTTCTACATCTCGTTTTAAAAGTCTCGCTAAAAGTTTTGAAATTTACCAGTGACGGGGTACGTACAATCGGGAAGAATGACCATTTACTCATAGTACACTCCCCACAAGTCACTAATAATATTTCAATTTCTTTGGCTAGTCACCAGTTTCATTTCTTTTCAGTAGCACATTCCAATATTGGTATTTTCATTTGTTGTTTAAAACTCTCATCATAATTTTTTTATAATGAAGTTCTTATGTCTTTTGAGTTTTCTCTATTAATAGCTATCGCTATTTGTGCATTTATCCGTTTTTCATCATTGACTCTTAAGTTTTGTTTAACATTTGGATTTTAAGTTCCATCTGTTGGTGTTTTATATACTCATTGATTATTCGCTTTTGGATTTTTTTTTTCATCATCATTATTAAAACTTTTATCCGCTATATTATCGCATTAAAACTTACACTATTTTCATTTATGCTTTGTGACTTTTACACTATTGTCGCATTGACTTTTATCATTCACGTCATTTCTAAATCTTGGTCTTTTGAAAACACATTTGATTTATATGGTTTTCGAGAAAAGAAACTTGCGACAGATAATATGCATTATGATAATTTTCAACTCAACTTCTTGTAAACACATGAAAGTATGTACTTACGAAGTCTTTTTATGTGAAACTGTTTTGAATCTAAAAAGTTATTCTCATACATCACTACTATACTTTCAACTATATCACAAAGTTCGAGTAAAACTACATTTTGTTTTATAAACAATAATTTATCTTTTACACTTACACTCTTTCAGTCGCAAAACTTTTGGTCTAAACATTGGACATATCCTTATCGAAATGTTGCTAAATGTCTTTTATCATATAATGCATATATGTAAAACTAACTAAATTTAAGCCCTTATGTCAGTAGACTATACGTCTGTTTTGCGTATTCTCATTTGTTGTAAACTTTATTATTTTTTTTTCACCACTTTATTCATAGTTATTTCTACCACGTTATTTGTGATTATTTTCACACTGCTTATTTGCAAGAGTTCAACTCGTTTACTTCCATTTTGTGCAATTGAGCGATTTACTCGATTTAAATTATACTATTCTTTCAATCGAAATTTTATGCTATACTTATATACTTACATGAGCGCACATTTGGTATGCACATTTTCTTTCCTGTTTTGAGCAAAACCCTGTTATACATACCTTAATTTTTTTCATCATCTTGGCCAATGAACATACTAGTTGGTAACGCATATGAGATCTACGCCAGTGACCACGTACGACTCGGGTTAGAATATTCCAACCTGAGGGGAACGGTGAAATTCTCGGAGTTTATCAATCTGGGTGTTTAGAGCCCAACGATGTGAACAGAAATTTACCGGTTGAAGGTGAACCCGAAAGGGAAGAACCACTGACCATGTCTTACTTACATGTTATCCTCATTACGGTTAAAGGGTAAACCCGAAAGGGAAGGACCTCTAACCATGTCATGATTGAACATTATTTCATTACAGTGGCTATTACATATTGTTTGTACGCATTTATTTCATATTAGGGTTATGGAAAAGCATAACACCTTAGTGTAAGGTAAATCGATGATTACGGTCCGGAACGCAATCATGGGCTTACAGGTACATGAGGGTGGTGTGTAATTCTAATCAGGCTGTTGGTAGACAATCAGTACGAATCCAAAGTATCGGGAGTGTGGTGGGTCAGCTGCGGTACACCCTATATATAAGCATAAACGATACTGCGCGAACGGACTGGGAGTCTAACCAAGAACCTACCCATTACTTTGTGATTACCTCTTCATTAGATCGTTGACTAATAGCTAGCGTTTTCGATAAAAACATTTTACATAAGCTTCAATTAGTTTCCTTGGAGCCTTTCTTTTGACCATCTCTACAGAAAACATAAACCTTGTATTCTTACACTTTCTGTTAGTCGAAATCCTGTCGCATGTCCTTAGTAAAAGTTCGGTCAGAAATTTTTTTCTAAAGTAGGGGAGACTACCTTCATTAATGCCTTTGCCTTCACCCGTTACACGATCCCAAAACCTTTAACATTTAAATTCTTAACTTTCTACTTTGGGTCGACTGTCAAAGATTTTGAAACTTCTACTTTGGATATTAGACAATTACTTTAAATTTTGTTAAATCATAATTGATGCAAAAAAAAAAAATTACCTATTTGACTTTTACAACGCATTTTGTTTCATAGAAACCACCACTTGAAAGAAATTTCGAGACGAAATTTTTTAAAATAGGGGAGACTGTAACAACCGTCACCCTCATCTTTTAGCGAGTTACCAGTTTTATCCCTTCGTCTATTTTGAACTTTCATTTTTATCACTACTTCATTATATTTTAAGAAATTTCTTTTAATTTAGAAAAAAAAATTTAATTTTCACGATTATGTATTTTATAAACACGTATTAAACATGATATGTGTATACAATGGGAATCTATAAACTTACTTAATCTATAAAAAAAATTATAAGTTTATAAAGTTAATTTTTTTAAAATAAATAGGTTACATTATTTTTTTTAAAGGTGTTTAAATAATAAACACACAACTTTGTTAATAGTGTTTTAAATCTATCTAAAGTGTAGGGACCTGTTTGGTAATTTTTATAAATCAAATTCAAGCTCTTTCTTCTTGTCTCTACCAGTTACACGATAGAAAAAAAAAAGAAATATGTATATCATTAAATCAGCATTGATTTCTTTTAATGCATCTAATTATCAAGTTTCATTTTTTTTTTCTTTTTACCTCCTCAATCGTTCAAGGCCATAAATACACATTTAACATCTTTAAAAAAAAACCCTGAGTATTAATCATGGATGTTGTAACCGTTCGGACCTTATAGACCCATATCAAACGCCATTTTCTTTATAATACTATAAATTGATGTTGCCAAACTATTTCTGTATGATTACACTTCATAAACCCACAACAAACTATCTAAAATCGCGTCTGGAAGAGCTCAGATTCGTGTGTATTGCTCGTTTTTTTTAAGCTTCTTCTTCGACCATTACGCGATGTGAGTCTATCTTTTTATTGCCATCTTGATTTATTTTTGATGTTGAACAAAAGCCCCATGGTTTTAGTTCGTAACAGATTCGAATGGATAATCAATTGGTATTGGTACAAGGTTAGGGTTCTTAGGTTGAATTGGGGAAGAAGATGAGTAGGAGTAATTATATGTTAAATATTATTAACTTACAAAGAATTCAACAAACTTAGACTTTGGTGTAGTGGTTTGTGTGGGTGTTTGCCTCAAGAACCACTCAGGTTCGAATCCCACATAATGCACATGTTATTTCTGATTTTTTTTAATTTATTATTTCATTATTTTTTTCCTTTATTTTAATAATTTAAAATTCATTTAAACTTAGAATATTCATAATAAATTCATTTTTGATCCAAAAATTATAAAAATTTAGGAGTAGCTTCTTGACACCTCATAGAAAATTGTCATAATTTTCATTTCTGGAAAATACTTTATTTTCGTAATATTTATTATTTAATTTGTTTTAATCATATTTAATTGATTAAAAATTTAGTTTTAATGGTTTTTATCTCAAAATTTGTCATAAATTATTTCCAATCATTATGAACTAAAATAAAAATTATTGGTTCAGAAAACATTTATTTTTATTAACTTTCCTATTTTTAATCATTTAAATATAATTTAATCTCGTTAAATCAGTTTTAAATATAAATAAGTTTATATAAATTATGGGAAAATTATTCTAATTTGTTTACATCAAAAATCATCCATTTTCTATAAAACTAGTATTTTTGGATCATGTATGGTATTATTAGTCTTATTTACGTTTAATTAGACATAATAAAACATTTATTTATTTATACAATTTAAACATCTATTTTATAAATATTTTTCTTATAAAATAGAATACTCATATGGTTTAATGTCTTTATTATCTTTTGTTGGATCATTGTGTAACTCAAAATTATTTATTTATATATTTATGATTATTGTATTTATTTTAATTTAGTTAAAGCAACTAACTAAATTAATTTGTCTTAATTATTCAAACCTATTCTTATTCAATAGGTAATAATTATATTATTTAAACCACATTTACAACCTTTCATATATTATTTGTGATATACAACTTTTACATTAACACGACTTGTCATAAAAACTCTAATTCCCCAAATCGACTTAGCAAACCCTAATGCCTTAGACCCTAGTTACCTTAGACTTTTTAGACACTTCTTTATTAGTATACTTACACATTATAGGTTGAATTCCTCGGAATTCCCATTACTTAGCTCACGACCGCTTAAGTGGATTTTGATCGCTTTCGCAAAACAGTGAGTATATCTTTCCCCTTTTTCATGTTTTACTATTTTGGGGTGACTCATGTACCTATATATTAATCAAGTTTCAATTTCTTATACTTAATGCAATCCTCATGTGTGTTTGCTTTATGTTAATTGGTGTGTCTATGACTTGTCAAAATCATTAACCGCTGGGCGGCCTAGCTTTTCAATGAATAGTACTATGGTATACCCCCTTGAGACTCTGTTGAGAGAATCTTGGTCATTGTCTTGTTAATTCATTATTCAGTTGGTTAGTCATGTGTTAGTCATTATTCTCAGGTTTGGTTTTGAACGGATATTACTTATTACATAATTGCAAATGGTACCGCACATGAATTGCTAAACACTTTTCCTACTATATTTATTCAAACAGGGTATGCTCACCAATACAATTTTTGTATTGACCAAATTACTTTGTACATGTTTCATGTTATTTTGAGATGCATTCTTTAAGCTTTCGGATTTATATTTAGATTTTGATTCATTGTATTTCAGATTAGTTGGCATTTAGAATCGTTGTATTTCATTTTAATGTAATAAACTATTTAATCAATGTATCAATATTTACACTTTTAGTCTATGTGCTATTGAACAATCGTCACTACGTGACACCTCGATGTTTCCGCCATCGGTTGGGGTGTTACATTTCATAAGTTTGAAAAATCTTTCCCGTTAATACTATGTTATAAGAACGTTAGCCCATAAGTTTAAGTATCATTACTACTACGAGTTGGAAACCATTACTGACATGTAACCCCGATAAGTATGCCCAGAATGTATGAATCACCGTCATCATCGGTGACTCCGAAAGTTAGAGACAATATGCATCCGCCAGGCATCCTGCCGTCGGGTGGGGTTAGTCAAGCCCAATAGATCTATCCATATTTCCCCCATTATATATACCCACATATTCATGTTTTCCCCCTGGGACTTCCTGATGAAACTCCTGTATAGTAAAAAACAATAACCATAGTATAACATGACCTTTAATAAATGTAAGTATGAAGCATGTTTCTCCCCGAAAGCAAAACAGTAAAAGTTGGGCTGTGACACTTACCTTAGGTTGCGTTACTTGAAAACAGTTAAATCAACAATTTATGATAGCCCCAAATAGCGGCGACCTATCATGAGACGTATATAAGTACCCAGACTAATAACCTGTAGGTTAACTAGTCCCCGAATGTCTAGACCATAACCATGTACGTTTGAAAACACATATGACCGCTAAACTAACCGCACAAGACAAAACCCGACATCCCATTGGTGACCCGACATCCCACGTGCTAACCAAGAACAAGAAATCAAGCAATCACATGCAACTATGCACTTAACACGTATACATGTTCACTACATCTACCATACGGGTCATATATAGCATAAACGAGTCCGAACACGTGTTATATACATACCACATGGTTCCTAACATGTTCCTAGGTGTCAAGCCATGTTTCGGGATGTCAAAATACACTTACAACAGCAAAACACACAATTAGGAATCAAACAGGTAATTAGGAAATTCAACAGGCAATTAGAGGGCTACTCCCCTCTTATAGCAGGCGAGTAGGGGCTAATCACCCCCTCTATCAGGCGAGTAGCTTTCCTACTCACCCCCTACAGTCCACGGGCCTTTTTCGCGCGTTTAACCATCCAAATAAGATCCAAAACACGCAAAAACACCCATCAGCAAACCCAAATCATTAAACAACCCATTCCAAGTGAAAACCCCTAATTTATCACCGATCTAACACCCTAATTGCAAATATTACCCAAAATGGAAAAGTACTATGAAACATCAAACATGCATATCTTTCCCTAAATGGTAAAAACCTAGATCTCATCACCTACCACATTGCAAATCATCATCCCACTGCTATAACATCATCCTAGTATAAACCCTAACATCAAACAATCATCAAATCATATCATAACATCCTAAATCCTCAAGAATCACTCAAACGGATCAAAATGCATATTATCATTAAAGCACCATAATAATTGTTCAAAACCTTAGGAAATCATCTTAACAACACATACATATCAGTAAAACATCAAACACATGAAAGTATCCATGCTTCAATCATTAAAAACCGTTTCTTGAATGAATACACCACATAGAACAAGTATAAAGGTTTAGACTTGTTTTAGAAACTGATTTCAAAGGTTTTCAAAGACACAAACTTGATTAAACTAGGAATGGACCTTTGGGAACCAAAATATCAACATTACAAAGGTTTAGGATAGATAACACAGTTTGGATTTTGGTGTGATGGAGGCTTGGGACGAGGTAGGGTTGCACAAATAGTGTTTTACAAGTCAAGGGTGGTATTTATAGGTGTTTCTAGTCGTTCCAGCTGCAGCAGGCGAGTAGCCCCAGGTAACAGGCGATTAGCTCAGGCGAGTATGGCTAATCGCCCCCAGTTACTGGCGAGTAGGGGCTAATCGCCCCTGATACTCGCCCCCTGCAGGGCTGTTTGGGTTTTTGGCGAGTTAAACCCTATTTTAACACATATAAGCATGTATTCACATACCGACAAGTCATATAATGATTATAAACACTTAATGCATGATAGCTAACATGTTCACATTCGTTCACCAATTCCCGGGACTCGAGACTTGCTTATGTGCGTTAAACCCGATGATTCCACAAATCACCAATCCTTGTACACATGGTTATGGACTGACTCCCGATGATTCCCGGTTAAGTGTAATGTATGCATGACTCACTAAGGTAGACTTACTAGTTTGACCAATGTTACTAACCTGAGTTTGCCGGGTGTCACATCCACACAAGCATGTTTCCCCCAGCTCAGCTAAAGACGAGAAGATCCGCTGGTCGCAGAATAAATCTCCCTTCCGTAGGGTCGGTAAGAAAGTTCAATGGGGCCTCCTTCTTGGCAGAAATCTCAGCTCTTCAGAAGATGTCCCACAAAACGCCTCTCGCCTAGTCATGTCGGTATTTGAAACTGGGGAGCTCTTTGCAATGAACTCCGTGCTCACCATATTTATCTATACAAACTGTATGGCAAATCGGGCATGTTTCATGTTTTGTATACATAGGAATCATCAACCTGTATTTGAGAACAGTCATGTACTCTATTGCAGACATGCATTGACCCAAACCCTCAACGTAAGATTTATAATTAATTTGAAACTTTAAATATAAGTGTTTTTTTCTTATATGTTTACGAGGTTCTTTAAACAAATCATTGGGTTTCAATTTGGTGAAGATATTAGGTTTGAGCCCACTAGGCTTTTGGTTAAATTCCAGGATGAAAATTAAAATGTTAAGATTTGTTGTTTGAAGGTTCAATAAAAGAACTTTATAAACTCTAATTAGCATCATCATTGGAACTTTATAAACTCTAAATGTTAAGATTTGTTGTTTGGTTAAAAGAACTTTATAAACTCTAATTAGCATCATCATTGGAAAGGTCATCAATTACACAACCAGTGCAATAGTTATCCTCTTTGATGTTGTGATGCTATCATTTGTGAAAACAAGTTGTTCAGAAGTGATCATTAAGCACAACACACATTCAAATTGAACACGTAACAATGTTGCAGCTGCCAATAACTGCACCTAATCATGGTTAATCTAGACCAAACATTGCGGCATATGACAAAATTGACGGAAAAAATCAACAACCATGGCAACATCACCTAGAGCATCATGCATTTTAACCAACAGCTTTTGGACTTCTAAATTAGTGAGTTTAACAAACCCTGATCTCTTGTCGTAGTAGTATTCAGTCGTGAATCCTAGCCGTCACCCTTGATCACTTTTCTTATTGGATTTTTGAAAGGTCTGAGAAGCGAAAGAAATGGATGAATTTTTTTTTAATTTTTTTACGTAATTCGGATGAATTCGAATTTACCATTTTTTATTTTTTATTTTTTTTGACTTAGGAAAACTACAGGGGCTAAAAGTGTAAAGTTAGAAAATAAAGTTAACCAACTTTTTTAACTTAGTTAGGCTAAAGGACAGAGGGTGTAGCAAACTGAGAAAATAAAGGACATAATGAATGCAAATGAAAGACAAGGGACAGAAGGTGCAATTTGAGTAATAAGTAAAAGACAATCTGTGTAATTTCGTTTTTTTTATAAAAATATACATCATTTGTAAGTGTTATACCATGGTTTTACAAAATGGTTGAAGTGAGGCGCTAAGAAAATGTGTATGAGGCGTCACCTCGTGAGGTTACGTTTGTAGGTAGACGTCTAAGGGTTGGCGTGCTAAGTATGGGTGTTAAAAAAATCAAATTCGAATTCGAATCCGAAATATTTGATAACATGTATCCGAAATATGTAACTAATAACTAAAAATGAGGGAATTAAAGTAACTAAAATGAGTACTAAAGTGTAAAAGTGTTTGAATGACCCGGTTGTTACTCCAACGAGGAAACTCTTGTGGAGGCAGTACGGTTTCCGAGCGAACGCCGTAGTCCCCACTATACCAGCGTGGACCTGGTTCAAACAACATAGTCTGGACGCGTGGGTGGTTACGGCCTGCCAAGAGGCAGGTGTGATGATCTCTGCCACGCAATTAAAGAAAGCCACTGTTCAAAACAAAGTGTTTGAATGACTATTTTACCCTCATTTTAGGGTTATTAATGAAAAATCAAGTTCCTAACTTTTGGTATCTTAAACTACCCAATCTTCGTGCATTATAATATAGTATAGATATTCGGAAAAAAATGTTGAATAATTCGTCCGTTACCTACGTATAACAAAATATTTTCAATAATGTTAAACAAAACTAAAATATAATACCCATAAATTAGGGATGGCAATCAAACCCGAACCTGATGGGTAAACCAAAAACCCGACACATTTGAGACGGGTTTGGGATCGGGTAATCGGGTATGGGTCCGGGTATGGGATTAGTTTTTATTTTTTTCGCGGGTTTGGGATTTGATGATATACCCATTTACCTGAACCGATTACCCGATAAAGTATACATGTTTACCCGATTAGATACCCGATGTAATTTCCTATATATCTTTTAAAATATGTATTCATAATATATCTAATTGTCCATCTAGATTGTCATCTTCTTAAAAAAAACACCAATTATTCGTGTATAATATCTTATCTATGTCTTTTAGTGTTTTTTATGATTTAATATTTTATATTTATACATTCTAATCATTTACATACATATTTGATAATGCTAAATGTATTGGTTAGTAGTCACACAATAGATACCCGACATGTTTTTAGTCAGATATACCCAATGGATAAGTTTTTAAAAGTAATGGGTTTACCCGAAACCCGCGGGTATACCCGATACCCGACGGGTTTTGAACGGGTTTGAGACAAACATACCTAATCAGGTATAAGGTTGAGATTACCTAAACCCGGCCCATTACCATCCCTACCATAAATGAAAACTTATACCCTTAATACCTTATCTAATGCAAAAATTCAATATGGATGAGAAAATTATGTGTGAACTCATTTTTTCAAGTATTAAAAGAAGAAAACCAAAATGTGGCTGGAGCAAGAGATGCGGTTGTTAAAACCACATTTTTTTTTCAAATAATGTATATGATGCGAGTGTGAGAGAAACCACATCATATGATACAGTTTTATGTTTTTAATAATTTATAAGATGCGGTTTTAGTTTAAACCGCATCTTTTGATGTCATTTTTTCCTAAATTAATCTATAAGATGCAGTTGATGTGGTGAACCGCATCTTATAGCTTTTGTCCAACGCACCTTTTGATCTTTTGTAACTAGTGGTCAACATTGTTCGATGTTTAGTATTGATACAAACTATCGATGATTAATGTCAAAGAATTATAGTTTAGCAGTATCAAAATAGGGAGAAAATGTGTCATTCTCTCATAAGATTGAGGGTTAAAGTAAAATAGTAGTGGAATAAGATAATGTAGCCTTTAAGACCATGTGTAATAGGCATTATAAAAGCATGAATAAACATTACAATGCCCCCAACACCATCCTCTTTGGCATTATATGGGCATTAAGAGTGTGGGACATTTCTAGTATAATGCCCAAATAAGATAAAAAATATGGAAAGTAATAACTAAAAAGGGTATTAAGTGGCTTTAATTATTACACATTTTTAAGGGACCTTATGATAATGATGTGACGGAAAATGTCCACTAAAAAACATCAACCATTGCTTATGGTCTAAGAACAAGATTAGAGGTTGTGTATATTATTAAATAAAAACACGTAATGCCGAATGGGAAAAAACAAAAACAATAAAAATACTTGGCATGCTTTGAACGTGATCAATATTTAAATACTTTTATTTATTATTAATAAAGTAATTCAAATTTAATAATCTAGTGTAATCAATATTCAAAGATTTTCCTTTATTAGTCATAAAGCACTTCAAATTTTATAATCAATTAGCCTGTAGGGGTGTTCAAATTCGAATATCCGAATTTCGGATAATCCGAAATTTCGGATAGTCAATATTGGGATCTGAATCCGGATCCGAAATTCCGGATATCCGAAATTCAGATAATCCGAATTTCGGATTTCGATTTGGGTCAACCAACCGATAATCCAAAACTTAAAAAATAATAAATAAAATAAATAAATAATTATAAAAAAAACGTTCTCCTTTATGTCTAAAATGTGAACCTGTTAAAAAAAATAAAAATCGAAGTTAGATAAACGAAACTTGAACAAAAAAAATGTAAAAGAAACTTACCGTTTGGTGGACGGGGGCTGTGGAGGTCAAAGACGAGGTGGACGGTGGCTGTTATAGAGAAGAGAAGAGGGAGCGGCTGCTATGGATTTGAGTAGTATGAACTTAGGGTTAGAAGTATTAGGGATTTAGGATTGTGTATTTTGTTATGTAGTGTATATAATATTATATATTTATACTAGATTATACCCCGGGAGCGTCCCGGGTTGAGAAATTTAATATGATACATCAATTTTACATATGAAATAGACTGACATATAACTCTAATATTAATATCTAACCTAAAACAATGTACAACTCCAATGCTAACACCTAACCTAAAAGAATCTAGAACTTCAATGTAACTCTAATATTAACACCTATCCTAAAGCCTAAACAAATGTACAACTCTAACATACTAATATTGATACCTAACTTAAAACAACGTATAACTCTATTAACCTATTCGGCTATGGTTGAAAAAAAAATCATATTTACTGATTTGAACATAATTAGTGACTTGCCTATACATAATTAATGATTTACCTGAACACTTTGTGTTTTTTTTTTCCTGTATGAACAAAACCCCACAAAAAATAGTCATTTTTTTCGCCGTTTTTATATAGCACTGTGGTACTCGTTGGAAAGATAATAAAACGCCCGTTAATTTGGTGTAATTTATTTTCTTTAAAAAACCCTGTATATAAAAGATATTAACGTTTAAAAATTATGGGAGGAAACGTGAGAGTGAAAAATCCAATTTTGTTTTTAAATTCATTTTTTCCTAAAATATCTCAATGCCACATGGGATGACACATGGCACACTCAAAGAAGAGAATGCCTCTTTGAGTGTCATGTCATTAAAATCGCTTTAGTTTATTATATGTATAGATATATATATATTTTAAAATTCGGATTCGGATAATCCGATTATCCGAAAATTTTCAAAATCAGGATCCGAATCCGAATCTGAAATTTCGGATTTTTCGGATATCCGAAAATCAAAATCCCTTATAGGGATGGCAATGGGTCGGGTTCGGCCGGGTATCAGCAATCCCACACAAATACTTTGTTATAAAATCTTGTCTCATACCTGACCCATTACCCGTCGAGTACTTGTCGGGTAACTACCCGTCTGAGATTGGGTATACCAGCGGGTTTCAAGTATACCCATTAGTTTGTTAAAAGTTACCTATTCGGATTTCAATTACATTTTTCTTATTATTATGATTATTATATAATTTATATTTATATACAACTATGATAAACTAAAATATACATCATATATATATATATATATATATATATATATATATATATATATAAAGTTTTATTATAAATAAATAATAACTTTAAAGTTTTTAAATAAATACTTCACAAAATACAAAATGTAAACAATAATTATTAAACATACATTTCAAAACAAAGTATATTTTTTTCACACAATGAACCTACAAAAATAATCACTAAAACAAAAATATATATATGTAAAAAATTCATGCGTATATAATCGGGTATATAGTTCGGGTAAATGGGTATGTGGTTTTGGGTGGTCGGGTCGGGTATTACCTAATCCCTTCCCTATGCGGGTACGGAGTCGCTATTTCATCGATCTCGCTCATCTTTCCACCGTGTGGCTCAATTTCTAGCTTCATGTTTTCTTCCAAACATCGTATCATGATGTATATTTTTTTAAAGTAATTACGTACTTACTCTACGAGAATAAGTACACTATTTTTTATTTAGATTTCAATACTAATATAAATGTTTAACAAAAATAATAGTAAATTAAAAAAAGTTATCTCCTTCACAGTCACATTAAAACCTTTTGTAAGATAAAACCCTAAATGTACAAGAATCTTACTCTCTCCATATATAAATATAGATATGTTTTTGTCAAAAATTACTTGCTTGAAATAATCTTGTTTTCCAAATTAGTAAAAGTGAGGTAGAGTGCTAGTATGATAAAAACTCAGTGTTATTTTCAATGTGACATCCGGCATGTTTGGGTCAACATTTTATAAACACATAAGTCTACCTTAGCGAAAAACGTTTATTAAACATACTTGACGGGGTCAGTAGAGTCGGAACACAGTCCGTATTGTCCAGGGTTCAATGATTCGGGAGATCATTGGGTTAGTCACACACACACACACACGATACGAGTCCCGTTGTTGGTGAATTACATAAACTAATTAAGTGTATGTGTAGATTAATTGTCGTATGGTGGATTATATGCTTAGATGTGTTTAAATGATGTGTAGATAATCATCCGTGCTTAAATATGTTAAACATAGACTAAGGTTGCATGCTCGTATGTTAAGGTGCGTTAAAATGCGTTAAACATGACAAATTGGAAAACTAGAAAAATGTGAGTCCTAGTTCGACCAATCGAATGAGCGAACCTGGACAATACTCCTGGTTCGACCCTTGTAAAAGAGGCGAACCTGGGATATGGAATTGAAAGAATTTCATTCGACTAAGTCAGGGTACGTTCGACCCTGTGAAAGGGTCGAAGGAGAGCACATTCGCCCAGGTAAAAGGGGCGAATGTGGATATAGTATAAATACCACACTTTGTCATTTTTCACCATTTCACAAACCCTAACCGTCTCAAAACACTCTCTAGCAACTTTAAACATTGGGGAAGGAGTTTTTGCCCTTGTTTTCTATAATCTAACCTACAAACATCTTCTACACAAAGATCTAAGGTGTGTTCTTCATTCTAAATCATTTTTAAAGCATTTCAATTCGTTTTTATTAAACCCCAAGAATCCAGATCTGATACAAACATGTTTTCATGGATAAAAACCTTCCTAATGTCTTTCTAAACAAAACCTATTCATAAACAATGAGTTTTCATACAAATTAACATGTGTTAATGGTGTTTTATGTGATGTTATGTATTGTTTGATGATTGATTGTTGTATAGATGTTATAACAATGATCTAGGACTGTTATTGATGATGTTTTATGATTGAGATAGGTTACAATTGATTATTGATGATGTTTTGTCCATTTTGGGGATTTTGGGTTAGATCTAGGGCTTGTTCATGATGATAGTGATAAGGATATGATTGGGGGTTTATTGTTCATAATAATCTGAGTATATTAAGTTGATTATTGATTGATTTCAAAAAGTTTCCTAATTGGGTAAAGATTGCATGCGTTTGATGTGACATCTCCATAATTTGCTATTTCGGGTAACTTGTAAAACGGACGGATTTCGGGATAAAATTGGTAGGGTTTTGTAGGAATATGTTAATGATAGTTGACTGCTGTGATTGGTGATGTTTCGTGATGTTTTCGGATCGTTTAGATGCGTTTTGGTGCGTTTTATAAAATGCTGATGAAAACGGGCGAACGTGGAATAAAATTGGTTCGAATGGGCGAACGTGGAACAAAACATGGGAAAAACGGGCGAACGTGGGAAAAACGGGCGAACGTGGCTCAAACGGGCGAACGTGGAACAAAACGTGGGAAAAACGGGCGAACGTGGCTCAAACGGGCGAACGTGGAAATGGGAAAAACCACATTCGACCATCTGATGTCCGGAATGAGATTTTTGATGCAAAGTAAGTGTTTTATGCTTGAAACTTATGTGTTAAACTTATGTGCATGACTAATTGATGTAATGGGTCACCAACGGGATGTCGGGTCGGTCTGGGATGTCCGGTTAACATTTAAACACACTTTTTAACACACGTAGTCAAGATCTGGACAATCGGGGACTAGTTAGCCTTCGGGTTAATAGTCATCACACTTATGTAAACTCATTGATAGGTTGTCATTAGTTTGGATTATCATACACGTGTTGAAATTCTAGTTATCAGAAGACGCACTCTAAGGTGAGTTTCACGGCCCCTCTTTTATACTCTTTTCTCTCGGGGGAGAAGCATGCCACACGTTTTAACAATGCAACGTTTATGATTTGAAAACGCAACTCTTATAAAACTTACCACTTTTAGAAACATAACACTTTTAGAAACATGACGCCTTTTGGGAATGTAACTCTTTTAAGAAACGTGACACGTTTGGCACTTGGCATATTTAACATTGGCACTTGACACTTTTAAACATTGGCATTTAGCATATTTAAACATTGGCACTTGACACTTTTAAACATTGATGTTTGGCATTTGACACTTGACGCTTGGCACTTATTTACTATACGACGAAACCTAAGTCCCTATTGAAACCATGAATGTGCGGGGCACAACGGGGGGAAATGTGGATAGATCTATCGGGTGTGACGAACCCCACCTGACGGCTGGGAGCCGGGCGGGTGCATATTGTCTCTACTTGACACTTGACACTTGGCACATTGGCAGCAACTCGAGCAACGTTTGTCAGTAATGGTTTTAGCAACACAGTCGTAGTAGTAAGGGAACGTTTGTTATTTACTTGGAACTTTTGCACACTTGGCACTTTATTAGGAATTGCTTTACACATGAAAACGTTTACGAACTTAAAACCTGTGAACTCACCAGCATTATATGTTGACGTCTTTTTGGCATGTTTTCTCAGGTCGCTAAGGTAGCAGCATTGAGTATAGGCGCACGGAGTCTCACAGCATCTAGGGATCATATGCATCTTTTGTTAAACATTTCAGACTTTGAGTTTTACTTTTAAGTTGTAATAATACATTTTGCTTCCGCTGTGTTAGAACGGTTTTGAAACTCAATGGTAGTTTACGTTGTTTTCTTATCATATATATGTCGTTTATTGTGACCGTTGACTTGGATCCTGGTGTGTCACGCGCCTCGCGGTAAAACCCCGCACGTGGAAATTTAAGGGTGTGACATTCAAGATGGTGACTTGTTAGTATAAATGATCAATAATTTGACAACTATGCTTGGGATGGTTGAGATAATGCTGAGGATGGACAGTTGTATCCTGAGGATGCAACTATCAACAGAGTCAAGGAACGAATAAAGTGGGCTGTAAAACACAAAGAACAACACACGATGTACGAGGAAAGCCCTTGATCAGTTGTAGATCGCCGGCATAAAACCTCGGGAGGAGTCTAGGCTCCTGCCTTTATTTGTTAATATTAAGAATGTAAAAAATGATACAACTTTGGATGAATGAGTGACGAGTATTCTATGATTACAATGATTTACGCTAAGTGTGTGTGAGTTTTCTATGAACAGCAGAGTATTCTTGTAGTTTGGGTGAGTGTGTTGTGTATCAAGTGTCCTATACTCGTCATTCATCCCCATATTTATAGTACATGAATGTAAATAAGAGATTCTGTATAATCCGCTTGGTTAGTTAAGTTCTTTGAAGACTTCAGGTGATCGTTGTAGCTGTTTCAACTGAATATAATCGTTGGGCAATAGTTTCCATCTTCTTCGCCTACTTTTAATGCATTTCGGTTACAACTTTGACTCCTTCTTCGAGCTAGGACTTTGGCTTGCAAGTGTAACTCTTCCATCTTTGATCCCATTGACCGGGTACTATAACATAGACGTTGAAGAACAGTTACAAATCCATATTATGTCTTAGTTGTACCTGCAATCATGTCATAAATGATAATTTGTTAGTCCATCCTCAGAATGTGCACATGCTGAAATATAGGTACATCCTGAAGTCTGTCGGGTCCTTCGGCATCCTAAAGATGCTACATTGAGGATACGAGGTAAAATCATCCTGAAGATTTTCACCACCAACAAGATATACAACACCGTACACATCTACATTAATATCATTGATTACTAGTATTGATGAAATTATAAAGCCCACTATTTAGTAAACCTTTTTTATAAGAATATAAGATTAGTTGTTTTGTTTCGTGTGTTAGGGGGTGTTTGGGATTGATTATTCAAAACAGATTATGCGTTTTAAAAAAGCAGGGGTAGAGCTGCTTATAGATTATTGCGTTTTGCTAGCCTAAAAAAACTGATTATCTGCGTTTTCAAAACGCAATAATCTAAAAATCAGATTCAAAACGCAATCCCAAACGCCCTCTTAGTCAAAAATTATTAGAATATAACAGTTTTTTTTATTAAATTAATCATGAAGCATCTTGAATACTACAAATTCTTAGTTTATTATTATCATCAAGCATAATCTATTCAATCAATATGATTGAGACAAAAGCAGAGGAGGGATGCTTTGTTCGTTATGGAAAAAATTAGTTGGATCAACCACTCCTTTCACCTTCGCCAATCTCTTAAAATTGCCTTTGAAATAGCTTTTTCCCCATCTCGATGCTTGCTGGTAGCTTGTACTGCATGCATTACAACTTGTACCCAAATCCAAATCCCTAAAGTTCACATAAGCTTCCCTAGGATTCTTGGAGACATATGGTGACATCTTATCGTATATCTTTCTCATCGAAGCAACATTATTTTTAGTTGCATTAATCCCCTCTTCAACCCATATCATGATGTATTGTATGATGTACAAATTCCCTTCCCTATGTGGGTACGGAGTCGCCATTTCATCGATCTCGCTCATCTTTCCACCGTGTGGCTCAATTTCTAGGTTCATGTTTTCTTGCAAACACAATATCATGATTTCTCTAAGTGCTTCTTCTGGTATTGGTTGTTTAACATAATCCGATTTAATCTTGAAGTAACTTTTTTGCATGGTTGGTCTTTCTATGAGAGTGTCAATGCTTTGGCCTCTTAAATAAAAAGAATAATAAACTGTCGATTCAATCCAACTCATCTCGATACAATCCTTTTCCTGTAATCCCAATTCAGGGAACACATCACTAACTATTTTCATAAGCTTGTCAGCCGTCCCCAAGAACAGCGAGTTGAATGTTACTTGCATCGTGCTGTTAACCGGAGTTATAAGAAGACTTATGAATAGATCTTCAGTTATGTTGGGAGCAACATGCTGCCACTTGTAAACAAGCCCAGTTGCATCTTCATCTAGAGTCTTAGAAAGACTAAAAACAGTAACAACTGGTGGAACATAAACAAGATTTATCTTCCATGATAGGACAATACCAAAACTAGCTCCACCACCTCCTCTAATCGCCCAAAACAAATCATCACCCATTGAATCTCTATCTAGAATTCGCCCATTCACATTGACCACAAGCGCGTCAATTACGTTATCTGAAGCCAAACCATACTTCCTTGCCATCATGCCAAACCCTCCTCCACTTATATGTCCACCAACGCCCACAGATGTGCACTCTCCAGCTGGGAAGCCAAGACTATTATTACTTTTTTGTGTCACATAATAATACACTTCGCCAAGAGTGGCACCGGATTCGACCCAAGCAGTGTTAGCGTGTGAATCAACGGATACAGACCGGAGTTGGTTGAGATCAAGAACAATGAAAGGGGTATGATCAAATGAGGTGTATGAAAGGCCTTCATAGTCATGACCGCCACTTCGGGTTCGGATGTTGAGTCCGAATTTAACACTGCAGAGGACTGTGGATTGTACATGGGAATATGACAAGGGTGTGATTATTGCTAATGGTTTTGGTGTTGAGGGTGTGTCAAATCTAAGATTATGGATCGAAGATTGAAGAATTGTGGAGTATGAATTGTCATCAGGAGTGAAAACAATGTATGATAAGTTAACTGAAGTAGTCTCAGAGATGCAATGAAGGAATTCATTGGAGGTTGTTGATTCTAGGAGTAGGAGTCGAAGATAAAGAATTAGAAAAAATAATGCAAATTCACACGTAAAGAAAATACACTCCATTATTTTATGTTTCATTTTTCTTCTTCCTCATATCCTTTATTTATATTGGTCATTTTCAATGTGTGGTGTAGAAGTTTGTCAGTGTCGTAGAATATTAAATTAGACAGTTATTTTTCTAGATTTTCTTAATTTATAGTAAGTTGGTCAAGTTGTTTTTATTAATGTTTTAAAAACAAGTTTTTTAGTTATACCGGATTTGGTTAAAAAATGGTTTAACCGGTTGAACCGCGTTGTACGGGGCGGTTCAACTGGGTTGATTAGTTAGCAATGTAATTTCATAAATTACAACATTAACACAAAAAGTAATCTAAAAGTACATACTAAAATACAATCAATGAGAATCCGGTTAGAAACCGAATCCACGGATCGATTAAGCGAAAACAACTCGGTTTCAGACGGAAGATATGAGACGAGACAGAAATCGATGAAAACAACGTCATCACAGATTCGTATTACATCAGAAACGGTTACAGACACTGTCATCAGTAAGATAAACATCTATCTCGGGGCCGGGGGAGGTCGGGCATGACCTCCCCCTTGAGAGCATTCAAAGCACAAACTCAAAATCTTCAAATGAAAACCAACACATGAGATTGCTATTTATAGTCCAAAATCATAAGCCACATTCGCCCCTTTAGTGAGGTCGAACCTGCAGGTTCGACCCTTGAAGGAGGTCGAACCAAGACTTTATGTTTTGGTCTATATTAACAAATGCATCAGATCCATAAAATGACCTTATGGATCACCACAATCTCATGTAATACAATAAAAGACTCAACCCTAGTCTATTCGACAGTGACGTCCATAGAAAGTGCATCAACAATCTCCCCCTTGGACGTTGCTGGCGAATCCATAAATCTCTTGCACATCAACAGTAAAAATCACAGATCTCCCCCTCAATACATACACTATTGCATTGAGTTAGAAATACAATATCCTTCATGAACCGACCAAGTAATGCACTACGGACCCTCAGCATCAATACGCAAGAAGTCAGCTAGACCACGTATATCATTTGCGAATTCAGCCGGCCGCTGAATTACAACCAGATCACCTAGTTATGCCAATGTGAAGTCGACAATGTAATGCACTGCAGTCTCGTAGCATCAGTACCCAGGGATGTCAACTTGACCAAGTACATCACATGCAATCCAACTAGTCTGACCTACAGCCTGATAAGACCTCTGCTAGAAGGATTCCATACTGATCGATCAGATATTCAACGTAACACGTAGGTACTACGTGTATAACCGGCCGGTATTTACCGGTTTTGAAAAAAATGGTTTTTATTTCAATTTCTATTTTATATTCTGTACCAAACTCGTGGTTGTTGTTATGAAATTGTGTTTGTCGTAGTCATTAATTTACAATTCAATGAGTGTAGTGTCATTTTCGTTCTTGGGACTATATTATACATCAATGTCAATCAGTACCAAACATTGTAATGTACTTTAGTGTATCCGGTTACGTGGATCAAAGTAAAAAGATGTGATAAGTATTCGTATCAATAGATAATCCAGTAGAACCTGTATAACTTAGTAGTCGATAAATTAATAACCACGATAAAATTAATATTTTTGTTAGGTCCTAGCTTGGAACCAGTACAAAATTGCACCCCAGTCGATAAAATAATAACGTAATATTTTTTTTTTAAATCTCAATGTAAATATATTGGTATCAGTGAAACTATAAATTAATAATTAGTAAAATATTCTAAAATTCTAGGATTGTCTACTAAAAATGAATCTATAGTCACTTATTTTTTTGTGAACTTCAAATCTATATTGCGTTCATCTTAAAATCTCCATATTGTTCTTAAGAGTTGAGGCACTGTATTTTTGTATTGCAACAAAAAGTTGTGAAGAATTGTTGCCACTTGCAATGCTTCTTTCTAACTGACCGGTTCTAACGGTACTGAATCATCTTTAACTTCATAATTTCATCAACCGGATTTTTAACGATATCCGGCATAATTTCTTCAATGCTTTAAACCTCGTAACATTCATTATTTTCACTTGGATAACCCAACAACTCATTCACATCCATTTTGTGCTGATAATGGATTCCAGATAAGCCAACTCTTTTAATTAATAATTTATTAATTTATTAATATAATAATATCTCGCTAAATTAATAAATATCTCGGTCCCAACATTATTAATTTATAAAAGTTTTACTTTACTAATATAACTAAACAAGAATGATCCTTCATTTTTTTAAAAAAAAAAATGTAACCTTGGAGTAGCTTCGGCAACTAGTACATTATCGCGAAAACTCGGTTTGGAAAAAATTCACATCAGAATATAGATAAAAAATAATCACGTCATAACGGTACATTCGGAAT
Source organism: Ambrosia trifida (assembly GCA_028751855.1). Classification (NCBI taxonomy): domain Eukaryota; kingdom Viridiplantae; phylum Streptophyta; class Magnoliopsida; order Asterales; family Asteraceae; genus Ambrosia; species Ambrosia trifida. The sequence continues at coordinate 121,644,330 of CM054129.1, read as the reverse complement.
TTGTAAAACTATATATTTAAGGATTATTAAGGGAAGAAAGATGTTCCAAATATTAATTTTTATTTATAATATTAATAAAAAAATTAATAACACCTACCCAAAAGCATGTAAGCAAAGAAACATAACGGTACATTCAGAATTTTGTAAAATATCATATTTAAGAATTATAAGGGAAAAAAGATGTGCTAAAAATTAATTTTTATTTATATTATTAATAAAAAAAATAATAATAACACCTACCCATATGTAATGTAAGCTGTTTTGGAATTTGTCCTACCGAAATTAACAAAACTAATCTCAAAAACAGTATATCAGTCCTTTATGAACTTCAATGTATAATAATACAACATTTCCAACTTGTTATTCGGTCTACAATCACAACTGTACAAGATATATTTAACACACTTCATCAGTTTTATGGTGTATAAGTACATCCCCAGAGATCTGCAAATGAAGATCTGACTACAACTGAATCAGTACATCACTCAAACATACGAGGTGTCAATCTCATCCCATTTACTTATGAACGGGTCACGGGTCAATTTGGATTGTGTCTTTATCTCTCAGACTCAAAAGGGGTTGAAAGTTGTTGGCCGTCTAGTTTAAATCATAGTTATCAAAGGCGCATAGGCCTCGCCTGAGGCCTAGGCGCGAGGCGCAAAAAAAGCGAGGGCTTGAGATAAAAAAAGCGAAAAAAGAAAATAAAGGAAAAATATACTAAAATAGTACTAACTCTCATCTAGCTAGTGTCAAAAGTTTTAAAATGTTGATGTATTAATGTATAGAAGTAGTTTTCTTTAGATAAAAGTAGAAATCTGGCTGAATCTAGACATAATAAAATAAATTTGGCTGGAAACTCTTCGGAATTTGGGAATCTAGCTGAAAGCGCCATTTCCTCGACTCAAAGCGCAAGCGCATCGCCTCGCCGAAAAAATGGGCCTAGGCGCGAGAGGCGATGGCTTTTAACAACTATGGTTTAAATGCAGACAGCTTCCTAAATCAGTTAAGTTAAAGAATAAAGATTATTATTATCTATATATATATTGCAAAGGGATTAATCTTACATGTCATACTTTTATGAAATCTCTCCTTTGAGAGATGCCACATAGGATGTGATGTGGTAAGTGTAAACCAATTAAAAAAAGAAATAAATATGATTTAACCTAATCTATTATAATCTTTAAGCTAATCTATTAAATACCTAATCTACTAAATCTAAATATTAAAACTTTATTATTTTTTCTCTCATGTTTCCTCCCATAAATTTCAAACGTTAATATCTTTTATACACGAGATTTTTTAAAGAAAAAAATTACACCAAGTTAACGAGCGTTTTATTATCTTTCCAACGAGTACCATAGTGCTATATAAAAAACGGAGAAAAAATGACTATTTTTTGTAACCCGACAGGTATTATGTCGGGTTTGGGATTAGTTAAACAAAAATTGTGGGTTTGGGTCGGGTCTAGGATTAGGTGATACCCGACCCGATTACCCGAAACAACATACCCAAATACCCATGAATTTTTTAACGCATCACATAACCCTTAGACTAATGCGTTCGATATTTCAATAATTAACTTTTTTTTCTTATTTCATATTAGGTCTTTTTAGAATGATCGATTATAATTTATACCCCAGCGCAGAGATTCGTTTTTTTTATATTTGAATATGATAACTTATGGCAAAGATTTGTTTAAAATAATAATAATAATAATAATAATAATAATAATAATAATAATAATATATTTTATTATGTCATATTAGATATTTCAACCCGGAACGCTCCCGAGATAAAAACTAGTTGTAATAATATTGTCTCTGTGATCATAGCTAGCAAATTAATTAGTTATACTAGTGGGAATGCCCGCGCGTTGCAGCGGGTGTCTCTACTAATTTCATATTTAATTATGATGTCTATTACGAACTATGACCCACTATGGGTTTCTAACCTTTTAGTCCATTCAATGAAAAATAGACGTAAAAAAAGTCAAGAATTTCCATATGAGGAGCTATAAAAAAATTTCATCAAAAACATCAATAGTATGTTTATCTAAAACTTTACGCAAGCAGAAATTTGTACTCGTCCATATACTTTAATCCAAGCCTATTCTCAAACGATATAGTTTAGTGATATTAAACAATATACAATCCGAATTGATGTGTTACTATATTAAGAGTGATGGCAACTCATGCCCAACGTTCATGATAAAGAGAACCTGCGTATGACAATAAAAAAAAACTCAAGCAAGCATTCCCTAGTTCCATTAACTTTGATAAATTACTAAAACAAAGAATAGGAGAAATTGACCTGGACAGTGGCGATTGAGCTCAATATCATAACTGTCGTCTATTTTCCGAGAGTCTGATGTGCATTACACATGGGCGCACTTCATGCGTGTCCCATTTATTAGACTTGTTTGTCAAACTTGCAACCTATTAGCAACGGCATTTAGCTATAACCATGTAAAGATTACGCAAATGTAATAAAGTTGGCATCTTAATATTAAAATGTTACCTGACCCGTTGTTAATAATGTATACATTATGTGAGGAATGTTTGGTAACTTGCTGGTTGAACCTTCCCCTATTAAGGTAGATCTATGAAAGTCTCAGGAAGCTTCCTTTAACTCTTAAAAAGAAAACAATTTGTGCACCGGCATTCCTCCTGTACCCAACTTTGCAGCCTCATAAACAAACCCTGGTTCAGAAAACAAATGTATCAATATCAAATCATAATACCGTCATAGTTTTAGCGTCATGGGAAATACAAAAAGATCAATCTTGACGCTATGTAAGTGCTTATTTAACATCATGTTTCTGAAAAAACCGTGACTTTTTACATATGTTCTGAAACTGTAACCTTTTAAAGATTTTCTGTAAATTTGAACTTTTTTTAGATTTTCTTTTAAAAAACTATAGATTTTTAAAGATTTCCTGGCTTTGATACTATGTTAAGTGCTTAAACAAGATCATGTTTCTGAAAGGACTTGCTGACACTGGTCAAGAGCTCAGACGGATAGCCTGTAACAGAGTAATCCTGCACCTATTTTGGCAGTAATTTCTGTTCTGAAAAGCCTCGAACACAAACTCTTCTACAAACAACCACATACCAGAATACCAAAGCCACAAGAACTAAAACACTTCCTAAAATCACTCCCACAAGTATCACTGGACTCTTTCTTTTCCCTGAATGTTTAATAACTTTTGGATCTACATCAACTCCTCGAGCTTCTTCGACACAATAACTCGACGGTTTTTGATCGTTCACATCAACCATTAAGCAGTTTCCATCAAATTTAACATTCCTATTGCTCAACTCATTACTTAAACAAGACGGCAAACCACCTGTAAACCGATTTAGCGAAATATTGACAGCTGCGAGTTTGTTTTGGACTAATAGGCCCCACTACAAAAAAAATAGCATAAACCAAAATAGCACTTACGCCGTAAACCAATAGAAAAGTCAGGGATACGAAACAGGAAGTGCCCTGCATAATAGCAAAAAAAAAAAAAAATTCATATTTTAGTTACATATTAGTCTGGTTGGAAGGGTAATATAAAAGCGCCCCACAGGCCATAACGATCATTAACGCCTTTACACAACTTAACAAAACCAAAACAAAGGCATAAAAACATACGCGACTACGCGTAACTGAAAAGGCGTTCATGACGCAGCCATAGTAGTCATAAAAGACATCATGCGGAGATAAGAAAGGTTTGGACTTTGGATCCAAACGAGCAACTTTTCAATCTGGGTCAGGTGGGGACAGTTTAGGTTGATCGCTGACCTCAACACTTTTAGGTCCTTTTTTAGAATTTTATAGACGCTTAGTGTATTGAATCTGATTACAGAAGCTATAGTCATATACTGTTGAACAAAATTTTTAACTTACCTTATATGGAAAAGTGTTAAAAAAGATTGTAAAAATGAAATATATTAGGAGCTTTTGACCCATCTGGCGTGTTACAAATTTAGCTAATGTTTTAAATTGGGCAAAATGCAAAAAGATGCAATGTATTCCAATTTAACTGCTATATGCAACATCCTTATATTAATTATTTAAATATTTAATAAAACATCCACATCAGATCTTACAAAACTACTCACAGTTTGTTATCATTTAATGTTAGATGGTAATACACACACTTGAGATGGACGGTTCATAATGATTAATAAAAGTTCCTAAAATTGTTTATGTTGCATATATTGGTAAAAAATGAATAGTAGATTGCATTTTCTTGGAGTTTTAAGTAACTGAAACTTTTAGATATGAAATAATCAAGGAATGGAAATTAATGAAACAACATGCTTACCGTCTCTGGGATGCTCTTGAAGGACCTTGTGTTCCGCCAGTTTGGATTGTTGTTTACTCCTGGCTCCTATACATACCTGCAGAATCAATGTAAAAATTACAGGTGGAAATGAGTGTGTTAGTTAATGCGTCAAAACAGGTTCGGTAAGTTGCGTGGTTGATCTAATAAAAAAATTTATAAGCAATTAATCTCATTCAACTTTCGACCCACTTGACCCCTACAATTCAAATAACGTGGTCACTATTTACCCATGTATTTTGAACATTAACCATAATTATCCTCTGTATGTAGGAAAATATAATTTATGAATTTATTTATAATTGGTTGTAAATAAACAAAAACATAGATTTTCCATGTAATAGAGAACTGGTTTTACCTTTATAGTCTAGAGGTAACCTCAATGAGAGTCATAAATCTGAAGAAAAATAGATAAAGATTCAAATAAATAAGGCCTCAATATTTATTGATGATATCACCTAGAAAACAAAAATATCACCTTGTTTCCAAATCATAAGCCTTGGAGGCTTCTTCTTCAAGCCATTGAATAGGAGGCATAGCAGAGCTGTTCAGTAACAAATTCATAAGCCGCAAGATGTGAAGTTATTGGTAGTTGAAGTGAAAAGGGACAATTAAATAATACCTCCAACTATTAAGATGATACAAAATTCTAGCATTATAAACTTAACATAAAAAAGCTTCATACCACTATCAAAGTTTCAGGAACCTCTTCATTCCCTGTGGAAGATTTCCCTTGTTTTTAATTCCTTGTTCCAGTCAATAAAAAATATGTATTTTAATCCTAGTTCGAGTAGATGAAAAACCAAAAAACCAAAATATAAAGTCAAAACCACATATAGCTCATAGCATCTTTAACCAGAAATAGTTCATAGCATAACTTAACTAACTACTCAAATAGCTCACCTATAAATATATATGTAATATAATTGTGTAACACCCCAACCGATGGCGGAATCATCGAGGTGTCACGTAGTGACGATTGTTCAAAAGCACATGGTACTAAAATGTAAATATTATTGAATAAGCCAAAATTGTCTTACATTGAAATAGAAAATACAAAGTCTAAATGAAACGTAAATATTGAAATAACTGATTAAAATAAAGCACTAAAATCCCTTGCTAAAGCACTAGATCAAACTGCACCTGAAACATGTACAAAAATAGGTTTGGTCAACATATGAAATGTTGGTGAGCATTCCTAGATTTGACATATATAGTAGGTTAAAAGTTATACAATTCAAGTGCAAGCTACAGTGCAAATATGTAAACCATGTATCAAACAAATGAGTGAAATCAACCCTGTGACTGTATAATGTACTGTATGAACTGTAGTGTACTCAACCAATAAATGGATGATAACTTAACAATGGCCACGGATTCTCCGATGAAAAAGGGGGAGAATCAATCTAGGCGGGTTGTCAATCCAAATAGCGCTATCCAATGTTAAGGTCGGCTTGTACCATGTTAATGATTTCACTAAGTACAAATGTAATCCACATGTATTGTCTAAGCATAAAGCACGTGGTAAGCAATGCACATAGTACTAGAATTGTATTGTGAAAATGTAAACTTGTATTTGAAATTTGTAATAGTGTACATGCAACACCCCAAAAATGAATAAAAGCAAAAAGGGGATAGGAAATACTCACTGTATACGTAATAGCTTGAAATTGAACTTGGACAACGAAATATGAATTGAGATTACTCCCAAATGATCAACCTAAAGTATTTGATAATGTGTAAGGGGAATAACTCTAAGATACATGTATTTCTAGGGCTTCGAATTGGGGATAAACGTTTATTTGATTAATAAACAAATTGTTTATTAAATATAGGAAATTTAATAATTAAATAAATAAAAGTCTCTTTGTAAAATCTTAAGTTGAATAAGGTTTTGAGTATGAAAAATAATTTTTATAAAATTATTTTCTTGAAAATAGAATATTTAATCTAATTATTTCAAATTGTCAAAATATGACTTTAATATCTAAAAATATTAAAATCAAAGAATTTCTGAATTAAAAATTGTATTTCTGTTCCAAATGAATAGAAATAATTTATGTAAAATTTTGGTACAAAAATATTGTAAAATGAATTTATTATGAATTATTTATGATTAAAACTAACAAAAATTGATTAAAAATACTAAATAAATGATTTTTCAGAAATAAAAATCATTTCTGAAAAGTTTAAAGTTATAAAAACTTAGGATAATTTTTTGTGGAAATTAATAAGATCGTTTTGATATTTTTATAGATTTTTATAAATAAAATAGAATAAACTTGATTTAATTATTATAAATATTAAATAAATAAATTTTAGAAAACTAAAAATTGCAAGTTGAACTTTTACATCAGATTTGATAAATATAATTTTTTTAGAATTTATAAAAGGGTTTTGATATTTAAAAATGAATTTATAAGTTTAAATGTAATTTATATATATTGTTGAAAAAGAAACAAAACAAACAAAAAGATTAGTCTGACCCGGGACTCGAACCCGCGTGGGTCAGCATGCGAGCCACAAACACAACCACTTGATCTACATCAGTGGTTGTGTTTGATTCCAGTATGTTTAATATATATATATATCACACGCTGAAACAATGTTCTTCCCCAAATTCATCATTACGAGCCCTAGATTTATAATCGTAACAATTGGATACTGATCATAATTGAAACGATGGGGCTAATGATTTATACCCCAAATCGACTCTATACCAACTACGAATTAAAACAGGAACATACCTAATGTCGTATGATTCAACGTCAAAAACATGGACCTTAGTGCATCGAATACGAATGATTTGGTGTTTGTATGTGCAGTATGTTATAGGGGTTCTCTTAGTCGGCTTTTATAGGGTATAGATGCGAGATTAATTGAGTCAAAACCTTCTATAAACACGAATTTGACTTTTTGCACATACCAAGTATATATATACGCGTATAATTATAAATTTGTGGTCAATTGGTTGGTGATTGGCGTGTATACAGATCATAAGAGGCCGATAATCACGTTTCCTAAGTCAACTATGATGAATTTCGTGCTAAAATGGCAATTGATTGGTCAAACTATTTCCATATTTGTTGCAGCACGATAACAGGGAAGAAAAGGAGGTTTTGAAAGTTGGTTTAAATAAAATGAATGCTGGGTAAAAAGCAACAAGGGTGTGTGGAGCAGATGGGAACGCGTGTGTGTGTGTGCGTGGTGACTCGGGTTCGAATCCGAGCAGGGACAGATTTTTTTTTTTTTTTTTAACAGCCAAAGAGGGAGGGGATTTGGGCCTGGGCCTGTGTACCTGGGCCGGCCTTCTGGGTTCATGTGTTGGGCTGTTGGGCTTCAGGAAATGATATTGGTTTTAGGGTGGGCTTGGTTTGGGTGAATGCAAGGAGGTGGGTTGGTCTTGATATCAAGTGGGTGTGTTTATAATATAAAGATATATATATATATAATCAGAATTTTTTTTTTTTTATAATTAATATTATTATTATTATTATTATTATTATTATTATTATTAAATAAAGATAAAAGTGACGGATGTCACAAATTGTTAGAGGCAATCTATGTCATAGACTTATATGTTAAAATGCCCAGGATAGATCGATTAATTCTCACACTAAAATCAACAATCAAAACTTGTATTAAGGCCAAAATAACATTAAATAGAAAGTTGTACCTAGAGTCTAAAAACTTGTAATGACGGTAATCAATCTAGGGTTAATCGCTGTCGATGGGTCAACATGATTAAAAAAAACTCCTGCTTAGGGAACCCGTGTCCTCATTTGAAACCAACCATTACTGGTTCGTTGACATAAACAAAAAGCCACAAATTAACAAAACTGAGATGTAAAACTCGCTATCAAATGAAATCAGAACGTATGCTCACCTTATGATCTGTTTTGCATTCCATTATCGTCGATTGGGCGGAGTTCCACCATAGAGCTGAAACTGGAAACCCATTTCCTTCATCCCTTTTTAACGGTCTGTCATTTCACAAAAATTCTAACAGAAAAAAAAACCCTAATTGGAAGAAGATGACACATCGAAGATATAAAACCAAGAAATTGAATATTGTTACCTTGAATTAGAGTAGAAAGAGAGGTAGACATAGGAGAAGAACCCTCTATCCATCGCAGGGATGTAGCCTAGTATTGGGATTGTGAGCTTTGAATGGGGGAAGGCCTGTTCATATTCTTGACGTTAAAGAAATTGATTACACTGATAGGAGAGATTAGAGAAGGTGAAAGGATGGAGGCCTGGAGGGTAGCATGGGAAAGAGATTTTAGTTTTTAACTAAAAACTAAACATAAAATTACTATAATAACCTTTTAAGTGTCTTAATTGTCACCAACATCCCCATAATACCCTTAAAATTCTTGCTTAAATGTGTTGTACATGTTGCTTGTTAAGTTGTATGAAAATGAAAATTACCAAAAGGGCCATCACTCCTCCTTTATAATGTATTATAGATAACATTCTGAAAAATACTAAAATACTATCAAAAAGTTAATCAATAATTAAAAAATAATCCAAACGATAATCTAAAGTTTTTAATTTTTTAAAAGTTATTCTTTAATTAAAAAATAATAATCTAAAAAATAACCCAAAAACTAATTTATGTCGGTATTGGTATAGCGGTTTAAACCAGTATACCGGATTTTACCGACGGTATAAAATCGATACCGTTTCCCATATTTACCGGAATGTTTCGTACCAGATTTTTATCCAAAAACGATAATACCGGTATAACCGGCCGGTATTTACCGGTTTTAAAAAAAATTGGTTTTTATTTCAATTTCTATTTTATATTCTGTACCAAACTGGTGGTTTTTGTTATGAAATTGTGTTTGTCGTAGTCATTAATTTACAATTCAATTAGCGTAGTGTCATTTTCGCTCTTAGGACTATATTATACATCAATGTCAATCAGTACCAAACATTATATTCGTATCAATAGATAATACAATAGAACCTGTATAATTTAGTAGTCGATATATTAATAACCACGATAAAATTAATATTTTTGTTAGGTCCCAACTTGGAACCAGTACAAAATTGCACCCCAGTCGATAAAATAATAAAGTAATATTTTTTTAAATATCAATGTAAATATACAGGTATCAGCGAAACTATAAATTAATAATTATTAAAATATTCCAAAATTCTAGGATTGTCTACTAAAAAATGAATCTATAGTCACTTATTTTTTTTTTTTTTTTTTTTGTGAACTTCAAATCTATATTGCATTCATCTTTAAATCTCCCTATTGCACTTAAGAGTTGAGGCACTGTATTCTTGTATTGCAACAAAAGGTTGTGAAGAATTGTTGCCACTTGCAATGCTTCTTTATAACTGACCGGTTCCAATAGTACTGAATCATCTTTAACTTCATAATTTCATCAACCGGATTTTTAACGATATCCGGCATAATTTCTTCAATGCTTTGAACCTCGTAACATTCATTATTTTCACCTGGATAATCCAACAACTCATTCACAACCATTTTGTACTGATAATGGATTCCTGATAAGCCAACTCTTTTAATTAATAATTTATTAATTTATCGATATAATAATATCTCACTAAATTAATAAATATCTCGGTCCCAACATTATTAATTTATAAAGGTTTTACTTTTACTAATATAACTAAACAAGAATGATCCTTCATTTTTTATAAAAAAAATTGTAACCTTGGAGTAGCGTCGGCAACTTGTACATTATCGCAAAAACTCGATTTGGAAAAAATTCACATCAGAATATAGATAAAAAATAAGCACAACATAACGGTACATTCGGAATTTGTAAAACTATATATTTAAGGATTATTAAGGGAAAAAAGACGTTCTAAAAATTAATTTTTATTTATAGTATTAATAAAAAAAATTTAATAACACCTACCCAAAAGCATGTAAGCAAAGAAATATACATCGAAACATAGATAAAAATAAACATGTCATACCGGTACATTCGGAATTTTGTAAAATATCATATTTAAGAGTTATAAGGGAAAAAGAGGTGCTAAAAATTAATTTTTATTTATATTATTAATAAAAAATAATAATAACACCTACCCATATGTAATGTAAGCAGTTTTGGAATTAGTAGAAACTAGTGTTAGAAGCCCGCGCTTCGCGGCGGGGTCGCAACAGAGTGCTGGCGTTAATGTATCAGTTACATGATATATCAGTATAGAGTTAAAAGTTAGCTTTAACTATAATAGGTGCCTTCCAAAAAAAACTATAATAGGATAAAGAGTAAAGATCCGGTACAAATAACTTTTTTGGTAAGAACTGTGAGAATCAAAGGAGGGTATTTTTTTTTTATTTTTTTTTTCAAATTTTTTTTTCCCATATTGTTAAACATGTATTATAGTATTGAAAACTAAAAAAAAAATAAAAATAAAAAATTTGGTGTAGAGTAATTACGTGTAGAGTAATTTCATAATTACTCTAGTGTAAACTAATGTATTTACCTTAATGACGTAATTACACTAAAAAAAAATTTTTTTTAATTTTTTTTTTTTTTGTATTATTCATCTAGAAAGAATGTTTAAGCACATGGGAAAAAAAATTCTAAAAAAAAAAATAAATTTTTTTTACCCCCTTTGATTCTCACAGATCTTACAAAAAAACTATATGTATTTGATGTTTACTCATAGGATAAATATAAAAATATTTAAATTTGTTACTTCATATATTGAAGAGTCGGCTTTAATTTAAACGATAAGCAAGTGTCATGATTAAATAAACACATCAAAAATTAAAGAGTATGTACATATGGTAATATAGGCTAAGGGCATGTATGTTTGGTAATTGGTTTATTAGAGCATTTACGATAGGTTTGTTATCCCCATTCATTTTTATTTTTTTTTTTAAAACTAAACTTCATTAAAACACCAAAACGGACCTCAAAACAACGATCACATCGATAAAAAAATTACATCATATACAACGGGTATTTAACCCAATCATTCCACTCTAACCTTTTACAATTCGATCTATACTTCAACCATAGAAACGCCAAAGACTTAACCGAAGCCACCACCTCAGCTACCTTAGGCTCGGACTGCTGAAAGATCGCCTTGTTTCTTTCCAACCAAATCGCCCAGCAAACAACCATATTAATACCTCTAAGGATCCTCTTGCCCTTCCATGTTCCACTAGCCGAGTCGTACCAATGCAGAAGGTCCTCAAGCTGATTAAACCGCACAGGGACATAGCGACACCACCTCCAAATATTACTCCAAACGCCATGAACAAAGCCGCAGGAAACAAATATGTGAGCAACAGTTTCCTCATCTTCTCCACAAAGAGCACATCTAGAATTAGGCAAATTAACCCCCCCTTTTTACTAATTCAACACATGTAGGAATCCTGCCCTTCTCATTACGCCAAAACAGAATGTTAACCTTTATCGGAACCCAACTCACCCATCTCATTTGCTGACCATTCAGCCCATATATATTTTTTCTCAACGATTGTTTCACAACAGCCACTGAAAAACCTTTACCAGAGTTATTATCCCAATACCAACGATCCTGACTTCCAGTGATACGAACGTTAGCCAGCAAGAAGAGCAGATCTTGGGACTCCGAAATCCCTTCAACAGTTGATGCTCCGAGGTACCAATCATCTGTAATTAGAGTCTCCCCCCCCCCCCCCCCCACTTGTTTTAAACGATCACTAACTGAACAAACTTTGTTCCTATCCAAAGCAAACAGCGTCGGCCATCTAATACAAAGAGGAGTCGTACCAATCCACGTATCCTTCCAAAAACTTATAGTTTTACCGTCCCCGAGCTGACATGAGAACATTTTATCTATAGAATTACCGTCAAAACGAATTGCCGCTGTCCCCGAAACTATAGCCTTCCACACTCCTGGAATCGCTTTTTTAACAGGAAGGAAAACCCATTTACTTCTACCCCCATGAATACTAATAATTATTCTCCTCCACAGACCTTCATAATCAGTTTTGAATCTCCACACCCATTTAACAAGAAGAGCGGTGTTGACTTCCGTAAGCTTAGATATACCCAACCCCCCATACCGTTTAGGTCTCGTAACCGTCTCCCAAGAGACCCAATGTATCCCTTTCCCTTCTTTACAACCCGTCCACAAAAACTTTCTCATGATCTTCTCAATATTTTCAACCACCTGACATGGCGCTTTAAACATAGAAAGATAATAAACTGGTAAACTAGAAAGAACCGATTTTATCAAAGTGAGCCGACCCCCAATGGATAACATCTTGGCTTTCCAAGAATGTAAACTACTCCGAATAGTCTCCACAACATGATCCCAATGGCTAACCCGATTCATATTCGCACCTACTTTAATACCAAGGTATTTAAAAGGAAACTCGCCTTTATGACACCCCAAAAACTCGGCCATAGAAGATACTTCTGTGTCGGCAATCCCTAATCCAAACAAGTGAGACTTTTGGACATTAATCTTCATACCAGAACATATGTGGAAAATACGTAGCAGCCTCATAATCGTCCCAATATTGCTTCTATCCCATTTCCCCATAATTAACGCGTCATCCGCGTATAGCATATGAGAAATAATCGGCCCGGCATTCGGCATTTGAATTCCTTCTATATCCCCCATGCGACCGGCTTTATTAATCATGGAAGACAAAGCATCCATGACGATCAAAAACAAAAAAAGCGATAATGGGTCACCTTGCCTTAACCCCTTCTGACAATCGAACTCAAACGTAGGGGATCCATTAACTAAAACTGCGGACCGAGCGGATTGAATTATCCCTCTAATCCATAAACACCATCTCGAAGGAAACCCCATCTGGTTCATAATAGAAATTAAAAATTCCCAATTCACGTTATCGTATGCTTTCTCGAAATCTAATTTAAACATAAACATCTTCTCACTATTCTTCTTAGCCCAACTGATAATCTAGTTAAGCACAAGAGGCCCGTCTAAAATAAACCTGTCTTTAAGAAACGCCGACTGAGAATTAGAAATCACATCGCCCATAACCTTCTTGATTCTACCAGCAATAACTTTAGAAATCGCTTTATTTACTACTCCCACCAGATTAATAGGACGATAGTCCTTTAACCCCATAGGCGATTTGGAATTAGCGATTAACGTGATATACAAAAGGCTGCTCTCCCTGCGTATATAACCGGAACCATGAAAGTCTTCAAATAACTTAACAAAATCGTCCTCTAGGCTATCCCAAAAGTGCTTGATGAATTGGAAATTAAAACCATCCGGACCCGGGGCCTTGTCCGAGCCACACTCAAAAACCGCTTCCTTAATTTCCTCCTTGGTGAAAGGAGCGATCAGATCATCCTTTTTATCAAAGGGAATTTGATTCAACTCGTTACAAACAAAAACCGGTCGTACTCCATATTTCTCCCTAAACATGTTTCTATAAAAACGAAGAATTTCTCTTTTGACCAAAGCCGGTTGCGAGACCCACTCCCCTTCTATTAAAACCCCCGGTATAAGATTCGTCGCTTTCCTCCCATTAATACACCGATGAAAGAACGCGGAATTTTCATCCCCCATAGACGCCCAACTCACCCGGGCCTTTTGCCTTAGATCTTTGTTTTTAAGAAAAATCAATCTATCCACTTCCTTTTTACTTTCCTCCCAAACCCACTCCTCTTCTTCCTCTAAATCCCCATCCTCAAGCTTTTTCTCAAGACACAAAATGTTGCTTTGTAAGTTCGCTAATTCCTCCCCTTCTTTCAACATAGTCTGCTTCCACCACTGTTTTAGAGCTATCTTCGCAGCTCCCAGCTTTTTATGCAAAGAATTATCCATCGAACCGTCACATGTAACACTTTCAAACGCTTTTTTAACCACCTCTTCACACCCATCCCTATGTAACCAAGAGTCGAACCATTTGAATGGTTTAACTGCATAATTCAGCTCATTAATAGACAATAAAAGTGGGCAATGATCCGAAAGATCCCTTGGTAATGCCCGTAAACAAGCCCCATGCCACCTAGTAAAAAACTCTTGACATACCAACAATCGATCTATCTTACTCATCTTTGCCGAATTGCCCACACCCTTCAGGTAAGTATACTTATTACCCTGCATATAAAATTCTTGTAACTTTGCCTCCTCAATAAAATTATTGAAATCGGCGGCTACCCGGTTATTAAACTTCAAGTTTTTTCTCTCCTCAATCCACCTGACCGAGTTAAAGTCACAAACAAACATCCACATCCCCAATTTCCCCTGCATAACATTCAATAAACGATTCCATAGCTCTCTTTTTTCCCCAACTTTTTGAGGCGCATACACATTAACAATGTTCACTAGAGTACCGTCTTCAACCAAACATCCCGAAACGAGCAAAAAATTAGTATCCCTCACTGAACTACACTTCCTGAACTTTCTCGGGTTCCACAAACTAATAATCCCACCCGATTTCCCCCTAGCCGCAACCGCTTCTGACTCACAACCCCCATTACCCCATAGCAAAGCTAAATCAAATTTCTCAGAATCCACCACCATCGACTCTTGAAGACCCAAGAAATCGACCTTATTTTTTAACATCAAACCCTTAACCCAGGTAGATTTCCCAACGACCTGAGACCGCGAACGTTTAAAGACAAAATATTCATCGCAAACCTGATTGTAAACCTTCACCTTCAATAGTATCTTCAATCAAGCTTTCAAATCCTTCTAAATGAACCCCCAATCGATCCCCAAAAACCACCGTCGCCTCAATCTCTTTTGATCTGCTGCCCTCGTCCTCTTGATGTGGAACAGTAGTAACTTCTTCCATATCACCTTCTAACTTATTAATGACAACCGGTGCCTTAAACTCATCGTTCTGTTCGCCCAACACATCAAAGGAGTTTTCCAAAGTAACAGGAAACGTCCCTCGAGTTTTAACCACCTTACTATCTAATCCCATAATGATGGGCTCTAAATCAAATGGGTCATCATCAGTCTTGGGCCCCTTGTAGGGCCTATCATTACTACTAAAATAAGACCCACCAGACACTTGGCCCAATTCCACCTGTTTTTTTTATCTTTTTTTCTCTTATTATTTTTGGCAGGAATATTAAACACCGAAGAATCTTCAACATTTACACATCCTGTCCCACCTTCCAAATTCCCTTCCGAACCTTCCTCATCAATTATTCCTTTTTTAACTTGGACATTAACTTCCTCATTAACTACACCCATATTAACATCACCTTTCGAAAATACCTTTGCCGGAATATCCTCCGTCGACTTCATAGAACTCGATCTCCGACCATCATCTGCCTGAGAACTATTCGCATCACATTGAACAATAAACTCCGACAACCATTCTTTCTCCTCCTCCTCCACCCAAATCTTACGGTTCTTCCCTCGCCATTTCAAGAACAAAACCTCTTGAATTCTAGTACTGTATCCAACATTCACCCCTATGTATTGGAATGAGGCATCCAACTCCATACTATCCACTGCCGGCTTCTGGACCACCGTACCAAAATAACTTCCGATACACTCAATCACCCGGTCATCAAGCAAGGAAATAGGAATACCAAAGACTTTTAACCATGCCACACGTTCAAAGTTTAGATCCTGACCTTCCCAAATAACCGCCGAACTGAACTGCTCCGGTCTTCCCAATAGTTCATCTTTAGCCATTGTCGCATGGTCCGGTTTCTTGAACGTAATCATAACCATTAATCCTCCCAGACAATTAATAACACCCTCCCCAAGGCCCATCTCCTTCAAAATACCCTTATTCAACCTTAGCACATTCAAGGATGTCACTTTAACTACTAATGAACGTCCATGTAGATTAATAAAAGCACAAACTTTATCGTCCACTGTTATAGTTTTATCTTTTGCAACCCCAGAAAAAGCGTCCTTGAATGACATAGAATTAACCGCGAAACCAGTCGGATGAACATTCTTTTGCTTACCACTATCCATACCACCTTGAGGAACCTGCTTCTTCTGATTATTCGGCATGGTTGTTTTCCGATCGTCAATCTCACCTTCCTCCATTACAAACCTAGCAACATTGACCTTAAGTTTGTAATCACCCAATCTAATAGAGGACAAGACTCGCTCCATCTCTCTCCGATCTTTCACGTCAAACAGTGATATGAACCCGAATCGTCTTTCGACCTTGTCTCTTTTCCTAGCGATATATATATTGAAAATCGTTCCAAAATTCCTCACCTCCTTAGCTAAATCCGCACCACTACATCGATCCGGTAGATTTGCTACATAAAACTTGGTTACTCTTGACAAAACCTCCACCGGAATAGGTTTCCGGTGGGTTCCCATATTTTCGGAGCTTCAGCTTCTACTTTGTTTAAATTACACCAAATTAACGAACGTTCGTAGGTGTAATTTTTTTTGTAGGAAAGATAATAAAACGTTCGTTAATTTGGTGTAATTTTTTTCTTTAAAAATCTCATATATAAAAGATATTAACGTTTAAAAATTATGGGAGGAAACAAAAGAGAGAAAAATTTTAATTTGTTTTTAATTTTTTTTTCCTAAAATAACTCAATTTATATTTAGTAGATTAGGTTTTATATTATTATTTATTTATTTTTTATTTGCCACATGGCATGACATATGACACACTCAAAGAGGAGAATGGCTCCTTGAATGCCATGCCATTAAAATGGCTTTCTTAGGCTTCATTGAATGACAACTCATCAATATTCAATTCTTTTATTATAAGTTATTATAGATAGATTATAGATATACCATTTCCATCTCCTCTACTCATAACTCACTCCATGAAAAAATATGAGTCACTAAAAAAACATGAATAACCGTATGGGCTTATTTTCATAATAAAGTGAACTATATAAAATGGGATGAATATGTTTTGTTGGTGGTTAAAGATAAAGTGAACTTTAAGAAAAAATAATTAAAAAAATTGTAACATCAAAATCTACCATTAATGGAGTATAAATGAGTTTTTAATTGCAATCCATAGTTTTTTCCAGGGACTCTTTCAATTCTATCATCTTCTTCGTTTGACTCCACCATCATCACAAAGCATCCACTTCCACAACCACTCAACACCACCACTCCACAACAACCACAACCGTCACCATCGAACACCACTACCAACCGCCACTGCTATAATCACTATCTAAACACTACCACCACCACCACAACTAAGACACACTAAGGGGGGACGGGGCGCTACTAGAATTGGGCTCGGGTACCCCATTACCAGCACGGTAACACCACCGCCACATGTGCTGGTACTGTGACACCCGGCAAACTCAGGTTAGTAACATTGACTAAACTAGTAAGTCTACCTTAGCGAGTCATGCATATTACGTACTTAACTGGGTCAGTCGAGTCGTTACGATGATTCTGGGGAATCATCGGGAGTCGTTACGATGATCCGCGGGATCATCGGGAGTCGGTCCATAACCATGTGTACAAGGACTGGTGATTCGTGGAATCACCGGGTTAAACGCACACGCGCAAGTCTTGAGTCCCGGGAATTGGTGAACGGATGTAAACGTGTTAGTTATCATGCTTTATATCTTTGTAATCATTATGTGACTTATCGGTATGTGAATACGTGTTTATATATGTTAAAATAGTGTTTAACGCGCCAAAAACCCAATCAGGAACACTATAGGCGATTAGGAACCAGATGGGCTCCTAATCGCCATTGTTATAGGCGATTGGTAGCACATTGGGGCGATTAGAGCTGCTAATCGCCAGTATATAGGCGATTAGAGCTTCTAATCGCCTGATGAGTTCTCCTACTCGCCTGATCTGCTATGCATGAGTCAAAACACCTATAAATACAACCCTTGACTCCCCAAACACCCTTAGTGCAACCCTAACAGATCCTAAGCCTCCCACACACCTCAAAACACTTCTGGAACTTGTTTTGCTTCAAAACTCACCATTTCCAAGCTAACACACCTTTCTTTGATAAAATCCAAGGTGTGTTCTTCATCCCAAACCTTTGTAATGTTATTGTTTTGGTTCCCCAAAAGTCCAGACCTTGTTTTGCTAAGTATGTGTCTTTAAAAACCTTGGAAATGAGTTCTAAAACAAGTCTACACCATAATACTTGCTATATGTGAAGTATTGATGCATATGATGATTTTTGGTGATTATAACATGAATGTTTCTATGAAATTGATGTACTTCTGATGTGTAGGAGTTGTTAGGATGATTATCTATGAGTTTAAGCTATTGTTATAGTGTTTTGATGAAAGTATGCATTTTGACCCATTTGGGTGATTCTTGAAGAATTAGGATGTTATGATATGATTCATTGCTTGTTTATTGTTAGGAATCATGCTAGAATGATATTATAACATGGAGATGATGATTTGCAAGTTGTAGGAGGTGTAATCTGGTCTTTACCATTTAAGGAAAGATTTCATAGTTAATGAAACCTAGTACTTTGACATTTTTGGAAATAATCGCACCGAGGCCGTTAGAGCAGAGATAAATTGGGGGTTTTTGCATGGAATGGGTTGGTAAATGGTTTAGGTTTGATATTGGGTGTTTTTACATGTTTCGGATCTGATTTGGAGGGTTTAATGCGCGAAAATGCGCAACAGCAGCCCTAGGGGCGATTAGGGTTCTAATCGCCTGACACATCAGGCGATTACAGCCCAATCGCCTGATGTATCAGGCAATTAGGCCCCTACTCGCCTGATAATGTCCCCTACTCGCCTGTTGACTTCTCCTACTTATAACGCCCAGCTTTTCTCGAATAATATGATAATAATAATATTTTATTTACAAAACGATTTATTTCGTTAACAATAATATATGACATTACTAATAGAATAAATTATTATTCAGGAATAACTATAATTAGTTATTTCGCTAACTTAAACATTTAATAATAACGCGTTGTAAGTGATAATATATCAGTTAATGGCACTTATCTTTATAAATTTAAAACACGGTTATAATTGTATATAACAAAAGTATAGTCTAAATACTCATTTTATGTCGGTTTATATGAATAAATAACAAGAAATAATTAATTTATTGGTTAAGCAAACAATGAAAATATCGAGTGACGTTTATAAAACGGGTTCGTATACGCGGTGTCCACCTAACCTACACACCCAACCATATCTATTTAATCACCTTAACATCTTCTTCTTCTTCTTTTCAATCTCAACACAAAACCCTAGCCCCCAAACCCTTTCTCCTCTTTCAACTTCATACACAAAGACTTCAGATCCTTAACCAAAACATACTTCCGTGCTCTCCTTTCCCCTCTCTAGATAAGTGGCGGCAGCCACAAGAACCACCACCACAGAGCCGCCGCCAACCACCGGACAACCACCATAACCCGCTGCCGCCAACAACAACCACCTACAACCACTACCGCCTACAATAGCAGCAACAACAATACAAGGCACGACCCGACCCGACCCTCTACCTTTGACCCGACGCAGCCCCTCCACTATAGGAACAGCCGACCACCACTACCCATGGTGGTGGCGGCGCTGTCTGATTAACACCACGGGAGTACTAAGGTTTGACGGTTGGAATGTTTGGATTCGGGTCTGCAGGTTTGGTTACAGATGGTGGTGCCATCCACAGTCTGTATTCGAGTGATTTTGGTTGTTTGGTCTTGACTATGGTCTCCACTTTCCTTCAGATCTGCTGCGCGATTGGGTTCAGGCACCGGAAAAGTGACCGGTAACGGTCCCGGTGACCATGTACGGGCTGTGGTGTGGTTTCGTTTTGGCTAGCGGCGTTTGGGTTTTGAGTCTCGTTCCTTGTCGATTCTTGTCGGGTCAAGAGTTCAAGTGGTTCTGGTGGTCGAGACACGAGTCAACAGGTCAACATTGGTCAAACATTTCAGATCCGGTCAATCGTAGTCAATGGTCAAAGCTGGTCAACTCTCGATTCGAGGCGAGTACGAGTCAGTTCAAGAGTTTGTTCGCGAGAAGGTATAACGCGCGCTTTATTTTGACTCATTCATTCTGCGCTACATCATATGTACATATATTTATATATATAAAAAAACTTAACCGAACCGAACCGACTTGTGACTAAAAGTTATTTTACTTATCCTTTGAATGAACTAAAAACGACTAACTTATAATATACTTATTGTCGCGAGATTTAATCAAATGTCAAACCATGTATGCATACCTTTACTTATCAAAATGTTTAGTTCTCACTAATATAGTTTTAATAAGTGAAACCATTCGTCATGTTTAAAGGCTTAGTTGATGTGTTTAGAATATTGGACGATTGATTTTTGGGATAATATAGATGACATGAGTTGTCGGTTTTAAACAAAAACAGAGGAAACTCTGTCCAAATTTTTACAAAATATAATACGCTTATCGGACGTACTAAAACTATAAGAAGATACATGAACACTTAAATATATATTATCATTTGTAAATGATGCGACGTTTTGCAAATAAATCCTAACTTCCAAAATTTTCATCGTCAAAACACAAATATTTATAACTATATAATACATACCCACACTATCCGAGCTACAAAACGAGTTAACATTCAAGTAGAATTATTGCGAATGTTATAATTCGAGTTGAATTACGCAAATAACGTTTTCGCGATCCAAGATGTTTCTTTAGCAATAAATTCATGACGCGACTATAAATACTAAATATCAAAGTACTTATTTTAAGTAACTATACAAACGTTTATATTTTCAATAAACAAAACCAAGTTCTTATCGGTTCGTTAAGTTATACACACATTGAGACACATATTATTTTACAGTACGAGTCTAGGTAGTTGGATAAACTATCTTTAAAACTAAGAAAACAAAACAAGTTTATTTGCATTAGAAATTAAGGCATCGTTATTTGTAATAGGATACAAGAGTTCAATTAATCCAAGTTCAGACTTGTTGCTACTTGCTAGTACTTGCACAGTGAAATTCAGGTGAGTTTACATAGCCCCTTTTCTATTTCACTATTTTGGGGTGAAACATGTTACAACATTCTATCTACAATTCAATCATAAGTGTCTATGTGTTATTCTATGTTGCATTATGTCTTAAACATGACTAAGGTAAGCACAATATTCTAGCATAATCATTAACATTGATCAGCCGACGGTATACAATGATAGATCTATTGGACTGACAATCCCACCCGGATACGTGTACCTCCTACATAGGTAGCGTGGGTGATTGTTATCGAATTTATAACATAATCGAGTGAACCATGAGCGTATGGGATGGACCACAATATTCTAGTCACAAGGTTTGATTATGCACTCGATTTACCCGATAGTATGTTTTCACATATGGACTAGACTTGCCATGACACTTGAATTGTACAAGTTTTATTCAATTATCAAAACCTATGTAATTCTCACCAACTTTTGTTGACCCAAAATATTTTCAAACTTAACATGTTTCAGGTTATAGCTTGTTTGAAGATTAGAGTTAATGCTTGAAGATGTGTATTTAGTATTTTTCATGTTGATGTACAAATTTTTGTAGAACAATTGTATGTAATGTATTTAATTCAATTATTGAAATTTATTATTTACCATGAGCTACTGAACAATCATCAATACGTGACATCCCGATGTTTCCGCCATCGGTTGGGGTGTTAAAGATTTGGTATATTGTAAGATCCCACATCGGTTGAGAAGGAGAACAAACACTTCCTTATAAGGGGTGGGGGAACCTTCTCTACCAGACGCGTTTTGGCCAGTCCTGCGGGGGTGAGACCAATGCAAAACCGTGAGCTGCGGCAAAGCGGACAATATCGTGGTACGGGTTAGCTTGGGCTGTTACAGATGGTATCAGAGCCGGGGCCCGGATCGGTGTGCCAGTCATGCCCGCGAGGAATCTGGGCTCCCTAAGGGGGGTGGATTGTAAGATCCCACATCGGTTTAGAAGGAGAACAAACACTTCCTTATAAGGGGTGGGGGAACCTTCTCTACCAGACGCGTTTTGGCCAGTCCTGCGGGGGTGAGACCAATGCAAAACCGTGAGCTGCGGCAAAGCGGACAATATCGTGGTACGGGTTAGCTTGGGCTGTTACACTACTCACCAGTTGACTTTTCCTAATTGCATGTTAGTTTCCTAATCGCGTGTACTGCTGTCGTAAGCGTATTTTGACATTCCGGAACATGATTTGACACTTAGGAACATGATAGGAACCCCGGGATACACCCAGTGACTTAGTAACACGTGTTCGGACTTGCTTATGCGTTAATTGAGCGTTATGCTAGACTAGGTGAACTCTCGCGCGTACGAAGTGTTTAATTGAATATATTGCATGATGTCTTGTATTGTCTAACACGTGGGATGTCGGGTCACCAATGGGATGTCGGGTCTTGTCTGGTACGGTCGGTTCAACAGTCAAAGGTGTTTTCAAACGTTTATGGTTATGGTCTGGACATTCGGGGACTAGTTAACCTGCGGGTTATTAGTCCGGATACTTATACACATTTTATGATAGGTCGCCGCTATTTGGGGCTATCATAGCATAATTACTTAACTGTTTTCAAGTAACGCAATCTAAGGTGAGTGTCATAGCCCCACTTTTACCGTTTTGCTTCCGGGAGAGAAACATGCTACTTACTTATTTACTCATTAAAGGTCATGTTATACTATGGTTACTTCATGTACTATGCGGCTTTTACGGAAAGTCCCAGGGGGAAACCATGAATGTGCGGGGATGCACAACGGGGGAAATGTGGATAGATTTATTGGGCCTTACAAACCCCACCCGACGGCTGGGAGCCGGGCGGGTGCATATTGTCTCTAATACTTTGGGGGTTACCGAGGCATCGGTAATCCCGTCCGTCTGGGTTGTCTTCAACACTTATACCGGTTTAGTAATGGGTTCCCAACCGCAGTAGTAGCAACACTTAACGTCTAGCTAACGTTCTCATAACATAGTAGTAACAGATATGATCTTTCCGAACTTACAACAACGCCTTTATAAAAGAAAACATGTGAACTCACCAGCATTATATGTTGACATTTTTGGCATGTTTTCTCAGGTCGCTAAGGTAGCAGTTAATGGACTAGGCGCACGGAGTCTTGCACAGCGTCTAGAATTTTGGAGGGTATTAAATAATGTTTTGTAAACTATAATATGTCTTTTGGTTGTAAACAAGAAATGCTTCCGCTGCTGGTTTACGGCTCAAAGCATGATGTTTTGGTTTTTAAAATATATATATGAATGCATGTTTGTTGTTTGTTTATTGTGATCGTTGACTGAGATCCTGGTGTGTCACGCGCCTCGCGGTAAAACCCCGCATGTGGAATATGAGGGTGTGACAGATTGGTATCAGAGCCAACGGTTATAGTGAACTAGGACTACATGTAGAGTCTAGTCTATAGCCGAGTCGCACACACTAGACGGTCACAGATAGTCGAGTCTTAACATGTGGGTAACGATATAACTTGTCGGGGTGTCGGTGTCATCATCTTCTACGCTACATCATCTGTTTACTCTTTATCATTCAATTTCTTGACCCATCCTTACCATGATTCGATAGCGAGCGATATACTATTGGACCTTCTTGACGACGGTGTACATTGGGGTAGCTTCGGCATACTCTTGAGATCTGTCCAGGGATTCGGACATCTCCCTTCTATGCCCCAATGGACACGCTCGTTCTCATACATACTATCCTATACTTATATGTTGGGTTAAATTAGAGAATGATGTTATCAATTACAAGCAAGTTTTCCAAGTGCTCACACAGTGGGCTGAGCACTTAGTCAAGTACTCAGCCAAGTACTCACACTGAGCACTTAGTCAGGTACTCAGCCAAGTACTCACACTGAGCACTTAGGCAAGTACTCAGCCAAGCACTCACACTGAGCACTTAGTCAAGTACTCAGCCAAGTACTCAGCCAAGTACTCACACTGAGTACTTAGGCAAGTACTCACACGATTTTAGTGGTTTTCCAAGCAAGTGGCGGCTTGCTTGGAGGACAAGGCTCAGGATCTATAAATAGGACACTAGACACCATAGAAGGGTGTGCATTTGGAGCCTCCACCCCGGGGGAGCTCACCCGGGGTGGGTGATTATCTTGTTATTTGTTTACTACATTCAATGAAAGTTCTCTTTGTTCAATCCAATATCTATCTATCTTTCTTATATTAGTTGTTTGTTCTTGGCTCAAATTCACCCGTCTCTATTTTTATATCAATTCAAGGCTTAAACAAGATCATTTGGGAATATCAATTGGTATCAGAGCCACGGTTGGCTCGTTTGAGGCTTGTTTTGATTGGATCTTCAACCGAAACCCGCCGGAGACGTAAAACAGTTGCTGAATATGGTGTTTAGATGAATTCTGCGCACTTATGCTTGAATGTTGAGTACTTATTTCATATCTTGAGTACTTGTTTCATATCTTGAGTACCTGTTTCATATCTTGAATGTTGAGTACTTGTTCGTGGATGAACTTTGAGCACTTATGCTTCAATTTTGAGCACTTATGCTTCAATTCTGCGCACTTATGCTTGAATGTTGAGTACTTGTTTCATATCTTGAGTACTTGTTTCATATCTTGAATACTTGTTTCATATCTTGAATGTTGAGTACTTGTTCGTGGATGAATTTTGAGCACTTATATGAAGAAATAAGATGGCGGCTGATGAGCATTTGTGACTCCTAGGGTTTACAATGATTGGATAATGATTATTCTTTTTGGGAGTTGTGCATGATTGTCTTATTCTAGTAGAGCTGTACGGATGCTGCATACTTGTGTGTGTCATCCCTGAGCACTTAGTCAAGTACTCAGCCAAGTGCTCACACAATGGGCTGAGCACTTAGGCAAGTACTCAGCCAAGTGCTCACACAGTGGGCTGAGCACTTAGGCAAGTACTCAGCCAAGTGCTCACACAGTGGGCTGAGCACTTAGACTATGAAGTTGTTTACACTACTTCAATCATTCGGAGGTTTGAACCTTTATCTCATGCCAATTATAGTAGAGATGATCAATCGAGCGTAAAGCTTACACGGAGTGGAAGTTGCTGATTGAGTTTTAGTCTCGAATTAATTAGGAGGGTCTATATTTGCGGGGGAAAACAACAATGAAAGATTTTGGGTGTTTAGCCGATTTGTGAAGATTCGAAGACAGTGTCAGATATACTTTTGAGGATCATATGAAGAATTGATAGCATCATTCTCGGGGGAATATTTTTGGGTCAAATTAGAGAATGATGTTATCAATTACAAGCAAGTTTTCCAAGTGCTCACACAGTGGGCTGAGCACTTAGTCAAGTACTCAGCCAAGTACTCACACTGAGCACTTAGTCAGGTACTCAGCCAAGTACTCACACTGAGCACTTAGGCAGGTACTCAGCCAAGTACTCACACTGAGCACTTAGGCAGGTACTCAGCCAAGTACTCACACGATTTTAGTGGTTTTCCAAGCAAGTGGCGGCTTGCTTGGAGGACAAGGCTCAGGATCTATAAATAGGACACTAGACACCATAGAAGGGTGTGCATTTGGAGCCTCCACCCCGGGGGAGCTCACTCGGGGTGGGTGATTATCTTGTTATTTGTTTACTACATTCAATGAAAGTTCTCTTTGTTCAATCCAATATCTATCTATCTTTGTTATATTAGTTGTTTGTTCTTGGCTCAAATTCACCCGTCTCTATTTTTATATCAATTCAAGGCTTAAACAAGATCATTTGGGAATATCATTATACTTATGATAATACCATGATTGGGTGCTAGTGCTCGATGACTTGAACTTCAAACCTAAAGTACGCCTGGAGGACCATGTAGAACAGTTTATCATGTCGGGTGCACACGAGATTATAAACTGGGATGCATGGGAACCCTAGTGGACTTTGCGTTTGAACGGATAGACTCAAACTGGACTCGGTCTAATTTCTTGAAACTCCTAATGGGTTATACCACGGGCAAGCCTAAGTCTTTTGTTTCATGTTGTGACAGAAGATGTCAGGAGCTCTTGGAGGTCGCAGAGGCGGCCGTGCTGGCGGTCGTGCTGGCGACCGTGGTGGCGGCGGTGGCCGTGGAAACATTAATATGACCCAAGCGGAGTTAGACAATCTGATGCAGCAGCACGTGAACATTGCCTTGGCTGCATTCCAAGCTACTCACAATGCTATGGGTGGTACGTCAATTCCCACCTAGTCTACCTTGTTCTAGGGTACTGTACCTTTTCTTGTTATTTACCTGTGTGTCTGTTCCAGGTGGTGCTGTCCATCCCCCTCCACCCCAGTGCTCCTACAAGAAGTTTATGGATTGCAAACCCCACAACTTTAGTGGAACCGAAGGGGCAGTGGGACTGCTCCGCTGGCTGGAAAAGATCGAATCGGTTTTCTCCATGTGCAGTTGCCTGGAGGGCGACCGGGTGAAGTATGCTTCTACGACCCTGGAGGGTCAAGCTCTGACTTGGTGGAACTCCACCACCCAGACCATGGGTATTGGGGAAGCTCATGCTATGCCCTGGACAGAGTTCGTTCAGCTTTTGAAAAGCGAGTACTGCCCGAGGGATGAGATCCAGAAGCTCGAGCATGAGGTTTTGAATCACAAGATGGTGGGGTCTTAGATTGAAGCTTATACAGCTAGACACAATGAGCTAGCGGTGCTGTGCCCGGATTTGCACACGCCAGAGTACAGGAGGATTGAGCACTATATTTTTGGGTTAGTGCCGGAGGTTGCGGGATTGGTAGCTGCGGGCAATCTTACTGTTTATTCTGAGGTGGTTCAGTCGGCTCACAGGCTGACCAATATGAAAGTGGCTGAAGGAGTCTTGCCTCCCCGAGGCGCTATTGTAAGGGCTCCTAAGAGCAACAAACGAAAGTGGGAAGGCGTGGGTAAAGGCTCGAGTTCAGCTCAGCCTTAGCAGGTGAAGAGGTCTGATGTTGGGGGATCGTCGTCTGAGCGACAACTGGGGGTTTATGCTGGGAAGTTGCCGAAATGTGATCGGTGTAACTATCATCATACTAGTCCTTGTGATGACACGGACCGTTGCCGTCGGTGCCATAAGATTGGGCACCAAGCCAAGGATTGTAGGTCCAACCCTCTGGGAAACCGAAACCTGCCGGTTACGCCAGCCCCAGTCCCTCAGGTTGCTGCTCCCCAAGGAAACCAGGGAAAACAAGGGTGCTATAACTGTGGTGAGCTTGGTCACTACAAACGTAACTGCCCCAAGTTGAAGCAGGGCGAGGCTGGGAAGAATGGATCGGGTAATGGAAACAACGGGGGCGGAGGCAGGAATGCTCGCGCCTTTGTGATTGGTTCGAGCGGGACTCGACAGGATCCTGACACTTTTACCGGTACGTTTCTTCTTATTAATCGCTATGCTACGGTTTTATTCGATTCTGGTGCCGATAAGAGTTTTATATCACTTGGATTTAGTCAATTGCTTGAAGGGTACCTACACCTTTAGAGGCTAAGTACTTGATAGAATTGGCTGATGGTAAGAAATTTGAAGCGACGCACGTCCTTAGGGAGTGTCGCCTTGAATTGTCGGGTTATTCTTTTCCTGTTGACCTTATGCCGGTGTCCTTGGGTAGTTTTGATGTTGTCGTGGGTATGGATTGGTTATCCTTGTATCATGCTGAGATCGTTTGTTTTGATAAAGTCATCCGACTTCCTCTCCTTGATGGAGAAATTCTGTTGGTGCATGGTGAGAAGAGCGGGGTCCCTTTGAGTATCATTTCGTGTATGAAAGCCTATAAGTATCTTCGAAAGGGGTATTCTGCCATTCTGGCACCTGTTTTGGTTTCGTCAGAGGAAGAGAAGAAGATTGAAGATATTCCTGTCGTTCGTGATTTTCCCAACGTATTTCCTGAAGATTTACCTGGCCTCCCGCCATATCGTCAGGTCGAATTCGGTATTGAACTTGCCCCAGGCGCGGCCCCTATTGCCCGGGCCCCATATCGTCTTGCACCTCCCGAGATGCAGGAGTTGTCTAACCAGATGCAGGAGCTGTTGGAGAAGGGTTTCATCCGACCTAGTTCATCCCCGTGGGGAGCCCCTATTTTGTTCGTCAAGAAGAAAGACGGAAGCCTGCGTATGTGTATAGACTAACGTGAATTGAACAAGGTTACCATCAAGAATCGCTACCCTCTTCCTCGCATCGATGATTTATTTGATCAACTTCAGGGTTCTATGTAACACCCTAAACCAATTTACAGAAAAACGTGCAGCGGAAATACCAACCGAAAATTTTATTTCTTTTAAAAACAACCTTGGATGTTTATAACCCAAATCTACTAAACATTTTAGGTATTACATCTTTTAAATATGTTCTATCACATTAAACATGACCCATCTATATCACGTTATAGGGTCGTGTCCTCGTACAATCCGCCTCCTTGCTCGATCTCCATCCTTTCCTTACTCTATTAGGTAGACAAGACAACTTGCGATCACCAAATAACCGTTTCGTTAGTTCACTTAGTGACTTAATACACACTACTCAAAATGCGGAGATAATATCCATAGATACTCCATGATCTCGTTCCAACGCCTTTTTGGAAGTTCGGGTGTGGTACCCCGAGCTGATCCTACAAGTCTCATGCATTCACACTTACATACCTGCATCTTCCTTACCATTCACATAACAAGGTTAATAACCCCACAATTCATACAAATATACAATTCCCTCAATACCCCACAATACATACAAGCATACAATTCCCTCATATAACCTACTTTACATACAAGCATACAATTCCCTTATATAACTTACTTTACATACAAGCATACAATTCCCTCATATAACTTACTTTACATACAAGCATACAATTCCCTCGTATAACCCCACAATACATACAAGCATACAATTCCCTCGTATAACCCCACAATACATATAGGCATACAATTCCCTCATATAACCTACTTTACCCGTCATGTTACTCTTTCTTCGCCAATCTCTAAGACAAATGTGACGTTTCCAATCCTCTACTCAATCTACATATAACTACCAACCCTTACATACATGAAGCTCTCTCTCAAACCCGAGCATGAGTACACATATGTACTATAAATGAGGTGGGGAGTTGCTCGGGCAAGGTACGGAAGCATAAACGAGCTGAAAAATCAACATCCAAGGCCGGAGGGGGATTTGACGTAGGGTACGACAAAAGTGGCGTAGCCTACGCCACTTGCGTAGGCAAGAGGTGACAGAGTGGCGTAGGGCAGCAGAATTTGGCGTAGGCAAACCAGACTTGGCGTATCCTACGCCAAAACTGGCGTATCCTACGCCAACAGCAGGTCTTGCACAATGCTTTCCTTTTTCAACGCAATATCTTTCATGCCATTCTTACCCACAATTTCCGACATTCTAGCAACTCATTTACTACTCTCCCACCCATCATTCCACCCATACCTTGATCAAGTCTCGGATCGAATACACGCCCCTACGAGCTTCCGGTTTGAGTTCAAGTACCTACCATACTTGATTCGCTCAAACCTTGTCTACACTAGTTACATTTACAAAGGACAATGTCCAAGTTAACTACCATGTGAATTCTCGACCCATAACCAAAACCATGTACTCCTTCAAGATTCCCATTCTAGGTGAACATAATTCAATATCATAGATGCGAGTTAAGTTCGGGAATCACTTACCTCAAGTCCTCCAAGTTCATGCTTGTTTATTTGCCTCCTCTTGACCCATTAGCTTCCCATGGTTGAGTCCATCCTTCCTATCCTTTCATATCATCATGTTCACATCATTGTTAGCATACATGATCATAACACACTAACAACCATTCTCAACCAATATCGCATTGACTTTCATTAGTCAACTTCTATCATATCTAAAACATACATTCACAACTACATTTATTCTCACATAGTAATACCACTTATTATCATATATGTCTCATAGTTTTAACATGTTATGCGTCACATAGTGTTTCTAATCGCACAATCAAGTTTGGGAAGCATAACCATGTTATTTTAACATTGTTGACTTTCCAGAAAGTCAACTTCCAACTATACCAACATCCTACTTAGAAACATATGTCCATATTGATGTACTAGATCATATAATATTCACCATAAACATCATATTCACATCTCATTAAGATACAAGATCATTCATCACACCAATTAATCAACGCATCGTGTACATCATAATATTTAAGCATAGTGTACACACTACTAATGCATACTTCTTACCAAATCATACAATCAACTAATTCCCACATGATCTCTCTCTAAGACGAAATCCCCATGTTAACCTACTATCAATTGCACCAACTATCACATTACTTTCATACTTGTCAAGTCTTGCATACAAATTCATACCTCATACTCATCTAGACATTTCATCAAACACATGGTGTGCGTACAATATTCTAAGCTCAAAGTACAAGCTCCTAATACACACATTCTACCACAACAACATAATCACCTTAAATTATGACCAATTTCCACATGCATATCATCAACTACACATTATTCCTACAATTACATGGATTTACCACTCATTTAGCAACATCAAAGCTCTAATGAAAACCCAATATCATCATCTTTTGCAAACAAGCAACTTCTAGTGATTAGCTCACCTCTAGACCATTAGAGATGATCAATATCACTTAAAATCAAGCAATAATATGAATTTAACATCATTTGCTCAAAACCCACATGTGGGGTTCGAACCCTACACGAATTTGGGGGTTAGGGTTCTTACCAAAGCTCAATCCTTGAAGATTAACCTTTTAGAACACACCCTTCATCCATTGCTTCAATATCTTGCATTAACTTCTTCAATTAAGGGATTATTAGGTTGGTTTTTGGCTCATGGATGCCCCTTTGGGGCTGAATATGTATGACCCCAAAATGGGTCTTATCCACCTTCTTATGTTGACCAACTAGTTATATTAATGGTCCCTCAAGTTTTCCCTTCTTCAATTTTATTATGAAACTTAACTAACCAAGTTAATTACTAGAGTTATTTACTTACATATTTAGATAACACTAACAAGGTTATTTCCATATTGGAACATAGCCCACATTCTTATCATCCCGTTTTATTATCCGTAAGGGTTCATTCTACTATTTAATTCATCTTGTCATTTCATATGCACGCCTATTAGCGTAATTAAGCGAAATGGATTTCCGGGATGTTACATTCTAGTTTCTATTCGAAGATTGATTTGAGATCGGGATACCATCAGTTGAGGGTCCAAGAAGCTGATATTCCGAAGACCGCTTTTCGAACTCGTTATGGCCATTTCGAATTCTTGGTCATGCCTTTTGGTCTCACCAATGCGCCCGCCATATTCATGAATTTGATGAACCGTGTTTGTAAGCCCTATCTTGATAAATTCGTGATTGTCTTCATTGATGATATTCTAGTCTATTCCAAGAACGAAGTGGACCACCGGGAACACTTGCGTCTTGTCTTGGAACTCTTGAGGCGGGAACAGTTGTATGCCAAGTTCTCGAAGTGTAGCTTTTTGTTGCGTGAAGTCCAGTTCCTTGGTCATGTGGTTAATGAAAAAGGAATTCATGTCGATCCGGCTAAAATAGAAGCCATCAAAGACTGGGAAGCACCAAAGACGCCATCTGAGGTGCGGCAATTCCTGGGTCTTGCAGGTTATTATCGTCGTTTCATCGAGGGATTTTTGAAGATCGCTCAACCCCTCACCTCGCTTACCCAGAAGGACAAGAAGTTCGACTGGGGTGATTCGCAAGAGTCAGCCTTTCAGATGCTAAAGGCCAAACTCTATTCTGCTCCTATCTTGTCCTTGCCTGAAGGCACGGAAGATTTTGTGGTCTATTGTGACGCTTCTATTCGGGGTCTCAATGCGTGTTAATGCAGCGCGAGAAGGTCATTGCCTATACTTCTCGCCAGCTTAAGGTTCATGAGAAAAACTACCCCACCCATGATCTGGAATTGGGTGCAGTAGTCTTTGCTTTAAAGATCTGGAGGCATTACTTGTACGGTACCAAGTGCACTATTTATACCGATCACAAGAGCTTCCAGCATATCTTTGATCAGAAGGTGTTGAACATAAGACAGCGTCGCTGGGTCGAGCTTCTTAATGATTACGAGTGTGCTATTAAATACCATCCTGGCAAGGCGAATGTTGTCGCAGACACCTTGAGCAGGAAGGAATCCGTTAAACCTCGTCGTGTTCGAGCTCTTCAGCTCACTATCCATTCCAGTTTACCTGACCGAATCCGTTCGGCGCAGCAAGAAGCTTTGAAGGAGGAAAACCTTAAGGCTGAAACCATGCATGGTGCTGATAGTCACCTTGAGCTCTGGTCCGATGGCCTACATTATTTCGCTGGACGTATTTGGGTCCCTTTATTTGGGGGCTTGCGGGAGCTCGTTCTTGATGAATCTCACAAGTCCCGGTACTCTATTCACCCTGGCTCCGATAAGATGTATCAAGACTTAAAGATACTTTATTGGTGGCCGAACATGAAGGCGGATGTAGCTTCATATGTGAGCAAGTGCTTGACCTGCGCCAAGGTCAAGGTTGAATATCAAAAGTCGTCCGGCCTTCTGCAACAGCCTGAAATTCCCGAGTGGAAGTGGGAGCGGATTACGATGGACTTCGTGACCAAACTCCCGAGGTCGCCCAGTGGTTGTGACATGATCTGCGTGATTGTCGATAGGTTGACAAAGTCTACGCACTTCCTCGCTATCAAGAAAACTGATGGCCTTGAGCATTTGGCTCGTTTGTATCTTAAGGAAGTGGTTTCTTGGCACGGGGTGCCTGTCTCTATTATTTTTGATCGTGATCCTCGGTTCGCCTCTAACTTCTGGAAATCCTTGCATAAGGCTCTGGGTACTCAGTTAGACATGAGCACGGCTTATCATCCGCAAACTGACGGTCAAAGTGAGCGGACAATCCAAACGCTAGAAGACATGCTTCGGGCATGTGTGATCGATTTTGGCAAGGGGTGGGAGAGTCATCTACCGTTGGTGGAATTCTCCTACAACAATAGCTACCATTCTAGCATCAAGGCAGCTCCATTTGAGGCTCTTTACGGGCGGAAATGCTGGTCTCCTCTTTGTTGGGCTGAGGTGGGTGAGAGCCAACTCACCGGCCCGGAACTTGTGTACGAGACTTCCGAGAAGATCGTACAAATCCGTAACCGCATGGCAGCAGCTCGGGATCGTCAAAAGAGCTCTGCCGATCCTCGTCGCAAGCCTTTAGAATTTGAGGTTGGCGACAGGGTTTTATTGAAGGTATCTCCGTGGAAGGGCGTTATACGTTTTGGGAAGCGTGGCAAATTGAATCCTCGGTATGTGGGACCGTTCGCAATTCTGGAATGGATTGGACCGGTAGCATACAGGCTTGATCTGCCAGCTGAACTCAGTAATGTTCATAATGTCTTCCATGTCTCTAATCTCAAGAAGTGTCTGGCGGATGAATCTTTGGTTGTTCCTCTCGAAGAGATCAAGGTGGATGATCGTCTGCGTATTGTGGAAGAACCGGTTGAAATTCTCGACTATAAGATCCGTAGCCTTCGTCGGAGTAAAATCCGCATTGTTAAAGTTCGTTGGAACTCAAATCGTGGACCGGAGTTCACGTCGGAGCGGGAGGATCAGATGAAAGCTAAGTGTCCTTATTTATTTCCTAAGCGCGCGTTCGAATCAAGACATGTCTCTGCTGAAGCTGAATGAATCTCGGGTCGAGATTCCTTTCAACAAGGGGATGATGTGGCTACCGGAAAAAAAAAATTATTCTCCTTCATCTCTTCCTTTTTGGCCTTGAGCAATTTTCGGGACGAAAATTCTTTCAACAGGGGGATGATGTGACACCCGGCAAACTCAGGTTAGTAACATTGACTAAACTAGTAAGTCTACCTTAGCGAGTCATGCATATTACGTACTTAACTGGGTCAGTCGAGTCGTTACGATGATTCTGGGGAATCATCGGGAGTCGTTACAATGATCTGCGGGATCATCGGGAGTCGGTCCATAACCATGTGTACAAGGACTGGTGATTCGTGGAATCACCGGGTTAAACGCACACACGCAAGTCTTGAGTCTCGGGAATTGGTGAACGGATGTAAACGTGTAAGCTATCATGCTTTATATCTTTGTAATCATTATGTGACTTATCGGTATGTGAATACGTGTTTATATATGTTAAAATAGTGTTTAACGCGCCAAAAACCCAATCAGGAACACTATAGGCGATTAGGAACCAGAGGGGCTCCTAATCGCCATTGTTATAGGCGATTGGTAGCACATTGGGGCGATTAGAGCTTCTAATCGCCTGATGAGTTCTCCTACTCGCCTGATCTGCTATGCACGAGTCAAAACACCTATAAATACAACCCTTGACTCCCCAAACACCCTTAGTGCAACCCTAACAGATCCTAAGCCTCCCACACACCTCAAAACACTTGTGGAACTTGTTTTGCTTCAAAACTCACCATTTCCAAGCTAACACACCTTTCTTTGATAAAATCCAAGGTGTGCTCTTCATCCCAAACCTTTGTAATGTTATTGTTTTGGTTCCCCAAAAGTCCAGACCTTGT
This sequence comes from Ambrosia trifida, assembly GCA_028751855.1. Lineage (NCBI taxonomy): Eukaryota > Viridiplantae > Streptophyta > Magnoliopsida > Asterales > Asteraceae > Ambrosia > Ambrosia trifida. The sequence goes on along the minus strand of CM054129.1, from coordinate 121,609,574 downwards.
TTTGCTAAGTATGTGTCTTTAAAAACCTTGGAAATGAGTTCTAAAACAAGTCTACACCATAATACTTGCTATATGTGAAGTATTGATGCATATGATGATTTTTGGTGATTATAACATGAATGTTTCTATGAAATTGATGTACTTCTGATGTGTAGGAGATGTTAGGATGATTATCTATGAGTTTAAGCTATTGTTATAGTGTTTTGATGAAAGTATGCATTTTGACCCATTTGGGTGATTCTTAAAGAATTAGGATGTTATGATATGATTCATTGCTTGTTTATTGTTAGGAATCATGCTAGAATGATATTATAACATGGAGATGATGATTTGCAAGTTGTAGGAGGTGTAATCTGGTCTTTACCATTTAAGGAAAGATTTCATAGTTAATGAAACCTAGTACTTTGCCATTTTTGGAAATAATCGCACCGAGGCCGTTAGAGCAGAGATAAATTGGGGGGGTTTTGCATGGAATGGGTTGGTAAATGATTTAGGCTTGATATTGGGTGTTTTTACATGTTTCGGATTTGATTTGGAGCGTTTAACGCGCGAAAATGCGCGATAGCAGCCCTAGGGGCGATTAGGGTTCTAATCGCCTGACACATCAGGCGATTACAGCCCAATCGCCTGATGTATCAGGTGATTAGGCCCCTACTCGCCTGATAATGTCCCCTACTCGCCTGTTGACTTCTCCTACTCACTAGTTGACTTTTCCTAATTGCATGTTAGTTTCCTAATCGTGTGTACTGCTGTCGTGAGCGTATTTTGACGTTCCAGAACATGATTTGACACTTAGGAACATGATAGGAACCCCGGGATACACCCAATGACTTAGTAACACGTGTTCGGACTTGCTTATGCGTTAATTGAGTGTTATGTTAAACTAGGTGAACTCTCGCGCGTACTAAGTGTTTAATTGAATATATTGCATGATGTCTTGTATTGTCTAACACGTGGGATGTCGGGTCACCAATGGGATGCCGGGTCTTGTCTGGTACGGCCGGTTCAACAGTCAAAGGTGTTTTCAAACGTTTATGGTTATGGTCTGGACATTCGGGGACTAGTTAACCTGCGGGTTATTAGTCCGGATACTTATACACATTTTATGATAGGTCGCCGCTATTTGGGGCTATCATAGCATAATTACTTAACTGTTTTCAAGTAACGCAATCTAAGGTGAGTGTCACAGCCCCACTTTTACCGTTTTGCTTTCGGGGGAGAAACATGCTACTTACTTATTTACTCATTAAAGGTCATGTTATACTATGGTTACTTCATGTACTATGCGGCTTTTACGGAAAGTCCCAGGGGGAAACCATGAATGTGCGGGGATGCACAACGGGGGAAATGTGGATAGATCTATTAGGCCTTACAAACCCCACCCGACGGTTGGGAGCCGGGCGGGTGCATATTGTCTCTAATACTTTGGGGGTTACAGAGGCATCGGTAATCCCGTCCGTCTGGGCTGGCTTCAACACTTATACCGGTTTAGTAATGGGTTCCCAACCGCAGTAGTAGCAACACTTAACGTCTAGTTAACGTTCTCATAACATAGTAGTAACAGATATGATCTTTCCGAACTTACAACAACACCTTTATAAAAGAAAACCTGTGAACTCACCAGCATTATATGTTGACATTTTTGGCATGTTTTCTCAAGTCGCTAAGGTAGCAGTTAATGGACTAGGCACACGGAGTCTTGCACAGCGTCTAGAATTTTGAAGCGTATTAAACAATGTTTTGTAAACTATAATATGTCTTTTGGTTGTAAACAAGAAATGCTTCCGCTGCTGGTTTACGGCTCAAAGCATGATGTTTTGGTTTTTAAAATATATATATATATATATATATATATATATATATATATATATGAATGCATGTTTGTTGTTTTTTTTATTGTGATCGTTGACTGAGATCCTGGTGTGTCACGCGCCTCGCGGTAAAACCCCGCATGTGGAATTTGAGGGTGTGACAGGTAGGGTTCTCGTGGACCGTTTTCTGGTTGTTGTTACCGTGCTGGTACAAAGAAACGGTCTTTTTCTTGACCAATGATAATATGCTACGTTTTACCTTCACCTTTGACCGTGATATTTTGACCGTGTTTTATTTTTGACCGTTTACATTTTGACCTTGGTTTATGTTTTACCCCTATACAAATCATACTTTCACATAACATAAACACGGTGAACTTTCATTAAAATTTTAAACACCATTACACAATAAATATTAAACAACCGTAAACATTAATTATTAATTATATCTCGCAACAATCGCCATGACGCAAAATGGGTGAAGTTAGTCATTTGTTCACGGTAGTAGCTGCCACGAGTGAGTTGGATTGCAATGTCTTCTTGAACATTAGGGTGCCTCTCCATCGTGGCTTCATAAAGGATGTTCCAACGGAGACACCTGGACTAGAGAAGAAACCACCTACGAACGATCGAATCCTTGGAGCGGTCATTTGTGCCAGTTAAATTATTGAATATCCCCGACACCCGGTGCCAAAACGAAATTGGGGTATCGACTTCATGAACCCATGTGTTTCTCACTACGAGGTAGGCCCTCGTTAACGCGATATCCTCATTTGCATTCCACGGGACCATTTTTACGAAACGATTAAAGTATAACCGGGTTATTGTGTGATTTTGTTGTGTTGGATTAAGGTGTTTTTATAGACCAAACCGTAACGGTACTGATTACAATGGTTGCAACGGTTTAAATGTAACGGTAACAAAATTAATTGTCGTCTGACTGTACAACGGTTAGTTTTCTTAAATTTAAATGAAATAATTAGTGGAGTGTTGCTTACAAAAAAGTGTTTCAGTGAAGTAAATCAGTGAAGTGATGTGGCAGTGTATAACTGGTTAAAATCAGTGAAAGAAGAAACACATTCTAGTAGTGCCCCTTATACCCTAACAACCATCCCACAGCACCAACACCACTAAACATATGCCTTACAGAGCTTGACTATCACTGTCACCACCTAACACCACCCACCACCACATCCCCTGTCTACCTCTCTATCTCCTACTCTCATTGAAAGAAATAAAAAACAGGGGGAAAATAAGATGAGTGGCCCAATAAAACTTGAACATATGGACCAACCGTGATTTAAGACTGTTCACATTATGATTTGTTAGTATATGAATAGCTGGGGCCTTACAAAACGATTTGTGATGAATTTACGTGTTGTGATTTCGGATAAGTTTGCGTAACACCAAGACATTAAAATAATTTGGAGCATATACACACATTAAAATAGCTTAACTATTATAATCCATTAATTTCAAAAGAATTTGGAATATATACACTCATTTTTTTTAACCCATGTCATTAAAATCCATCAATTTTTTCTATATGGAAGAAACTGAATTTCAAATAAGATGTCCTTTCAATAACATGTGGGAGCCAGATCTTTGCTTGTTCCCAATAAAGCTTTCGTTTTATAAACTGCGGTTTAGGTTTAAAGATAAACGATAGTTTAAGAGGTCTAGTGGAAATAGATAGGTGAAAGTACTGCGAAAAGCTGACACATTGTTACACTTTTCAGCCTCTTTTAGTGGGTGTATAATCCCTAATAAGTTTGGTGTATATTTCCACCACCTCGGGAAAAAAAAACTTACAATTATGCTCTTAACGCTTTGATTTCAGATCCAAATATATTAGATTTTGGATTTTTCAATTGGTTTTAAGTGTTTGTTTTATCTATGGATATTCTTAAGTATTACTTATCTCAACTAATGATACTACATATAAAAATAGTTTGGGTTGGTAAACATTACTACATACGTTGAATAAGTAACTAACCATAAGGCCCTCTTGTGAACTGGTCGGTCTTTTGCTTTTCTTGTTGAATGTATAACATAAAATCAAATCGGATTTATAAGTGCTCGGCCTAACTTGGTTAAAGAGGCATGTCTCCTAATTGATATGTGGAATGGATGAAACTTCTTAGCTTGAGAAGTATTGGACAAGTAATGAATGGGAATTGTTATGAAAACTTATAACTTTGAGCAAGAAATTGTTTTTGAGTTGAAATAATAATACTTGTAACTTTGAGCAAGAAATTGTTTTAGAATTGAAATAATATTTCCAGACATAAACGACAAAAGGATATGCATAAATTATTAACGGTGTCCTATTGGGAATTTTTTACCAAAATAGTGCTACAGAACCAGAATTTTGTGCCATTGGGGGGGTGTCAGAGAACGATTTTGTCAAAGGGTGAAACCGCTACTTGAAGTTGCGGTTTATGCCTATGTGTCGTTGACCATCATGCACTTTTTGCCAACTAGGAGAGACGATGGATGAGTAGGAGAGATGATTATGACATGGAAGGAAACCGCAACTTGAAGTTGCGGTTTTGTCTCTCTTACTTACATGCATGTTGCTGCTCTGCAACGAATCATCATTCATCATAAACCTAAACCCCAACGTTTATAAATCCATGCGAGCTTCCTATCATCATTATACATTCCTACCATCCATCACCATAATGAAAACAAAAGGAAAAAACCCGTTCAATACCCATATGCCTTACTGTATGTATTAGATTCAACACGGCTTCCCTGTAGTCATGCCGGCAAACACCGTCAGTTCCGAACATCATCGCCATAACTATCACACTACGCCACAACTTCTAACTTAAAGCACCGTCGACTACCTCCATCACCATAAATGCCGACCACCACCTTCTCCATGTTCACAAACCACCACGGTCCTGACCACCACCGAATCATCACCCGTCTACTATCAGTGCCATCAAACATTACTACCGATCCCGTCACATCCAACCGATACAAAACAAGAACCCGTGTAAGCGATAAACCGCAACTTCATCTTGCGGTTTCCAACAGCCTCACTCCTACTCATCAAAAGTGCATGATCATCTCTCCTAGTCAATGACACCTAGGCATAAACCGCAACTTCAAGTTGCGGTTTCACCCTTTGTACAAATCGTTGTCTGACACCCCAATGACACAAAATTCTCATCCTGTAGCTCCATTTTGGCAAAAAAATCGTCCTATTGGCCCATTGACTGTGGGCTGCGGCTCACGGTTCATGCATAAAGGTAAATCATGGACCATCTTGTTTCTAATTATAAAAGCATAGGAAACGTAAACATACTAAGAAAATAGAAGAAGAGCATATCTAATAAAAATCCAAAATGAAAAGACGCCAACAATTAAAACCCATGAGGAAATCTTAATCCTGATATTTGGTCATATGATGCAAGCCGTCGCCGGTACCGGAGACATGGCAACGACTAACTTTCGCGAATTAAAACACCACCGCAGATCTAGCCATGGAATTCACGGACGATGCTTGTGTAAAAAGAGAAGATACTTTCGATCGTTGTTGGCGATAACGTGAGGTATCGATAGACAAAAAAAACCGGTCATTGCCGAAATCGTCATGTATAATAATAAGATGAATGGCAGAAGACGTAAATAACAAACAAAATATGTCCAAATGTAAAGAACTTTCACTGTTCACGCGTTTGGTTTTGTTGTTATATAGAATTAACAAAACTAATCTCAAAAACAGTATATCAGTCCTTTATGAACTTCAATGTATAATAATACAACATTTCCAACTTGTTATTCAGTCAACAATCATAACTGTACAAGATATATTTAACACACTTCATCAGTTTTTATGGTGCATGAGTACATCTCCAGATATCTGCAAATGGAGTTCTGACTGCAACTGAATCAGTACATCACTCAAAACCTAAGAGGTGTCAATCTCAAGCCATTTACTTATGAACGGGTCAATTTGGATTGTGTCTTTATCTCTCAGACTCAAAAGGGGTTGAAAGTTGTATGTCATCTAGCTTAAATCATAGTTATCAAAGGCGCATAGGCCTCGTCTGGGGCCTAGGTGCGAGGCGCAAAAAAAAGCGAGGGCTAGAGATTAAAAAAAGCGGAAAAAAAAATAAAGGAAAAATATATTAAAATAGTACTAACTTTCATCTAGCTGGTGTCAAAAGTTTTAAAATGTTGATGTATTAGTGTATATAAGTAGTTTTCTTTAGATAAAAGTAGAAATCTGGCTAAATCTAGACATAATAAAACAAATTTGGCTAGAAACTCTTCGGAATTTGGGAATCTAGCTGAAAGCGCCATTTCCTCGACTCAAAGCGCAAGCGCATCGCCTCACCGAAAAAATGGGCCTAGGCACAAGAGGCGATGGCTTTTAACAACTATGGTTTAAATGCATACAGCCTCCTAAATCAATTAAGTTAAAGAATAAAGGTTATTATTTCTCTGTGACCATGTCCATAGCTAGCAAATTAATTATTTATATAACATTCTGAAAAACTGGTATTATAAAAAGTGTTTGGTGGTTAACCCCGACCCATACTAAAAATGATCTATTTCAACTCCAACGCGTTACCTAACCCGCCCATATTGACACCAGTAGTAAAGCTCAACAGTAAAAGGGCAAATCCACAAAGCATTAACCTTTTCTTAAAGTGCCATTTCTGCTTGCAATGCAGCAAGTTCATCTTCCTCAGCTTTGTTTTGGCGAGGAGCTGGACGTGTCTGTTGCCTGCCAGCTGGCACATGCACTGGAGCAGCAGGGGCGGTTGTGGCAGGTTGGAGAAGCTGTTCCTCCAACTCAGCTCCTTCTAGTTCCTCAAGTTCAGCTTCCAGTTCATCCTGTTACGAAAAGAAAGTTCAGTTTCTGTTTGAAGTTGCAATAATCCTATTAGTGTCCGACAGCTTTGATTATTTAGGAAATCTTGGTTTTAAAAAGCGCGAAGCGCACTAAAGCGACGAGGTCCAAAACCAAGGCGCAAAGCGCAAAAGCGGTGGGATTTTCGTACGCGAAGCTCAAGACGATTATATAATTTTTTTTATATATGCTATAGGTTTTTAGCATCATTTACCCAAAATATAGATACAAATAAGGTTTATATATGATTTAACTTAAATATACAACCCTTTTAGCTACATTATATAACAATTTTAAGCATAAAAACACCCCCCGTACAAAAAGCGCGCGCCTCAGGGGATTTTTTGGCCAAAAAATCACACTTTTCCTGCGCTTTTCGTACGATGTGCGCCTAGGGTTACATAAGGCGCCAGGCTCTGCGCCTAGGTGCGCTTCGCGCTTAAGCGCGCTTTTGAAAACACAGTAGGAAATTATGGAAAAAAATGACCAAAAAATATTTCAGATTAAAAAAGAAGGTAAACAGATCATTTTATGTTACCCTTATAATTTCAATGTACATGGGATTGGAAGAGTAATAGAAAGTGAGGATGGTACCTCATCAAAATCAGCAGCTGCACCCAGTGGTGTTGCCAATGCCTCCTGAATTTGCTTCATATTTTCAGTTTGTTCATTTATCTCATCCATAGTCTTATCAACATCATCAATATTTCTGCATCATGATTATTTTTAAAACATTAATGTTGTCCGATTCGAGACAAAACTAAATTGTGCAAATGAAGCTAATTTGTACTGATAATGAAATAAGAACATGTGTTCCCAAAACAAATTTTCAAGTTTTCAACGTAGGCTTTTATAAAGAATTTGGAGCATTATCATCTCCGATCATTAGTTATCGTTTCCCAAGTAGAGATGGGAACTTCGACCCACTCGCCTACGAATGGGTTGAGATTTGGGTTTATAGGGTTAAGACTTAAGCTAAAGAATTTAACTAAAAAAGGAAACGGGTCATTTGGGTTGAACAGTTGAAAGTCATCATAAGTGCAAAGATGCATAAAAACCTCCTAAATAACTTTATTAAAAAAGGGTAAATTATTTTATATAACAATGTTTTTGTAATAATGTTTACCGCACAAATAACTTAGAAATACAAAAATGGATAGAAAAGGTGATTGCACAAAACCATTTTGACCCACATTAAACAAAATTTACCTGTTTTGACTTGTTATCCAACCCAAATGGGCCGTTTCGTTTTTAGCTAGGCTTTTAATATTTAATTAATTAACACGTAATGGCGTAATATCACCCAAATCGACCTATTTTTAGATAAATGAGTTGTAATAGCCACCACAGCCAAGTGGTATCACTTTCTTAACTTCGTGGTATGATAGTTAGAACTTAAAGAGGGCAAAACTCACGTTGCCTTCTGCATGGCTTTCATTGCTGCTGCACCAGTTCTCAAAGCATCAACAGTCTCCGTGGTAGCTTTAGCACCTTCTAGCATAATCATCTAATATTCAATTTCACACGGTTCATTAAAATTCAAATTGACATAGACACATAATCATCAAAAATCCATATTTTACTTAACAACGTCACTAAATGTCACCTGATCATGAATGCGTAACTGAAAGTTCCCAAGCTGTTCAACTTGTTGCTCATACAGCTTCTTCCTCTTCAAACATTGTATTGCCGCTGAAACACCATAAATATCAAAAATGAATATTTCCTTACAGTATTGAATAAAATAAAAAATGCAGGTGTATAAAGTAGGATTTTAATTACATATGACACGAGTACAATCTTTAAAATTAAAAAAAAAAAAAGATACTTTTCTAAAACATTCTTATCTATCGCAAAATGAATGAATGTACACAAACAGTTACACATGTCATTCAACTTCGAAAAAAATATGTAGACTATATTTGTGAAGTCAAAAGACAAATAAAGCAATTCATTGCTTCATGCATAAAGTAGCGAGTACGAACATACTATAATCCTATGATACAAAAAATCCAAGGAAGAAAAGATTGAAAGAACTTGTAAGTTTACCCCTTTTATTATGTGCCTTAGTATACTCTTTCGCCTTCTCCACCTCTGCAGAAGCCTTCTTCAAAAGTACTTTCTCTTTCTTCTCCAGCATTTCAAGTGTCTGCAAAAGAACAAGATAAGGCGTGTGTCTAAACATGAAACACATATCAAAATCCCTATAATCAAGAAAGAAAAAATGATTACAAAGCTGAACGTCTAACAAAGATAAAAACTTTAACATTTAACCATAGCAATAAGTCAAGAAAAAACTAAACCTTAGTGCCCAAAACCCCATAAGTTCACGCCCATATCCCATCATCAGTGTATCAAAATAATATTGGATAAAAGATGCTTTAGGTTCCCTCGATTATGAATCGTTCATATCTACTCTCCTTTGTCCCTTCACTTCCCGTTTTCGTTATGATTCAATATAAGGGCTATTGACTAAATGAATATCAAAGGTGACATGTTTATGTCAATTGATACTTTTGTTGATGTTTTAAATTTAATAACTTATGTCAATGTTAAGATAAAAAGGATAACCATCAAGGGGTGGCACATTGGTAAACGCCTTGGTTTTAAAATGCGTAATGCGCTCCAAAGCGTTTTGATCCAAAAACCCGATGCGTGATGCACAATGCGTGATGCGCACGCATCATGTATTTAATGCGGTTGTTATTAAAAATACTAAAAAAATAATTATACATAATAATTCTTGTATTTTTATTACTCAAACACAAAAACATACTTATAAATCATATTTAAAACATAAAACATATTAAAAGAATACAAAAAAAAAAAAAAAAACTTAATGCTTAACCAATTAAGCTCTATAAGTCTATAATAATCAAAGAAAACAAATAAACCTAAAAATGAAAAATAAAAGAAATAAAAACCAGTTAAAAGGTAAGATTAAGTAAAAAAAACTCTGAAAAAAGTTTTGTATCTGCAAAGTTCTCTCTCTACGACACATAGAACAATAAAAAAAATACTAATCAGAAAAGATGTACCTTTACTCCAAACATAACTAAAAAAACTCTAAGTTTCAAGGCAACTTTTTAGATAACATATATTTTTTACACTTTACAGCTGCATGAAAATAAAAAAATCCCTTCATTTTTCGTGTTGCAACTTGCACGCATCAGAACGCATATTGCGCATCACCGCATCATGCACGCATTACCGCATCACCAGTGCATTATGTAATCTGCTCGCATCGCTCCACCTGATGCGCAATATTCATCGCAACGGTTGCATCACGCATCATGCGCGCATTTTAAAACCAAGGTAAACGCTTAAGTCCCATTAGCATATTTCTCCGGTTCGAATCCAGCTTCAACTAGTTCTTGCTTTTACAATTACACCCCCTTGTGGTGGAGTGGCTAGGGAAATGAAGGTTTAGAGCTGGGGGCTGAAAGGTCTCAAGTTCGAATCTGATCTCACCCGGGTTTTACCACAACAGGCCTTCTAGCGGGCGGGTTCTTCCCAGTTCAGGAACTTGCGGGCTTAGGCTACCCAGTACTATTGGTAAACTCGACCGTATGTGGAGCTTTCACCCAAGGGGCAGGCATCCCCGGGTAGTCACGCATTAGTTTCGTTGGCCGTTCAAAAAAAACAAAAACATCCCCATGAGGCCACATGCCCAACGCAAGTTGCGTTTTACCTGATCGCATTGGTTAGCTGGGTATTGGTGAGGTCGATTAATCGATATTCCAACTATCAAATTTACAAATATTATTACCAATACAGTGAAAAGAACCCTAAGTCAACACTTCCACAATAATAATAACTGATTCAAGTAAATTAAAATTAAAAAATTAAACAAAAATCATTATTGGGTCATAATATTTCAATATAAATTCCACTAAAACAGGTACAAATTGCTACAAACTAACAAATACTGATCAACAATTAAATCATTAAAAAATAACATCTTTTACCTCATTTAACTTGTCTAATGTTGTCACCGCGTTAGTTTCTTGCTTAGGTTTACCAAAAACGCGGGAAAACATTGTTGATTCTGTAAACAGAGTAACGATCTTGAACACCTGTATACGTAATTGAAGAATTTAGATCTACGATCATATAACTGATTTTCAATTAAAAAACGCCCAAATTTAATAATAAATTGGATCATCGGAAAAAGTGTACCTGAAAATCTTTGAAGAATTGAAGTTGGATTGAAGGGGATATGATCAGAGGAAGAAAGGTAAAGCAATTGAGTTGGATGGATTTGATATTATTATGGGTTTAAAGCTGTAAGTTAATGGGTATGAAAGGGTGTGGTTGAGGGAGCCCGACCCGAAACAAGAAGGAAACTTTCGGTGTGTAATCCAATGAACCGACGTTTAGCATATGGACCCACTAGGCAATGTTTTAAAAACCGGTTTAAATTAACCGGTATGATAGGTTAGACCGTTTATTGTTCGATACAACCGGTTGAAATTGCACGATACCTTTGGTTGAATCATTGTTATCCAAATAAAATTGGCACTAGGTTCTTTCATAACTATGGTTCAAATTAGCCGTTATCCAAAAAAAATGTATGAAATATAATTTTAAAAGTTTGATTAATATTTAGAGCAAAAAAGGTATAAAAATAAACTAAAAATTATCCAGGGTAGAAACATGAGTGAGAAATAAGTTTTAACAGCTCCTAAACTGCAATCCTACGCCATTACGCATAATAAGACATAGTTTAGCTAGTCTCACTCGTTTGATTGTATACAAAGTGTTTCGAACTATATCATAAATTTTGTTTTCAATAAATGGTTAATCAAATCATCAATAGTGTTGTGTTCGAGCCGAGCCCAAATATTGAAGCTTATCATAATCTTAGAAGCTTGAGGTCGACCTTGATTCGAACATGGTGTTATAAGATCGAGCTTGGCTCGTAACATATTATATAGGCTTGGCACAACTCGTTTGCCTAATTCAACAAATCAGGAAAACCCTACCAACAACCTCTTATTAGATCGAGAAATCATTCAATTGATCAAAGTAAATCAGGAGACATCATATACAACACATGTCGAGTAAAAATAAAATCAAACACTCGTCTTTTTTTCAGCTTTTACCAACCTGATCTCAAGTAACTCAAAAACCGATAGGCTTGTTTACTCTCTCTTGAATTCGGTTTATTCTCAACAACCTAGTATGCCTAAAATGTATAAAGTTCCAATATATTTTCAGAAATTTTTATAACGCAATATATCAAACTCAAATCATTTATCATTTCGTTAGAGCCTACTATTCTTAGCGCGAGCTCGGCTCGAGGTAATTTAAAAATTAATTTTAAATGACCTAAAAGCTCGGCTCGAGCTCGCTTCAATAGCTTAAACGAGTAAAAGCTTGGGACGAGCTCGACTTACTAACATTATTAATTAAAATTGAACATGTTAATAGCATACATGAAAAATATAGCATTTGTTTGAACTCGTTTAGGCTTGCGAACCTACACGAGCTTTGTATGTAAGGCTCAAGCTCGGGCTTGATAACTAAACGAGTTACATTTTAGGCTCAAACTCAGGCTCAGGCTCAGGTTCATTAAAGCTCATCTCGTTCGAGCTTTTTACCAAGCCAATTCCGAATAACTCTCAAACCGCTACGTGTCATTTGCACCCTGATTTTTGTACGAATATTTTGTCGGCATCTTATATAGATATTTATTAACACAAACATGACCCATCTTCATCTTTTATATTCTTATCTCCCAACATCATATCACACCACTCACTCCACACTCTCACCAAAACCAAACCATGGGCGTAATAATAATCGACGGTTCAACCGTACGCGCCTTCGCGAACAACGAATCCTACTTCAACACCATCGTCGACGCCCAGTTCACCTCTCTCGACGTCAACAACGACGGCGTATTATCCAGGTCAGAGATGCGCAAAGCCTTCGAATCCATGCGGTTACTGGAAACCCACTTCGGCGTCGACACTGCAACGACGCCTGAGGAGCTGACACGTGTCTATGATTCCGTGTTCAAGAGCTTTGACGGAGACCATAACGGCACCGTTGACCCAGAAGAGTTTAGATCAGAGATGAAGAAGATTATGTTGGCTGTGGCTGATGGGCTTGGGTCGTCGCCGATACAGATGGCGGTAGAGGATGATGACCAGAGTTTTTTGAAGAAGGCGGCGGATCTTGAGGCGGCGAGCGGTGGCTGTTGACCGGACTGGGTATGGGATAAGATTTTACAACCGGAATAAACGGATCCATTAGTATCTCTAGTTATGTGATGTTAATGAATAATAAGTTAAGTAATAATAACTTGTGTTGTTTTTACTTAAAGTTAAAAAGGGTAAAACGGTAAAAGAGTCCATGTGGTGTACTGGTGTGTATGTGTACTGCGGTAGTGTACTTGGTTTAATTTTGTTACTTTGCTCGTTTGTTCTATTGACCTCGTGAAATTCAAGGGTTTGGAACCTATCTTGGTTAGAAAAAATAAATAATCGAAACAAGTGAAAAACTTGAAGAACTGATAGATTCGTTAAAGTTATATGTTAAATAACTGAATCGACATTAAAACTGAGCTTAATGTTTTTAGTTTCATGAATGATATGCTGTATGTTGGTAAAAATTTGTCTTAACAACATATTAGTAACAATTGAGATTTCTCAAACTACGATATAATTGCACTTTTTTTTTATTAAAATTAGAATTAGGTATGTTTTAAAGCCCGTAGGTCATGAATCGAGAGGAGATATTTAACTTGAGCTCAACTCAGTTGGCGCAGTGTAAAACGTAAAAGGGTTGCTTATGAATCGAGCTAAGGGCGAGCTCGGCTTAAATTTAAAAATGTGTCAGCTTGTCTGCAATTCTAAACCGAGTGGAAAACTTGAGCTTGAGCTCAGCTCTGTTGGCTGGGTGTGAAAGAAATGCCTCGGCTCGGTTTGGCTATGTTAGACTGTCTAGAGGAAAAACATAAAAAAAGTATCACTGCAAAAAGCACAATTCGTCGCCTGAGAGATTCGAACTCTCGCGGGGAAACCCCATGTACTTAGCAGGCACACGCCTTAACCACTCGGCCAAAGCGACTTTTTGTTGATGGTTTTGTAATCTATAACTTATGCACATAATGTCCGGTGTCTTCTTTTAAGTTGCAATACCCAATAGGCCAATTTCTCCTTTCACGTAGCTATCGGCTAATATATCGACTTTATAAATAAATAAATTCATCAACACGGGAGACCAGGCTTGGTGGGATTTTTAACCATTTCAACGTCTCAACTAGCAAATGCAATATTGTTTAAATAGCGTGTCTGTTAAAAAAAGTTAGAAATGTAAGCTGGATCCAACTTTGGATAAATTAATATAGTTTATATTTTTCAATCAAATATTAAAGTTCGTACCGTGCATACATTAAAGTCCCCCATCGAAGGGATTCCTATATTTGAACATCGTACCGTGCATATATTTTTGTTGTTTACAACATCAGTACTTATAAAATTGGTGCAAGTTTATGATTATCTTTCAAAATACTACACATGTTGACTTTTGAGCCAGTGGCGGATCTAGACCAATATTTCAGGGGTAACGTTACATAATTTTCACGGGTAACGTAATACAAAACACGTAAAAAAATAAAAATACACTACGCCAAAAAAGTTGAGAGGTAACGGACGTTACGCCTGCTTACACTCTAGATCCGCCATAGCTTTTGACTCTTTCAAGCATGCCTTTAGCTCACAAGGACCCACACATGTATGTTAGGTTATACACACTAATTTATAAATATAAAATATTGTGTAGTGCATTTTAATCATGTGGTCAATTTTCATATAATTTCCTTTCAATTTACCTTCATATGTCACTATCTAGATTGGAAAATATATATCATCACAACTAGGAGGCCAATTCTATAAATATTAGTTATTTGACATGTTAATTAACAAGTGTCTATATTTAAACATCTTTAAAAACTTGTAAAACTTTGTTCAAACATCTCCTCTAATTTAAAATAAAAGCCTATAAAGTTATATTCTTACAAGTTACAAATCAAAATAAGAACCATATACATATGGTCAATTCAAAGACTATGAATTACAATCCTAAAATTGGTAGCTACAATCAAAGGGATAGGTGTAACCATCGTTATTATAGTAAATCAACTATGAATATATAAAACACTTTTTATTTTTAGAAAATAGATACCTTAATTAAGTAAGCATCTAGGTTAATAACAAATCAACCAACTAAAGCATAATCAAAATACAAAGCCAACACACAATTGTTATGCGTTCATAGCTCATGTTACGAAAGAAAAACATACGTAGAGTACTCTGAATTTTAATTATAATGGTTATTATTAAGTTTTAATTTTAAAGTTGATTTCCACAATCCTTTTATTCCCGAAAAAGGTGATTTTTCAAAAGAGAGTTACTAAGACATGCCCAAACCGAGAAAATAAGTAAATTGAGCTGATATACATCTAACACCGAAAATCTAATGATTTGTGAATTTGTGTTTCCTTGAATTCGTTGAGTAACTTCATAGATTTTCAAACATAAATAACTCTCATTAAAATGCAAGAACGAAAACACCAAGACTCAGGGCCGTCTCTGAAAACGCTTGGGTCCTCAAGGGCCTAGATCGAGTAATAAAAATGGGCCCCAAATTTATAAGTCACAAATAAGATAAGAAACCGATTATTGTTATAATAATAACCAAAACAATACAATTGTAGCAAACACCACATGAATTTTGGAAAAAAAAAAAACTTTCACCTTTGGAAATAAAGCCTTCCCAATCGCCGTTGTACTCTTGTTATTTTCTAGTGGAACACCTTGTTAGTTTAATTATTATTAGGTTTAAGTCTAAAAAAAATGGGCCTAAAGTTTAGAAACGGGTTTTATACACAGATTACCCTTTAAAAAAAATCTATATATAACTTTTAACGAAAAAAGTTTGGCCCCCTAGAATGATGGGCCCAGATCGGCTGCCTACCTTGCACTAGGCCTAAGACGGGCCTGCCAAGACTCTCAACGTTCTTGAAATACCCTAAACCGCTCTTGTAAGTCATGAAAAACTTATCAAACACTTTTTAAAAAGCTTTAAGAGTTGAAACATTATCAAAAACTAAAAAGCTTTATCTAATAGATCATACGTTTATAGAAGAGGCTTCATCAATTTTCATATAAAATAAATATAAAATTGATCAAATCTTAAATACAATAATAGTTGTGTTGTTAGCATGGCCGTTATGGGGGAACTTTATGGATCTAACCGACCATACTTTCGTTTAGAAAGTGATAATGTTGTTGTACGTCATTAATACTCATGCTAGAAATTGAAACTGTTAATAATATTATGAAAAAAAAATAAAAAAAAAATCCGTTTGTAGGGGTGTTCGCGGTACGGTTTGCACAGTGCGGTTCGGTTCAGTTTTATACGGTTGGTTTTTTGTATAAACTGTAAACCAAACCGTTCGTTAAGCGGAGGAAAAACCAACCGTGAACACCACTAGTGGATAGAGATAAGTTTTGTAGTGTACAAAAAATGCTAATATAAAAAATCACCACAAATGTGTGCGGTAATTTTTGGCATCAGTACCGATTGCTCATCCCTATCAGTGGAGGCTCTCTCCTCTGCTCTCACATGTCTTGCTTGCCTTGGGATAAGGATTTCACTCCCAGTCTCTTAGTAACGTTAGCATCGGTCGTTTTTCTTCCTTCCACATAAGACACGGATCCCATCATCGGCACCCCGTTGAAAAATGTCTAATATTAAATGCTTTCAAAGAAAGATAACATTGCAAGAATTTATAGAATATATATAGATTACTGATGTATTGCAAAATACATCTGTTTTCGGTCTATAGTTTATATTATTTTTGAGTCGGTTTGTGTCGTTTTTGTGGTATTTTCATATTCTATTTATTATTTGGTGTTGCACAGGAGTCCGGACAAGAAAGGAAGTAAAATGAAGCTTAAACGAGAAAAAACGAGCCTCGGGACGAGTCGCGGTTGATCGGGAAGTAAAAAATTGAAAAATTGGGAAGTTTTGTCCCGTCGCGTTATGTAACACCTCAAGGTGTTACGGGTCTCTTAAACGGGTCGGGTCGGACCTGACCACCCGATTACGTAATTAAATATTCAAGTTCGAATCTCGCGGTAAACCGTTTCAACCGAATATATAGATAATAACTATTAAGATTTTATTATCCCGGTTAAACGCTCATTACCTGCTATTTAATCGTTGCCAGACGTCCTTTATTTTGTTATTATACCTATTACCAAATATCCCGAGTTCCAGATATTATCCCCGTTGCCAAACACCCTCTATTTTAATTATCTATATAAACCACCCCTCTCTCTTAACTCTCGCTCTCTCTCTGCAAGTATATACACACACATAAATTGAGTCCTTTGATCAAGAAACTGACCGGAGACCATGGCTGGCTTCCGCCGCCTCTGTCTCCGGCACCACCGCAGCTCCACCAACCTTTCCGGCACCACCGCTGTTCACCATCACCGCCGCCATACGCGTTTTCTTCTCCGGTAAGCCTTCCCTTCTCTGCTGAACCAAATCTCCTACCCTTGACCTACTCTCTTTGTTCCTCTGTTCCCGATTAAACAAACCGGACAGTCACCGGATTGTGGTGACTGTCACCGGTAAACTATCCAGACACCAAGTCACCATCACCCGTGGGTTATACTCAGTCAAACCTAGGTCCTGGGTTGGATAACCGGACATGTTATCTGTCATCGGGTCTTTATCATCTCACTAGCCAAATCACGGCCTGCTCCTCTTTGTTACCCTTTGTTCCGGTTTGAACTATGACCTGGTAACACCGGTTAGTTATAGCCCTCGAACCCAACCCTTTCTGTTAAGAACCCTGATAATCTTCCTCTCTGTTTAGCCGATTGGTAGCCTACCGATTGATTATAAACAGCCCGGCTATAGTCCGGTCATGTTCTGTTTGTAATTATATTCCGATCCAATATCCGATTGTATTTCTATTAGTTATTTTGCTTATTCAATATTATAATCAGTTACTAATATAAAGGTTATAATTATTGTAAGGTACCAATACGGAGGACGGGTCCGATACCCGGTCTTACACGAATCCCGGTCAACTTCCGGTCATGTCCCGTAATGAAATCGGTGAGGTTCGGTTACTATTTATATCCTAATGGTTGATTGGTTATAATCTAATAATCTATTGACTAATATAAGGATTATGTGTGATTGCGAGGTACCGTTAACCGTATCGAGAAATAGAGTCGTTACCGAGTCGACTCAGTGACTCGGTCAACACCCGGAATAGAACCCGGTCCAATAAGCTAGACGAGGAATATTATTAGAATTATACGAATATATATATATATAATACGAATAACGTACGGACTTGATAATAATAATAAGAGAATAATAAACATATATAAAATATATATGTTTATATATATAAGATTCGATATATAAAACGATATACTAGACTCGGGTAAGTTCATGTCTAGAGTTCTTTAGGTTCGCGTGCCAAGCTGTAAAGGCCAGCTTTATTTCTTTTTGCCTAGACGCCCAAACCCCGAGTTTAGGACTATCTAATATATACTGAATTCTATATATATATATAAATTGTATATATGATATATATCCTAAGTATTACAATCTAACAAGTCCCACGCGTAAAACGTATCAATATATATATGAAATATAATTGTAATAAGAAGATTAGCAGAAGATATAACGCAAACCGGTGAGTATCGTGAACTCCCCACTTTTACTGTTTTATTAAGTGTTTTCGGGGGAATACATGTCATTTATAAGAAAACATAATAAATGCTTTACATAAAAGAATGATTAATAATGAAAGTTATATAAAGGGGGTAATAGAAACGACAAGGACAGTACTGGACGGTATCGCAATTTCCTTTCTTGTCCAACTAGAGGCCAAGAACCAGTTTTACCCGAGTAGAGGGTAGAGATAATTATATTTATCACAAGCAGAGTGATACCATAGATAGGAATGGCAACTCATAGAATATAATCGGAATAATAGACATATAATCGAATTAATAGAATATATTTTCCCCTCCAGAATTACAATTGTAAAGCATATTTATAAAAGATTGTTATAAAAAGAATTATAAACAAACGAACTGGCCATTCACTTTATAAAATACACGACCTCACCAACTTTATGTTGACAGAAACTATTTTTGACATGTGTTCAGGTAACCCAACAGATATGATGACGTGGATCCAGGAAGACTAAAGACTGTTATTACCCTGGATTCCGCTGTGTAGCTCCGATAACCCGACTCGACGACCCGGCCACGTCAGGCAGGGTCGTTACACGTTACGCGACGGGTTTGGCACATTTTCGTCACGTAACGCGACGGTGTATTTTCCTCTCTGAAAGTCCGTCGCGCTACGTGATCAGATCTCTTCAGGCCCGTCACGTAACGCGACGGGAGTAATTTCGTGAAAAAGTTGTTTTTTGGCCCAATGTCGATTTTAAAAACCCTAGGACGGCCATAATTCGATTTTATCATCACTTTGGACGAATTGAAGCTACTCTAGAGCACTAGGAGGTGAGAGAAAGGCCAAGGGTCAAGATTTTGAGCATTTGGATCGAGAGATTCGGGTTTTAATCATTCGGGTTCTTCGTTCCTTTGTTCTTTTGAGTTGCAAACTATGTTTCATGAACTTAGAATTGATTTTATTCATGTTTTGAACATGTTTATTGGCTAGACTTTCATTACTACTTAGGTTATGATGAATACTCATGATTGAATGAACGTTTTTTATGGTTTTTTGGAACTTAGACTATGGGTTGATGATTTAGTAAAGACTTTGATTATTTTTGATCTGGTGTATATGCGTACTTAGTTTTGTTCAATTGATAATTATTTACTCCACATGCGTTTTTGTGAATGTCTTTCATGTATGAATGCATGTTAGGTTGTGGACTGTGTGTTAGCAACTAGTTTATGGTAAATTGCTAGTATTTTCCATAGGAGTGGTTCTTGTTAATTGAATAGTTCTAGATATTCTTCCAATTCCAATAGCTGTAAGGTGTGGGATTGTCGATATGTCTAGGGTGTTAAATTGCTAGATCTAGATACTTTGTAAGAAGATCTTCCTAGTTTCCTTACCACTACTTGCGTATCGAGTCAGGTCAGGTTTTCTATAGTTACCCCTTGCACTTTTAGTGTAGTGAGGCTTTCGCGCTGTAAGGTAAACTGTCTAGCGGGTACTTTATCATCAGAGTAGGTAAGCCTGTAAGGGTAACCTCTCAATCGGTAGTTTAACGGCTTATAGGTAACCTTAGGTTTCTCCTTGAGAAGGGTCGAGGGTCATCTAGTTTATCCTGTAAGTTTAGTATCTGAAGATCCCGGTTCCATAGCTAGTTCCATAACCATAGAAGTTCGTCAGTCATGAGTAGGATTCTAACCTAGGTAGTATTTCCACCATTATTTGAATTTGGTTCAGCTCGGTTCACGTCTTAAGTTCAGTTCAATTTATTTTACTTCATCTTTATTTTCTTGCATTTAGTTTTATTAGCAAAGCCCCCC
The DNA here is from genome assembly GCA_028751855.1 of Ambrosia trifida. Classification (NCBI taxonomy): domain Eukaryota; kingdom Viridiplantae; phylum Streptophyta; class Magnoliopsida; order Asterales; family Asteraceae; genus Ambrosia; species Ambrosia trifida. The sequence goes on along the minus strand of CM054129.1, from coordinate 121,589,334 downwards.
CCCCCCCCTTTAAGCAACAAAACATTATTTAGTCAGGTTGTAGATAAGTAGTCGAGTCTAGTTTACGTTTTCCATTAGAGTCTCGTGGGTTCGATACTCGGACTAACTTTAGCTGTACTGCACTGACCGGTACACTTTCCGGTTGTGTGGTTTAGGTTTAGAGAGTCTTAGGTTATAAATTTAAAACTTAGAGTGTCTAGTTTAGGTTAATTTAGTTAGTTTTTACTAAACCACTTTGAGCACATCAATTACACATGTGTTATGACGCCTACTTATCCCGAGTATGAAAAAATATAGAGAATTTGCAGTTGACTTATTACCACATTTCACAAACGAATGTCAGTCACACTATATGCATACATTGTAGTTGACTTATCATCACATTTCATACTTGAGGAAGGGAACCCCCCCCCCTACTTGAGGAAGGGACCCCCCTCCCCCCCACACACACACATACTTTTTTGGTAAACTGGTGGAACTTTCCTCGTCTCTAACGATCAAATATTAACATTGAAAAGGTAGAGGGGAAGGGAACAACATGCTCCTTGATAGGGATGGAAGAAAAAATGATGATGTGAAGGAGAATGATGCTAATGTGGATGATTGTAGATGATGAAGACATACCGCATGGCCTAATGGTGGTATTGTCACAATATACAATAGAGTTCCAACTTATTAAAAGGATGTAATCTATCTATTGAAGTGGTAGCTTCAAAATCAATAAAAAAAATCAAGGATACTTGATATTCTTTAGGTATGTTGTTTTATGTTGACTCACAATTACATCGTAGAAACTTGGCTATGAACGCATATGTTTGTAGTTGGAATGTACGATATTCACATCTACATTGAAGTGGTAGCTTCAAAATCAATAAAAAAATCAAGGATACTTGATATTCTTTAGGTATGTTGTTTTATGTTAACTCACAAATACATTGTAGAAACTTGGCTATGGACACATATATTTGTAGTTGGAATGTACGATATTCACATCTCATTCCTTATCGTCATTCATTAAATTACACTAAAAACCACTACACTTTCTCTCTCTTTTCAATTAAATAATACTTTTTTTATATATTTATCATTACATTTTCTCAATCATCCATTCACAACCACTTTCAAAAGACATTAAAAAATAAATAGGGTGGAACAGTGTCCCCCGAATATACAGATAAATAACATTTTCTTTCTCCTCCATTTACAACCCATTAAAATCACTTTTCAAAATATGAATGATACACTCACATAATTTTAATGGATGGAATGTGAAAAGCAAGAAAAAAGTAATTTAGAGTTCGGGAAAATATTTTAAAACTCAAAACATAAAGGTTTGGTAAACAAAAAGTTATAAATCAAACTCCATATATAAATATTAAAGAGGGTGGGGCACTACTAGGAAACGGTGCTGATACCCTCTACCAGCACGGTAACATTGTCCGGGTGGCATGGGTAGTGGTTGTTGGTAGGTTTCACGGGTGTTATACCACGGTGCTAGTACCTCTCTAGTAGAATGGGGTTTTTATTTTTTATGGGTTGGGTGATTCAAAGTAGTGTTGACTACAAAACTGTGTTTTAGTTAAGTAAGGCCCTGTTTGGAAAGCCTCTTAATCACACCGGTCAGAGGTAACCTCTGATTCGGTCAGAGGTTAAGGTGTTTGGTTGTCAAAATGCAACCTCTGAATGGCTCAGCAATGGAATGATGCTGAATGGAAAACAAGACGCATATACCCTCACTGGCTCAATGTCGATGTCACTGCAAAAACAGTTACAAACCTGGTTGTTCGAGGCCTGATGCCATCGGAGACTACCTGAAGCCGAGCTCCTCCTTGCGCCACCGTGCTCCTCCCTGCTCCGTCGTGCTCCTCCCTGCTCCCTCTCTACCTTTCTGCCACTTCTTTTCCTCTTTCCTCTTGTCCTCTCTCTCTCTCTCTCTCTCTCTTCCTTTGGACCATGTTTAGGCACGGGCAGTGAAGGCAACCAAGGGAGAGGAGAGTTCCACTGAAGGAAAAAACTTTGGATCACTTCCTGACCTTATTCTCGAGTAGGACTCTGTGTGTGTGTGTCTGTCTGTCTGTCTGTCTGTGTGTGTGAATGAGTATAGAACAAGGGAAGGAGGTAGGTGGTTTTTGTGTGTGTGTTTGTCTTCTGTGTGTCTAAAGAGAAAGGGGTTAAGGGGGTAGGTGGTTTGGGAATTGAGATAATAATGGATGATTGTTTATAATAATATTGATTGGTTAGATTTAGTTATTATTTTTTTAAAGGAATGAGGAAGAATGGGGAACCATTTCCTTGGTTTGGGGGAATGAAAGGGAAAAATGATGTGACGCTGATGTGGTATTTAGGGGAATTAGGGGAAGAGTGTACCACACCATATAGCCTTAAGATTGAACGGAGTGGGGTGGGGAACCTTCATTCACGCCATGAACACCAGCCCATTTGGGCGTGGAAGGGGGGGGGGAAGATTCTCCCGAGCGTGGGGCGAGTCTTGCTCATTTTTTATTGGCCGATTTTTTTTAACTTTAACACAATATAATATTATTCCCTCCCCCCTCCCTTCCACTCCCCACAATTTTCACACTTCACACATGGTCCCCACATGTGCCACATGGCGCGTCACGCTCCTCTTTCCCCCCTTCCACTCCGGATGGTCTAACACAAACCACGTTCCAATTTTCAAAATTGATAAAATTCACCCCTCAACTTTTTAACTTGACTACAATCATCTTCTAACTCGACATAAAAGATCCTCTACTTTCTTACCTGACCAAACAGACCCCCTACTTTCTAATTTCTCTTTAACACTTAAACTTTTGGCATGTAATTCATTCTACCTCTAAACTTTGCTATAATGACAAAGGTAACTCTATAACTTTGAAAATGTCACTTTGACCCTCTCAAGTTTCTAAGGTAGCCCTAAAACTAATTTCTTACGTTTTTTAGAGATGTGTCGATATAAATTCGAGTTCGTCTACGCACACCATTTAATAAAGTAGAACTTTTAAAGTAGTTAATATTAGGAATCAGATGGCACACCATTTAATAAAGTAGAACTTTTAAAAAACTCGAAACAAGTAAAATATGATTTTGCCACCACAATGTATGCAAGTTTCGTTTTAAGACCGTTTTTGTAAAATGTCGTTATATCATCCATTTTTATAACATTTATCTTTTTTTTGTGTGCGTGAAGTCTATGTCAAATAATCAGATGGTACTGTAATTGTCAAGATGAACCATTCGTGGATTCCATAAGAGTCTTAAGCCAAATTACGTATTTTTTTTAAACTAAAACGACAAGCTATCTCAGACAAGGAAATACATGCATAGATAATTACTTGAAAAGGTTAAAATTCACTTTTGTTATGAATTATGTTTCAATTTAAACTTAATAATTAATTAATTAAAATTAAAACCCATGCACCAAGAATAATCTTATGAGCAGCAGGTGTGCATGCGGCGGCATCAGCAAAGACGTGTAAGATGCAAAGCCACGCCGCTAAGGAGCACTCTCCCAACCTAGTGGCAACACACGGCAAGGGTCGAGGGAAACTAATGTGGCATTTATATGCAAGAAGAGCGTGTCAGGGATATTAGGGACGAGTAATATAACATTTCGACACCAACAATGTAGTGCTCACGGACAAACATGTAATTCACAAAGCTGAAACTTAAGAGAACCAGAGGAACCCACAGCTTTATTTGACTCAATCCGAAAAACTTGCATGATCAAAACACAGTATTCGGATTAACAAACCAACCCATGGTCAAACAATAACTTGAACATAACAAAGATTTCATTAGGATCCCCCTATGTAGTTAAACGAGAAAACTTAAAACCTTAAAATGAGAAAACGACTGCTGTGCTAAACAAAGAGAATAGTGGTACACAGACAGAAGATGACATATTATCAAACTTTAAAACTGTACAAATGATAGGACGGTCCATTTTTAACGATCACACCAGTTCAAACTGATACCTTGAACATACAACGATTCAAGCCAAAAGGCAAAAACAATATCATACGAATCCCAGAAAAAAAAAAAAAGTAAAGTTCATGATACCAAATTTCAGTTTCCAACTTGTTGCTCAGTGGAGTTGAACACCTTAGCAATCTTTTCAGTGGGCACCAACGGCAGAAATGAAGAAACCTTGTACCCTTTCACTGTTGTCTGCTCCACAGTCTGGTTGTACATTTCAGAATAGTAAGCGGCTTTCGGTACAACCACGTCAGCCACCTTAGGGAAAAGTGGGAGCTGGTTCAAAGTGTGCCAAGCTGAAATAGCATAGTGCTCTGCAACCGGCTCAAGCCTGGTGTTTGCGGTTTCCGTGAGTCCAGATGCAGTTTCAACCACACCAGCAGTCTTGACCTCAGTAGACAAGTTCTTGGTTTTAGTCGATACATTCTTCACAAAAGGCGGTACTCGCTGTCAAATTTGTTAACCGACTCATCCACCTGTAATCAAGCTATGTATTAACAAACAAGATTTACCATAATAGTGCGTAAAGGTGATTCATATTAACAAGGAAAGACAGAGCTGACCTTGCGGTCAACGAACTTTAGGACCTCAACAGGGACATCATGGAACTTATTATACGCAGGGCCAACAACCGTTTTTATGGTACCCTCTATCGTCTCCACCCCTGGTTTGAGTGGACCAGAGTTGTTCTTGGCATACCCATAACACTTCGATGCATAAAGAACTGCATGGAGCACCGCCACTTGTACGAATTCAAGGTACTTTAATCTATCTTCTTCACTCTCAACCTTCTGTACCAAATCAATCCCAAACTGATCATATTAGCCTTGTTATTATTAAGAACAATTTCCCAACATAACTGTGGTCATATATAAAGAATTTAAATAGGGTTGACCTTACTATAATAATTACATAACTGTGGTCATATATAAAGAATCTGCATCGGTTGATCTTACTAGAATTACAATTTCCAAAGTAAATAAGAATCTTCAAAACAAAAAAAAGTTATGATTTTGCTTCTGCGAAACACATGATTACATATCTGTGTTCCAATTCAAAGAATTTGCATAGTGTTGATCTTACAAATTGCAGCTTCCAACATATATAAGAATCTTCAAGAAATAATGAATCTCAAAAGCCAAAACACATATTTACATGTGTCCTTATCAAGAATTTGCAAATTGCAATTAGGGTTAATCTTACTAGAATTGCAGTTTCTAACATAACTACGAAACTTCAAGAAACCATGAATCTCAAATGTATCGAAACAACACATAATTACAATCTGTGCTCCAATTCAAAGAATTTACATGGGATTGACCTTAAATTGCAGTTTCAAAAATTCATAAATCTTTAGTCTTGTTACACATAATTACATATATGTGCTCTTATTAAAAAAAAAAAAAAAAAAAAAAAAAACTAGCAGTTAGTTGATCTTACTAGAATTTCAAAAGTCTATAACCAAGAATTTTAAGAAGTCTCAAGACATAATTAAATTATATGTGCAGAGGAACCACACTAATTAAATATCTGTTCTAGTAATTAAATATATTAACAGATACTTAATATATGTGCTCTTGTTACACATAATTACATATATGTGCTCTTAAAAATGACTCATATAAACCAGAGTCCATTTTGATAAAAGCTTGTTTTAACCCGTACCAAATTGATACTTTTGTAAAATAGCTTGTTTTGAGACAAACTAATTTTGCTCTGAACCCGATTTAAGTCTAACCTAATAAAACCTGAACCGTGTTTGAAATGTCACCATGCCAGCCCAACCCGCCTGTTGTTTTGTCAGGCTTAACAGATAATTACACGGGCAAATCAATACACTCTAAAATGTTATTTATATAAAAGTTGGTTCCCACCTGATGGTTTAATAAGAGACTTTAACTAAAAATAATAACTGAAAGTAATGTGATCATTTGAATGTAATTGATTCGATGTGGTTGTGCATCAAATCAAGAAGATGATATATAACAATCCATAACAGATAGCGCACCATTTCAACTGAGAATGTTTTCCTGTTTAGCATAGCTAGCTAATAATGTTAACCAATTCCTAAGATAGATAGAATAAGTAATTCCCTGGCCCTAGTTTTGTTCATTTGTTTAGTTGGTTATATACATCAGTTTGTGCAACCAAACGTCTATCTTAAATGACTACGGGTGTGAATTTCTAACATGCCACAGAACCTAACACAAAATATGCAGGTTTAGGTTTAGCATAGAAAAGGCTCGGTCCAATTTCAGCATCCTAATTGAAACGGGTGGAATAAGATAAACGTGTGACAGTAGAGCATCAGCATAGTGAAAAGGGTAGGTGCAAAATAATGATAGTATGCATCAGCAATTTGAAATTTGTCAACAGTACTTACCTGTTATTTTATTCAGAGATCAAGTGTAAGCCATCATATGCATACAATATCTTGCGCCATATAATACCCTTTTCATCAGTTATACCGATGTGCGAACAAAATTACAACTATTAATTATTAATTTCTGAAAAGTAACTTGGGTTGCATAATTAAATATCTGTTCTAATAATTCAATATTCCGGTGTTCTAAGCCATAGTTATCAAGGGCGCTAAGCGCACTCAAGGCGCATAATACCATTTTTCATCTAGTTTAGTACTAAAACTTTTAAAATATTGATGTATTAGTGTATAAAAGTAGTTTTTCTTAGATAAATCATAAAAGTAGAACGAATTTGGCTGGAAACTCCCAGGAATTTGGGAATCTAATTGAAATCTACGCCTAAACCATCACCTGGAGAATTAAATCGCAATTTCCACGACTCAAAGCCCAAATGCATGGCCTCGCCTAAAAAATGTGCCTAGGCGCAGTAGGCGATGGCTTTTAACAACTATGTTCTAAGCGCACGCTAATCCATCAAAAACATGCATGTCAAAATAATACTCTAATACCCTAACTTCATCATGGTAAATTCACAATATTATCATCAAGAAAAATAATATATTTCAAATTGTTGGATCAACAAATTCATTTAATTAACTCCGTTTTAGCCCTAAGTTAGAGACAACTAACACAAAACTTAATCTTATTACACAACTAATCAACAATAACAATAACAGAATCGGTTATCAAACATGCTGAGTAAAATATCTGATCGAAAACAAGAAAAGACGAACCTCTGGTTGATTAGTAACAGAAGCATCGTTTTCAGCCATGATCAACAATTGCGATTCAGAGAACAAAAGAAATATTAATCACAGGGTTTGCGACTGTGTTTATTATCGGTCAATGGGATCTAGAAGCATCGACAAGACTCCAATTTATAAAGAGAACAAATGTTGCATTTGGGTTCTTGCACTTGTAAACTATGTCACAAGTACACCCTGTATTTTTTAAGGGTTTCGTTCTGGCTTTTGTGATTAGATTCGAACTTGAGACCAAATGGACTCGTGATTAGATAGATATTAGACTATGTAGTGTGGTTCCATTTTCGATCAATGTTTTCAATACAGGTAAGGCTGAGCAATTCACGGTTTCGAACTGTCAAAACCGAGTAACTGAAATCGAACTACTAGATCTTGCGGTTCTTGTTCTTAAATTTTGGTGAAAATGGTTCCCGGTTCTGTTCAGAACCGCGATTTCGTTTAAAGAATCGCTAGAACCGAGTTAGGTCAAAACTTTTAAATATTATATTTAAAAATCATATTAATTTAGTGGAGTTTTCCAAGTAGTTTGTAGACTAACCATCCACTTTTTCAGTTCCTAAGTTTAATCTTTATAAAGAACATTGTTCAAGTCATGTTAACTATATAACATCTAACAAACTTGTTGTGATATGAGCTCCATTCGAATTATATAACTCTATAAAACATGTAAAGTACAATAAAGGGAAAGAAAGTGACTTAAACTTAGAGCCAACGCTTACAAAATCATTTATGAGGGGCACGGGTTGACTTATAATGCATATCGGAGAATGGTGTAATGTAACATATGACATTAGTAATGAATGACACATATTGTTTGTAGTGTGAAAACTACAAACATTGATGTATGCGGATCATACTATGCACTTCTAAAAATGTATCATATGTCCTTAATATGACTACGACACAACTTTAGTTTACTAAAGTTGTCTGTTATTTAATTGTTAATTCTGGGATATAATTGACAACTGGTTCTGGAAAGAATCATTTACACGAGAACCATTAAGTTACCCGGTTCCGAACCGAACGGTAGGTTTTTATACAGTCTGGTTCCGGTCTGGTCCGATTCTGAAACGTTGCACACCCCTAACTACAAGACTGGATAGTAAACTAAACACCTTATCGGTCTAGTGGTTCGACTCGTCAGAATGATCAAACTGAATAAGAACCACATGACACCATAAGTTATATAAATAGATTAAAAAAATAGGATATACAAGTCTAAGCGTTAATCATTCTAAACATACGTCATCTAAATAAAATACATAATCTAAATATAGTATGGGGATCACGTACAAAGGCTACAAATTATGGAAAATGTGAGAAGGAATGTGAGTCTCTGATCTTGCAGGTGAAAGGTGAAAGATAAATGAGGTTGCAAAGATTGAAATATTTACGTGAGTTTTTGGAAGAAATGGTATTGTGGTAAACTTGTCTTTCTCTCTCTCTCATGTGCATGTCACATGTATTTTCCACCACAATCTTTAAACGCTAATAACTTTTTATATGAAATTTTTTCATAATAAATTACACAAAATTAACGAGCGTTTTATTGTATCTCTAACGAGCACCATTGTGCCATACAAAAACAAAAAAACGACGTTCTTTAGTGGGTTTTAAGTGGGTTTTGTTCATGCTGGAAATAAAAACACAATGCACTTTGCAGTAACAAAACAAACTTATATTGTATATTTTTTCTGTCTATTGTGTTTTTCTGAGCTGACAATTCATGTTTTTATGTTCCTTGTGTTTTTTTTTCTACTGCACTTTTGTGCTGCGCTTTTTCTGTAGATTGTGTTTTTCTTTGAATATTGTGTTGTTTTGTACTTTGCATTGTATTTTTTATCTATTGTGTTTTTCTGAGCTGACAATTCGTGTTTTTATGTTCATTTTGTTTTTTTTTTTTTTGCTGTAGTTTTGTGTTTTTTCACTACACAGTGTATTGTGTTTTTTTTTTCCTGCATTAACAAAACCAATTTAAAACCCACAAAGAAGGTCTTTTTTTTCGTTTTTTGTATAGCAGCACTATGGTGCCCATTGGAAAAATAATAAAAAAAAAACCCGTTAATTTAGTGTAATTTTTTAAAAAAAAGTAACGTATGAAAAAGTTATGGGTACTTAAAAAAACAGGGGGGATATTGTCACACCCTCAAAATCCACTTGCGGAGTTTTACCGCGAGGCGCATGACAAACCAGGATCCAAGTCAACGATCACAATAAACAAGTCTAAATGAACATATGCAATTTCAAAAAAACATAGTTTAAAATTCCCAAATACAGCGGAAGCTTATTCTCAAAACATAATCCAAACGTAAACCAAATTATTCAAAGTTTGAAAACCATGCAATCCTAACTAGACGCCGTGCAGACGCGTGCGCCCTAGTTCCATAGTGCTACCTTAGCGACCTGAGAAAACATGTAAGAGTTTACGTCAGCACAAAAATGCTGGTGAGTTTACAGGTTTTGTAATCAAAGTACCAAGTTCAACCTGTCCATACTATAACAATTTGCAAACCAAAGTACGCTAGCTAGGCGTATGTTTTGTTACATCTACGATTGGAAAACCATTACTAACTCGTAAACCAGATGTCGTGCCCGAATAGTAAACCTGTTCCTGTTTGAGACAATATGCACTCGCCCGGCCCTCCAAGCCGACGAGCGGGGTTGGTCACTCCCAATAGATCTATTCACATTTCCCCGTTGTGCTAACCCGCACATTCATGGTTTCCCCCGGGACTTCCTAAGATCGTATAGTAAACCATAGAAACCCATAGTATGACAGTTGTTACCAAAACATAAGTTTAACACATGTTTTCTCCCCCGAAAAGTGAAACCAGTTAAAAGAGGGGTCGTAAACTCACCTTAGGTTGCGTTACTTCGATATACGAATAATATCAGCAAGCTATGCTAGCCCCGTAAAGCGGCGACCTAACATATGACAGTTACAAGTACTTAGACTAATAACCCGTAGGTTAGTTAGTCCCTAGATGTCCAGACCATAACCAAGTTCGTTTGAAAACACCGTGACTGTTAAATTAACCCAATGTACAAGACTCGACATCCCATTGGTGACCCGAGACTCCCCGTGTTATACTTGCACTCACAAACATACAATCATGCAATACACACTTAACATACGTTAAAGTCCAACAAGTTATAGCACGTAGTTCAAGTATCATATAAATAAGTCCGAACACATGTTACCAAGTTATTAGATATGTTACGGGGTTCCTAGCATGTTCCTAGGTGTCAAATCGGGTCCCGAAACGCTATATTACACTTACAGCAGCAGTACAGGCGATTAGGAAAAGTCAACTAGTGATTACGTGGGTCAACAGGCATTTAGGAATGCTAATCGCCTATACTATAGGCGATTAGGGCTATCTCATATGCAATTTATGAGTTTATAGGCGATTACGTCGTAAAGCATGCAATTCAGGGCTTAACTAGCATTTAGGATCGTAAATGCATGAAGTAAAGGGGAATAGGATCCTATTCGCCTATACTATAGGCGATTAGGGCTCCCCTTCAGGCGAATAGCCTCCTAATCGCCTATAGTATAGGGGATTGGGGTTCCTATTCGCCTATAGCACAGCTGTTCCGGTTTCGCGCGTTTAACACTCCAAATCAGACCCAAAACGTGTGTAAACATCCAATATCAATCAAACAACCATACCAAACATATTTCAATCAAAATCCTTCGTTTAACCTCGTTCTATCAGCCCTGCATGCAACCATGTATCCCAAAAACAACACATATAGCATGAAACATCACATTAACATGCATAACCCTAACCCTAATGAACAATTACTCAGATTTCATCAACATGCTATCATTATTAATCTGTAACTACCTTAATATCATGTTACCAATCCTTCTTGAATCATAAAAACCCTATCTTTTAATCATAAACACACATACAACATGCATAGTAGTTAGAATCCAATTAACAATGATTAATAACGAATTCCAGAAGACATTTACGTTAATACACATGTCTGGACCATTAGGGATTTAATAAAAACGTTATTAAAGATTGCATGAATGAAAACCACACCCTAGATTTGTAATAGATTGATGTAATAGGCTTGAAATCTTGTGTTTTGATCCAAAATCGTGTTCCAGAGGTTGTGTGGGTGTTGGGGCGAGTTGTGGGACGACTAGGGTTATTAATATGAAGTTTAGGAGGTCAAGTATTGTATTTATAGGCGTTTTTAGTCGTCCAGCACGTTATAGGCGATTACGCAGCATCATCAGGCGAATAGGGATGCTAATCGCCTATAGTAGGGGCGATTAGCACTTCTTCAGATTGGACACATGGAAGTCGTTATGTACGTTGCCGAGCTCCGTCGGTAAATCAAGACGATACGCCACCGGTCCAATCCGTTCCAGGATCGTAAATGGACCGACATACCGAGGGTTGAGTTTGCCACGCTTCCCAAAGCGTATGACGCCCTTCCACGGTGAGACTTTCAGAAGTACCTTGTCATCAACTTGGAATTCCAATGGCTTGCGACGCTGATCAGCATAACTCTTTTGCCGATCCCATGCCGCTGCCAACCGATTATGAATCTGTACGATCTTTTCCGAAGTTTCGTACACTAGCTCAGGTCCAGTGAATTGACTCTCACCCACCTCAGCCCAACAAAGAGGAGACCGGCATTTCCGCCCGTACAGTGCCTCGAACGGAGCTGCCTTGATGCTCGTGTGATAACTGTTGTTGTAAGAGAATTCCACTAACGGTAGGTGAGCTTCCCAGCCTTTGCCAAAATCGATCACACATGCTCGCAGCCTGTCTTCTAAGGTTTGAATCGTGCGTTCACTCTGACCGTCAGTCTGTGGGTGATAAGCTGTACTCATGTCCAGCTGGGTACCCAAAGCCTTGTGCAAGGATTTCCAGAAGTGAGAAGTAAAGTGGGAGTCACGATCCGAAATAATAGAAACCGGCACCCCGTGCTTAGAAACAACTTCCTTCAGATAAAGACGAGCCAAACGATCCATGGTGTCGGTCTCCTTAATAGCGAGAAAATGGGCTGACTTCGTCAACCGATCAACAATCACCCATATCTTATCATTCCCGCTCGGTGACTTAGGTAGTTGCGTGACAAAATCCATCGTAATCCGTTCCCACTTCCACTCCGGAATTTCAGGTTGTTGCAAGAGACCCGACGGTTTCTGGTATTCCACCTTGACCTTAGCACAGGTCAAGCATTTGCTCACGTATGAGGCTATATCCGACCTCATGTTTGGCCACCAGTAAAGCACCTTCAGATCTTGGTACATCTTATCCGAACCAGGATGAATAGAATACCGGGACTTGTGAGCCTCATCTAGAACAAGCTCCCGAAGTCCCCCGAATAAAGGAACCCATATGCGTTCTGCGAAGTAGTGCAGGCCATCAGGCCTTCGCTCGAGGTGCTTGTCGGCACCGTGCATAGTCTCAGCTTTAAGGTTTTCCTCCTTCAAAGCTTCTAACTGAGCAGAACGGAGTTGGTCAGGTAGAGAGGAATGAATAGTGAGTTGCAACGCCCGAACGCGACGAGGTTTAATCGATTCCTTCCTGCTCAAGGCGTCTGCCACAACATTCGCCTTGCCAGGATGGTACTTAATGGCGCAATCATAGTCATTCAGGAGTTCAATCCAACGACGCTGTCGTATGTTCAAATGTTGTTGGTCGAAAATATGTTGAAGACTCTTGTGATCGGTGTAGATGGTGCATTTGGTACCGTACAAGTAATGTCTCCAAATTTTCAACGCGAAAACCACTGCACCCAACTCCAAGTCATGGGTGGTGTAGTTCTTCTCGTGCACCTTGAGTTGACGAGAAGCATACGCAATCACTTTCTCGCGTTGCATCAACACGCAACCGAGACCATGAATAGAAGCATCACAGTAAACAACGAAATCATCAGGACCTTCAGGTAAGGACAAAATAGGAGCAGAACACAGTTTAGACTTCAGTTCTTGAAATGCCGACTCTTGTGGTTCACCCCAGTCAAATTTTCTATCCTTCTGAGTAAGAGTGGTCAGGGGTTGAGCGATCTTCGAGAACCCCTCAATAAAACGACGATAATAGCCCGCAAGGCCTAGAAATTGCCGCACCTCAGTTGGCGTCTTTGGTGCTCCCCAGTCCTTGATCGCTTCAATCTTAGCTGGATCGACATGAATTCCTAGTTCATTAACCACATGTCCTAGGAACTGTACTTCGCGTAACCAAAAGTCACACTTTGAGAACTTAGCGTAAAGCTGTTCCCGTCGCAAAAGTTCCAAAACCAAACGCAGGTGTTCCTCGTGTTCGGTCTTGTTCTTGGAGTAAATCAGGATATCATCAATAAACACAATGACGAACTTGTCAAGATATGGTTTGCAAACGCGGTTCATCAAATCCATGAAAACCGCCGGTGCGTTCGTGAGACCGAAAGGCATGACCAAGAATTCGAAATGGCCATAACGTGTACGAAAGGCAGTCTTTGCAACGTCAGCTTCCCTTACGCGCAACTAGTGATAACCGGACCTCAAATCAATCTTAGAGTAGTAACTAGAACCCTGGAGTTGGTCGAATAGATCATCAATACGTGGAAGAGGATAACGGTTCTTGATGGTCACCTTGTTCAATTCTCTGTAATCCACACACAATCGGAAACTTCCATCCTTCTTCTTAACGAATAGAATCGGGGCTCCCCAAGGGGAAGAACTTGGTCTAATGAAGCCCTTGTCCAAGAGTTCCTGTAACTGACTGGACAATTCCTGCATCTCGGGAGGTGCAAGACGGTAGGGGGCCCGAGCAATAGGAGCAGCCCCTGGTACAAGATCAATACCGAACTCAACCTGACGATGGGGAGGAAGACCAGATAAATCATCGGGAAATACATCAGGAAACTCGCGTACAACAGGAATATCGTCGATCTTCTTCTCATCGGTAGAGGAAACAGATAAAAGTTCCAAAACGGCCGAATAACCCTTTCGAAGATACTTAAGGGCTTTCATGCTGGAGATGAGATTTAGCGGAACACCGCCCTTGATACCGTACACAGAAAGGAATTCTCCATCAGGGAGAGGAATCTGAATAATCTTGTCGTAACAAACAATCTCCGCGCGATACAAAGACAACCAATCCATGCCTACCACAACGTCAAAACTACCCAAAGGTACCGGCATAAGGTCGATGGGGAACGACAAACCCGACAACTCTAGTTGACACTCCCGAAGGATACAAGTAGCTTCAATCTTTTTACCGTCAGCCAACTCAATTATATACTTAGCCTCTAATGGTACGGGTACTACATCTAGCAGTCGACTAACTTCCATAGATATAAAACTTTTATCGGCACCGGAATCAAATAAAACACTAACAGAGTGATTATTGAGAAGGAACGTACCGGTAATTGTGTCAGGATCCTGCCTAGCCTCTGCGGCTCCAATGACGAAGGCACGTGCATTCCTGCCACCCGCCCCCGTTGTTCCCGTTACCGTTTTTCCCGCCCTGCTTTAGTTTCGGGCAATCCTTCTTGTAATGCCCAGTCTCCCCACAGTTGTAACATCCCTGTCTTCTCGTAGTTCCTTGAGTAGTAGGAGCCGAGTTAGTAGTTGGGGCCTGGGTCGATGGAAGTGTCGCCCGACAGTCTTTAGCAAAATGCCCCAGTCGCTGACAGCGATGACAACGATTACGGTCACAGTCCCCCTGATGATGACGCCCACATTTGTTACATTTAGGTAACTTCCCCGCATAACCACCCTGTTTGTTACCAGAAGAAGAACCCCCGCTATCGAACCTCTTACCCTGCTGTGCTGGCACAGATCCTTTCCCCTCATTTTCCCACTTACGCTTGTTATTCTCCGGGGCCTTGACAGTCGAACCCTTAGCAGGAAAAATACCCTCATTCACCTTTAAGTTTGTCATCCTGTGAGCCGATCGGACCACCTCTGAGTATGTAGGAAGATTTCTCGCAGCTACCAACCCTGCGATCTCTGGTACTAGCCCCGAGATATAGTGTTCGATCCTCCGGTATTCTGGCACATGCAGATCAGGACACAGCACTGCCAACTCATTACGCCTTACCGTATACTTTTCAATCTCGGACCCAGTCATCTTGAGGTTCCACACCTCGTGCTCTAACTTCTGAACTTCTTCCCTTGGACAGTATTCTCGTTTCAGCAGTTGCACAAAAATTTCCTAAGGCATAGCATAAGCCTCCCCTATACCCATATTCTGGGTGATGTTATTCCACCAGGTCAAAGCAACATCCTGGAATAACGCAGCAGCATACTTGACTCGATCCTCTGGGAGACAGTTGCACATCAGAAACACTGACTCCACCTTTTCCAGCCACCTGAGCAAGCTCACCGCACCCTCAGTGCAAGAGAATTCCTGGGGCTTACAGTCCCGAAACATCTTGTAGGTACACATAGGTGGGGGTGGGTTAACAGAACCACCTGAAATGAAACGCATGAGAAATCACGAAGAATGTAAACAGGGTTCACTAATGAGGCAAAAGTGGATAAATCAACTTACCACCACCATTGTGCCCTAACTGAAAGGCAGCTTGCAGTAAGTTGTTCAGATCTTCCTATGATAGGTTTACACCTCCACCTCCACGACCACGACCACCACCGCGACCACCACCACGCCCACCATTGCGGCCACCTCCACGTCCTCCTCGTACTCCAGACATGATCTGACAGAAGGAACGAGAAAATTTAGTTTCACAGCTAATGGTAACCACTAGCATTCACAAGATCAAAGCTAGATCCAACTCAAGACTATCCATTCAAACCCAGAGTTCACTAGGGCTTTCATGCATTTCGGTTTATGATTTTGTGTGCACCCAAAATGATAAACCGCTCTACATGGTCCTCCGAGTGTTCTCCTAGTTCGAAGCTCAAATCACCGAACATAGACTCTTAGCTATACACCGTAATGCTACGGTAGTTTATGGCGAGTGTTTCTATTGCAGTATGAAAGGGAGATGTCCGAGCCTTGGACAAATCTCAAGAGTACACGATTAACCCCAATATACCACACTGCCTAGAGAGCAAGTAACCCGACCTAAGATAGAACGGATGATGTAACATAGAAAGGTCAGATGATTTAGAGACACCCCGACAAGCCCATACGTAATCCACCATAATGTTTAGTACTAAGTGATCGTCTAGTGTGTGCGACTCGGCTATAGTCTAGACTCTACATGCAGTCCTAGTTCACTATAACCATTGGCTCTGATACCAATCTGTCACACCCTCAAAATACACTTGCGGAGTTTTACCGCGAGGCGCATGACAAACCAGGATCCAAGTCAACGATCACAATAAACAAGTCTAAATGAACATATGCAATTTCAAAAAAACATAGTTTAAAATTCCCAAATACAGCGGAAGCTTATTCTCAAAACATAATCCAAACGTAAACCAAATTATTCAAAGTTTGAAAACCATGCAATCCTAACTAGACGTCGTGCAGACGCGTGCGCCCTAGTTCCATAGTGCTACCTTAGCGACCTGAGAAAACATGTAAGAGTTTACGTCAGCACAAAAATGCTGGTGAGTTTACAGGTTTTGTAATCAAAGTACCAAGTTCAACCTGTCCATACTATAACAATTTGCAAACCAAAGTACGCTAGCTAGGCGTATGTTTTGTTACATCTACGATTGGAAAACCATTACTAACTCGTAAACCAGATGTCGTGCCCGAATAGTAAACCTGTTCCTGTTTGAGACAATATGCACTCGCCCGGCCCTCCAAGCCGACGAGCGGGGTTGGTCACTCCCAATAGATCTATTCACATTTCCCCGTTGTGCTAACCCGCACATTCATGGTTTCCCCCGGGACTTCCTAAGATCGTATAGTAAACCATAGAAACCCATAGTATGACAGTTGTTACCAAAACATAAGTTTAACACATGTTTTCTCCCCCGAAAAGTGAAACCAGTTAAAAGAGGGGCCGTAAACTCACCTTAGGTTGCGTTACTTCGATATACGAATAATATCAGCAAGCTATGCTAGCCCCGTAAAGCGGCGACCTAACATATGACAGTTACAAGTACTTAGACTAATAACCCGTAGGTTAGTTAGTCCCTAGATGTCCAGACCATAACCAAGTTCGTTTGAAAACACCGTGACTGTTAAATTAACCCAATGTACAAGACTCGACATCCCATTGGTGACCCGAGACTCCCCGTGTTATACTTGCACTCACAAACATACAATCATGCAATACACACTTAACATACGTTAAAGTCCAACAAGTTATAGCATGTAGTTCAAGTATCACATAAATAAGTCCGAACACATGTTACCAAGTTATTAGATATGTTACGGGGTTCCTAGCATGTTCCTAGGTGTCAAATCGGGTCCCGAAACGCTATATTACACTTACAGCAGCAGTACAAGCGATTAGGAAAAGTCAACTAGTGATTACGTGGGTCAACAGGCATTTAGGAATGCTAATCGCCTATACTATAGGCGATTAGGGCTATCTCATATGCAATTTATGAGTTTATAGGCGATTACGTCGTAAAGCATGCAATTCAGGGCTTAACTAGCATTTAGGATCGTAAATGCATGAAGTAAAGGGGAATAGGATCCTATTCGCCTATACTATAGGCGATTAGGGCTCCCCTTCAGGCGAATAGCCTCCTAATCGCCTATAGTATAGGGGATTAGGGTTCCTATTAGCCTATAGCACAGCTGTTCCGGTTTTTCGCGCGTTTAACACTCCAAATCAGACCCAGAACGTGTGTAAACATCCAATATCAATCAAACAACCATACCAAACATATTTCAATCAAAATCCTTCGTTTAACCTCGTTCTATCAGCCCTGCATGCAACCATGTATCCCAAAAACAACACATATAGCATGAAACATCACATTAACATGCATAACCCTAACCCTAATGAACAATTACTCAGATTTCATCAACATGTTATCATTATTAATCTGTAACTACCTTAATATCATGTTACCAATCCTTCTTGAATCATAAAAACCCTATCTTTTAATCATAAACACACATACAACATGCATAGTAGTTAGAATCCAATTAACAATGATTAATAACGAATTCCAGAAGACATTTACGTTTATACACAGGTCTGGACCATTAGGGATTTAATAAAAACGTTATTAAAGATTGCATAAATGAAAACCACACCTTAGATTTGTAATAGATTGATGTAATAGGCTTGAAATCTTGTGTTTTGATCCAAAATCGTGTTCCAGAGGTTGTGTGGGTGTTGGGGCGAGTTGTGGGACGACTAGGGTTATTAATATGAAGTTTAGGAGGTCAAGTATTGTATTTATAGGCGTTTTTAGTCGTCCAGCACGTTATAGGCGATTACGCAGCATCATCAGGCGAATAGGGATGCTAATCGCCTATAGTAGGGGCGATTAGCACTCTATTCGCCCCATTGTACCTCCTATTCGCCCCCTATAGGCGATTAGGACTCCCTATTCGCCTATAGGGGTTGGTTCCGTGTATTTTGCGCGTTAAACCCCGTTTTAACATATGTTAACACATTTTCACATACCGACAAGTCACATAATGATTGTAAACACATAATACTTATAAACAAACATATTCACACTCGTTCACCAATTCCCGGGACTCGAGACTTGTATGTTCCCTATGTTCTGACGATTCTACGAATCGTCATCCTTTGTACACTTGGTTAAGGACCGACATCTAATGAGCCTCTAGACTAACATCTAATAATCCTCTATACCAAACTAACAGTTCCCGAACCGTAACACGACTCAACTATCCCAGTTAAGTATAATATACGCGTGACTCGCTAAGGTAGACTTTAATTTAGACAACGTTGTTGTAACAACCGGCAAAAATAAGGTAATTCCGTACAAATTAATTAATATATGATTAACGTAATTAAATGCAATTATGTGTGATTTAATTATCAAGGCCTTAGGAGATAGCAATTTCCAAATAGTGCATAGGAATGCATACGTTTAATGGTAAAACATGATTGGATCATGTGCGAATAAGCTATCCGGTACGGATGTTGGCAATTACCCGGTAATAATTAAATAAACGAAACGAATCCCGGACACCCAGGATATAAAATAAAGGGTATTTTCATAAGATATAATGAGTTTTGGAACTCCAAAACCATAAATGAAAACGTCTTGTACAAATCTCCCGGTAACGAATAAAGTGCGCGTATCGCACCCGATACGCGTATAACTCATAAATTCACCCGGTAAAGGCCTAAATAACCAATCAACGCTTAAAATAGACTATATTTAAGGGTTATTAAAGGTATATTTAATGCCCGGATAACGCGTGATTAAAACCCGAAAAATACCCGAACGACGCCCGAACGACGGGGGATTAAACTTAACAAACAATGGGTAAATATTTGAAGTTGTGGACCCCACTTACACCCATCAAAGGGCCGGCCTAATGGCCATATAATATCCATGCCTTGTGTTAATAATAATAATAACCTAAGATCTAATATGTAAAGCATGCATGTAAAAGACAAAAGTGTAAGAAAGACACTAGTACAAAAGCATGCAATCCTTGTCCCCTCTTTTCTTATTTTCGGCCAAGTGCCTTAAAAATCCAAGACAAAATCCAAATCATCATTGCATTAGAGTGTGCATGGGTGTGATGAGTCTTATAAGTAGGGTCATGATAGTTTACAAGGATATTAGGAAGATTTGCAAGCAACAATCCTACTTACATACATACATATACACGGCTCATCCATATACACACACATATTCTCTTTTCAAAATCTCCCAAGTACACTCATAATCTTCCATAAGATCTCTTGAATCTTTAGCATGATTACATGTGATAAGGCTTTATAAACATGTGTTAGAGACTTGGAGCATCAAAGCAAAACTCTTCTTCTTCTTCCTTCTTAGAGCCGTGGGTTTACACACACATCCACACATTGTTCTTTCAAGTTTTTACATCTCCAAAATACTTAAAATCATCCATCATCCAAACCCCTTTTGTGTGTTTCAAGAGCTTGGAGCTAAACCACTAGGAAGAACACACTAAACCCCTCTCAAATCCAAGGTTTTTGTCTTCCCTAGCCTTGTGCTAGTAGTAAGCTTCTTAATCTTGTTTTTGATTGTTATTATTCATGTATGTGTTCCTAGTAGCAAGTTGTACATGAAGGGTTTAAAAATGGTTTTGAACATAATCTTTAATAGGTTTTCATGTGTAAAATGGAAGGTTAAAGATATGAAAATAAACCATGGATTTGATGATGATGATGTATTAGTCTTGAAAATATATGAAGTTTACATATAAGACTAAGTAGGATGATGTTTTGGTTAAGATTTTGAGATGAACTTGAATATGCTAAAACTAACTTTAATTCATCTTATTATGATCATTTAAGTTATAATATGTGGTAAAACATGTTAGAAGTTCATAAATGAATAAGATGGAAAATTAAAGTTAACTTACTTAGATGAATGATATTTTGATAAAATGGACAAATACATAAAACACACATATAATTAGTCTTCCATATGAAATATAAGACTAACATAAGTGTTTTGATACAAAAATAACTTACCAATAAAAAGTTGAATCTTCAAAGTTTACTATTTTGAGTGAAAAATGTTAACTTTGGAAGCTAGAGTGGAAAAATGCAACTTTTGGAAGTTAAGGGACTAAAGTTGTAACTTTGAAAGTTAGAGGACTAAAATGGATATTTTAGAAACTATTAGTCCAAAAATACAAGTATGGAAAGTTCGGTGTCAAAAATGTAAGTAATAAAGTCTAAGGATGATTTTTGTAAATACTAGTAGAAATACTTGGGTATTTTGTATAAAAGTGTATTTTTGGAAGTTATAAAAATACAAAGGGTTTTAAAATAAGGATTTTTATAAAATAGAGATTTTATAAAAATGTTAAGCAAACTTGAGAAACTTATACAAGGATGAATACTTTTATATAAATGGGAATATAAAAGTATTGGAAGCATTTTTGTATCTAAGTTAACAAGTTGGGTTAAAATACAAACCTTCCAAGTAACATGGGTTAGAAATGTGGATAATATTTCTATAAAAACACATGTTGGGAAAGACTTGGAAAATTGACTAATCGAGTCAAGGTGTCGAACTAAGACGCGTTAACAAACCGTACACGGACGAATCATGAGAAAAATGCCATTGCGGCAAGATAAGAAAAATATATATTTTAAGGAAGTAAAATATATATATATATATACATGGGTGAAAACTAACAAACACTTTCCTAAGTGTTAAAGGAATTATTCGTGGGAGAAACACATGACATAAACCAATAAGACGTTAAACAAACGTATATACTTAACAAGAAAAATTACACATTTATATATATGTACGCTCGTCTCGACAAAATTCTAGTATATCTACTTAATGGGAAAGTAGATATGTGGGAAGGAAAACGAGACGAGTAGACGAGGATATATACATGTGTAAGCCGTACCAACAAGAACCTAGTATACTTATTTGAATGGGAAAATAAATATACGGTATGGTGAGTTGAATCGGGTGTTAAGGATATACAATCGAACGACAAGATCTTAGCATATTTGTTTAAATGGGAAAACAAATGTGTGGCAAAGTGAGTCGGGTCGAACGTTGAAATATATATTATATCGAGCGATGCGATCTTAAGTATAATTATTTAAATGGGAAAATAATTATATGTTAAGTGAAGTCGAGTCGATGATAATAAGATACAAGTTAAGGAAATATTAACAAGAGTAATATATAACTTGTAACACAAAGGGTAATGTAACGCCAACGAAACCTAGGATACGCGCTTAATTAAACGGGATTTGGAATAACTTATGGTCGGGAGTTGGGTGTACAACTTGCCAAGGCACATGCACTATAGGAATAGTGACTTATACGTCTAGGACGTTTGTAGGTGCGAGACCCTCTATGCTATCTACCTAGTGAGCCAGACAGTGTTCAGGTGAGTTTCACGGCCCCATTTTATTGTTTTTAACTGGGGGAAAGATATGTTTGTCAAATATTGTCACATGTTGAAAAGGTTTTCAAAGGATAAAATGTGATAAGTGGTATGATGAGTACTTGAGCAGTGAACGCCACTCGGGGTTGAGTCCTCTCTTCCGTAATCATTAATTCAGGGAAATGAAACCGAAAGAATATTTGGATAGTACTATTGGTGCCTGACAAGGCCCACCCCTAATCGATAGCGTCGATTATGCATTAGGTTATGCCTGGGGTGCATATATTCTGAACTTAAGTCGTGGGAAACCGAGTAACGACTTGGAGCGGGGCATTATTATTAGTCTTGGTTTGGTTATGGGGCTCAAGGGATTGCTCATCATTATAGTTTGTAGGAGCTAGCTACTCCTTACAAAGGCCACAAGTTGTGCAGGTTTCGCACATGTTGTAAAAAAAAAACGGAATATCGATCGACAAGATCCTAGTATAATTACTTAATGGGAAAGTAATTATACGGTAAAGTGAGTCGAGTCGATGGTTGTGAAAATGTTGCTGTTATGAAACTAAAACCTGTGAACTCACCAATATTTTATATATTGACGTCTTTTTAAACATATCTTTCAGGTAACTAAGTGCTGGATAGATATGGGGCTAGTGCGGTGGAATTCGGAATGTCGGATACTGGTCGGGGTTTCATTCCTTGTTACCATCGGGTTGGAACATAAACGGAAATACCCCACATTGAAAACTTAGTGTTTATCGTTTTATGTAAGGCATTGTGCAATAATGGAACGAGATACTCATTTTCGACATTCTAATAAATTGATCTTTTCTAATTAAATATAGTTTGTGTTAATCTTGACTTTGATATGCTTTCGAGCGTTGCGCCACGTGTTTCCGCCATTGGCGTGGTGTGACAGAAGTGGTATCAGAGCCAAGGTTGTAGCGAACTAGCATTTTTGAAAAATCTAGACTATAACCGGTTTTGGCTCGAAAACGAAGTTTTCAAAAATGAAACACAACGAAATATTTTTAGAAAAGAAAGAAGATTGTACATGGATTGTACAAGGGGAAATTCCGACCGACTAGCCATGTGTGTCAATATATGAAGTATTAGAAAATGCGGATAGGATGTCTAGGTTGCATAGGAATCCGATTTTCTAAGATTAAGTTAATACATATACGTAGTACGGATATTTTGCCAGTAAGGTTGTTGTATCACGCTTCACAATAGTCCGCGCTCTTGCATCGATCACCGGTACCAGCAAGCGGGAAGAACGCTGTGGTCCACGATGAGCTCACTTGCTTGCCTGTAGACGGGATGATCGGAAGGACTAATCTCTATCGCGTTAATGGATGTCGCCACGTTGTTCATGATTTGGAGGATCAAGTCTTGTTGTATGAAATCTCGGTTTTGGATCAGGAAGCTCGGAAATAGCGGGCAACAAGATTACCTGGCAACACAAATTATCATTACGGGTGCACACGTAATAATAGTTTGAGGTGCACGGTAACCTTGGTGGGCGCTAGGGCCGGGATTGGTGATCACTCCTTGTCTTCGTTGTCTTGTTCTTTAGATTCAGTCTTAGTTTTGATCGACCATTGGGTTAAATGGGAGGTCTCGCCGATGTCCCTTTATTTTGATCCTAGCTAACCTAATAAGCTTTCTTCGACATCACCTTTAAGGTACGAGCACAGAAGAGCTCGAACGTCTACTCATTGGAGCAATCTGACGTAAATCTTCACATCGGATAGAGACGGGAGACGAAAACTTCCTTGCATAGGAGTTAAATGCCTGGAACGATGCGAGGAATGCTAAACTTGGAACCCAGTGAAGACTTAGGGTGCGTCCCTGCTAGACTAGTGCGTCTAGAGAACGGGACCCTGCGTGGACTAAATATGAGACTCGTGGCCGTGTGCTGCGGTGTTATCATGGTGAATAAGTCATGTTCGACCTAACGCATGCCCAGGTTGTCTTCAAGGGTTGGATATTTTTCTTCTCCAGTAGGAAGACAGAATCGAAGTTGCGGGATTAGGAAGCTTGATTATTGTTATCTAGAAGGCTCGATAGCCCTCGTCTGAATCAACAGTATTGGTTGTACCCATGCAGACATGGACTGATGGTGAAATCAGCATGCCATGTTGCACATCCGCGAGTCATAGGACTGTGATAAACTTCAACGATGTCAAAAATTTCGGGCACTAATCACGACCGCGGCATTGTTGCCAGTGTTATGATGATGGCGTATAGTAGAACAGCAAGCCCCAGCCGACATTTGGCGATGGACTCACTCGGAAGTGCATACGATTAACTCGTGGGAAGTCACTACTCGGTGTATTGAGTATTCTAGTATGGATTAACAACCTTTGCAATAGCGCTGGATCGTGTTCGGAAGATGAATTGCGATGGACTCAGCATGTTGGTACTTATGTCATACTACCTTCCTGAGGTGCAAAGGTTATCATAAGATTCCTCTATCTACCTCCTATTCGTTTTTCAAGGATTGTTGGTGGTCTCGCTTCAGTCGATGAACGCCAGAGAAGGTTGGATACGTGTACTATGCCTGGATCCGCCATAAATCCTGGAGGGTGGAACCGCACTTTGGGAATCGTAATCGTAAGAGTGTTCTGTGATCGTCAGAATGTTGCAAGACGCTTTTGCTGACATTAAAATCCCCCTCGAAAATCGAATGACGGACTACTGGAAGTGGTCATGTTTATCTGGTAAACTTACCCATGGGACGGAAATCCCATTGCTCTTGTGGCAATAACGTCCGTCACCCTCGTCATGACGACGAGACTAGTAATCTATTAGGGGCGGCAAATGACGCGAAGTGTTTTTTTTTTTTTTTTTTTTTTTTTTTTTTTTTTTTTTTTTTTCCATCAATCCCCATAGATACTGAGATGTTGCGTTCTCTTGTTACGGTGACTTATAAACTAAGGTTGCAAGGTCCATTCGTTGTGGACACGGTGACCTGTCTAATCTCTTGCCGTATTTCGATACTCTCACGGCATGGCCTATCAGGAAGAAAGTTCACCGGCCTCGCTTGAGTGACAGAGAGGCATTCCAACTAATTACTATCGGTGCTAGATAGCATGTAAGGAGACCCTAATGAGAAGAATGACTCGGCTGGTTTGCCAGAGTCGGTATCATTTTCATTTTATCGTAGTGTATCGATAAATCGTGATCCTTCTACCTCTACTAGCTATGCTCGTTGTGACCACTATCCTTGTTATCGGGAAAGATGTAGGTTGGTTTCCAGGTCCTATGGATACCAGTCACCACACATATAATAGCTACGACGAGTCTAAGGCTCCAGTCGAGCCTGACATTGTTACTCCTGTTATTGTCCTTTGGCTCGAGCAAGTCCTGATGACGCTATTAAGTGTAGCTCTCGCTGAGTTTATTGTTGTCAGTGGTTCGATAGCACTCATCGAACTTGACATCATCGTTTTTTTATTTGTTGTTGAGTTCATTGTTGTCATTGTCTGTGCAGCCCATGTAGGGCTTGATGATGTTGTTCTATGGCTCTGCTCGGGTTGACGTTGTCGATATATTTGAGGCTCCTGCAGAAGTGAATGATATTAACGAAGACGTCTCTAGGACCCTTTCCAGGCCGCTATAACCATCTATGTGTCTTTGTGGAGTTTTTTGTTATTTAATTCCATTCTCTTTGAGGCTTTCATTGAACTACTAGTTATCATTCCTTGGGCTCTTAGGAAGCCTAACATTGTCAATGGTTCTCAGGCCTCAGTGGAAACTGCCGATGTTTCTGTTGCCATTGTTTGAGTGACTCATAACAAGCCTAAGGTCGTCCTCTCCATGAACAATATCGGCTTGAGAAGTCAGCTGAATTATGTGGAACCCGTCATTCCCATTTATGTTATGACGACTGATGCGCCAGCCAATCTAACCAAGTCCTACCATTGAGCCCATGGAGGTTAGGCTCAAGGCTGAAGGTACGGATGCAAATCCCACTCCACAAGTGATCTGAGACGCACGGGGATGCGTGCTCACCATAACAGAGCTTTATGGTAGTGTGGACTATGGGTTCTCCATGTTGAGCGTCATATTGTCGCGTGCATTCGTGCTGCTGTGTTACCCCCCAGCCATTGTGCATGCTTGCAGTTGCATTATTTTGCTAATTGCGTATCCAGGTGGTTACGCTGCATTGTCAATGATGCATTCCTGTTGTTTACTGCTCCTGCAGTAGTGTAGCCTTGCCGTCGTATTTCTCTGTGTCATGCGGTCCTTGTTACAGTGTTGCCTTGTCGTCATGCTTCTCGATTTTCGTGTCACTCCCGGACGGTGTTCCCTAGTTGATGTGCTTCGTGGATATGTCGCTGGCGTTGCCATGTTGTTTCTACTGTCGTGTTGCTCAGAGGGCGTATTGCTACAGCTGTTGGATTACCCCGATGACGTGATGATTGGTCGTATGCATCGCTCTTGTTTCTCTCGGAATGGAGACATCACCTAAACCCCTCGTGCCATCATTGTTCTATTTGTTTGATTGTGTAGTGCCGACATTGATTATGTAGGATTTCCGGTGTCCAACGGACTTTCTAAAAGTCGTGCTTAGACACTCTAGCCTTAGTGGTTGCATGTGTATTCCCCTAAAGTCTGAATCTCGTGGTCGTCTGAGTAAGTGACCGAATCATGTGCCGACCCCTGTATATGCTCACGCATTTCGTGAGCGGTACATCTTCAGAATCTAAGGCACCAGTGCCGCTATGTCCAGCCCTAACCTTTTACGTGCAATTTGGTCGCCCAACGACCGGTTATGCAAATCAATGTCGGGGAGAAACCCTGTGATCTACACGTGACAAGGCGAGACTTGCCTTTGTGATAAGGGATTTCGAATACGTCTCGAACCTGAAGGTATCGAGAATTTATGAGCGATATTATGATCTACACCCTTGGGACTAACAAGAGTTGAAAGGTTCAAATCATTTATTGCTCGCACCAGTGGATTCATTTGGAGTCATACGTACCATACCGATGGTTATGGGAATACCGTCGTGGACCCACCCATGGGCATGCATTGGTGAAGTCCCTGGTACATGATTAAGAGGTTTTATGAACCCTGAATCCAGAAGGGCGTGCAGCATTATCTACTCTTTAGAGGTGCCACACTACTGGGTTAAGATGGTTGATCGTCTCGACCCATCGATTAATACTGTTATTCCTTTGATGGAAGGTTTATCCTACCTTAGTGTCGTGGCGTAGATTCTAGGAACAATGGAATACAATGTCGACCTTGAGTCGATAATGGTGTTCCCAGTCATCTTTAAGTAGCATTGCTCGCGCTAGAGCAAAACCCCTTATCCTTGATAGACGCTGTTGGAGACACCATAGTAATGTGAGCTGCCAGGTCAGGGCGTATGGCACCTGACTAATCGGGAAGAGTTTGAAGGCTTACACAGTTCGCCCTATGTGTGACTACTGAGTTATTGAATGGGATGCCTTATGGGAAGGCTCAGGACTATCGCTTTGTGGTGCGATCTCAGTCGTCGTTTGTCCTTGTAAGTAACGACTTGGGCGCGTGGAGCCGTCAAGCCAAATGTGAAATCTATGTCTAATGCATGCATCTATGACTCGATTTCACCACTTGCTCAAAAAGATTCCGAAAGGATGGAATCTTCGATGAGTGAGGGTTCCGGTTTCAGGACTCCTTTCACTCAGATCTCTGCATAAGATCTGAAGGTCAATGTAAGGGCATGTGGCCTGTATTATTCGGAATTGATTTACTAGATTGCCATTGACGATAGAACACTAGTGCCCATGAAGCACATATAACAGAACTGGTACTGGATACCCAGGGTTTGGGTAACTACTGGTGTTCTGTATACTTGTCGCAATGGGGGCCAACGTGTTGATATGTCATAATAAACCTTATACGTTGTTCATTGCGACAACAATTTATGATGTTTCATATATCTCTTTTCGGTATAGGCCTATGTGCTGGAAGCATCTTATCGTTGGTGTTTGAGTCGGCTAGTAATTCTCGAGGATTGTGAAATCGTACGGCCCGGGCGCCATGTATACACTGCTTAATGTAAGGGAACTGAGGGGTGAAAGCGACGCAAAAACTTTCGACCTCCATCAGTCCATACTAAGCGTCCTAGTACCATTAACCACAATTACACAGGAGGAAAGCAGCGATTCAGTACCCAGAGGATTCTACGGAAATAAAGTCCCATTTTGAATGTGATTGTTCGGTCGACAAGAACCTAGTATATTTATCTTAATGGGGAGGTAAACATACGGTAAAGTGAGTCGAGCCGAAGGATAAATAAAATGGAATCCCCGACGAGGTTTCCAAGAGGACTTTTATGTGGTACGGTAATATCACCTGTTTGACATCACCATGACACCCGAGGTGTCCCGGGGTCAGATGTGACCCAAGTGATGATTGATTGTTGTTTGGAACCCTCTCATTCCTTACTCACCTATAGCTCCGAGATGAGGCATTGGATAGTTATTTATACTCTCGGAGAGTCGTGGCTAGACACCAAATTGCCGACTTGCATTATATCGGATTATAGTGGTCACCCTACCTCAAGTTCGGCAAACTCTGTACACAAGCATGGGATACTCGATTGGAGACGAGTATGGTTTGTCATTCTCGGACAAATTGAATGTACTGGACGAAATTGTTTCGTGTTGACACGATTGATGTTCGTGGCAGATCGAATCCATGAGCTTCATCACCAAAATTGCCTATGTGATAGGAATTAGCATCCCAGTGTTCGGGGTGTACTACTCTAAGCCCTTGGAGGGCATACGTGTAAATCTCCAGTACATCGACTGACAGACGGAGATAGATACATAACCTGGTTTAGGTTATTCGAGAGATGGCCAGTAGATCTTGCAGATTAAAGACTATTTGGATGAAATGCGAACCTATTAAGAAGTCATACAGACAAGGCGTAGGCCTTAAGGACTTCGGTCTAATAATGGGTTTTCACTGAGAGTCATACTCCGAGGAGGTGTCAATAAGCTTAGAGATTGTGGTAGGCCAAGTTCCTAATACTTCGGTGGTACGGAGATATCAATCGAAATTGGTCTCGTAATGATTAAGCTCGGACTATCGTAAGAGCCTAGTGGGACTCTAGGTGAATCCTGCAAGCCCAGACTGAGGAAGTTTTGGTCAACTCCTCGACCGGCGGAAGCCCGGTTGACGATAAGCTCTACTATTTCGGGAAACCGATAGATGTGTCAAGGTGGGATGACCAAGAGCTTAGTCGTAGTTGAACTATGACATTGTGTTTGATAGAGCACTAAGCGTGAGCCGAGCATGAATCTGGGCTCACTAGGAAAGAGGAGATCTCATGAAGCGCAAACACCCCGCCCTGTTCAAGGATACTATTGTGATGGGTAACTTGAATTGAATTCCGGGACGGAATTCTCTTAACGGGGGGAGAATGTAACAACCGGCAAAAATAAGGTAATTCCGTACAAATTAATTAATATATGATTAACGTAATTAAATGCAATTATGTGTGATTTAATTATCAAGGCCTTAGGAGATAGCAATTTCCAAATAGTGCATAGGAATGCATACGTTTAATGGTAAAACATGATTGGATCATGTGCGAATAAGCTATCCGGTACGGATGTTGGCAATTACCCGGTAATAATTAAATAAACGAAACGAATCCCGGACACCCAGGATATAAAATAAAGGGTATTTTCATAAGATATAATGAGTTTTGGAACTCCAAAACCATAAATGAAAACGTCTTGTACAAATCTCCCGGTAACGAATAAAGTGCGCGTATCGCACCCGATACGCGTATAACTCATAAATTCACCCGGTAAAGGCCTAAATAACCAATCAACGCTTAAAATAGACTATATTTAAGGGTTATTAAAGGTATATTTAATGCCCGGATAACGCGTGATTAAAACCCGAAAAATACCCGAACGACGCCCGAACGACGGGGGATTAAACTTAACAAACAATGGGTAAATATTTGAAGTTGTGGACCCCACTTACACCCATCAAAGGGCCGGCCTAATGGCCATATAATATCCATGCCTTGTGTTAATAATAATAATAACCTAAGATCTAATATGTAAAGCATGCATGTAAAAGACAAAAGTGTAAGAAAGACACTAGTACAAAAGCATGCAATCCTTGTCCCCTCTTTTCTTATTTTCGGCCAAGTGCCTTAAAAATCCAAGACAAAATCCAAATCATCATTGCATTAGAGTGTGCATGGGTGTGATGAGTCTTATAAGTAGGGTCATGATAGTTTACAAGGATATTAGGAAGATTTGCAAGCAACAATCCTACTTACATACATACATATACACGGCTCATCCATATACACACACATATTCTCTTTTCAAAATCTCCCAAGTACACTCATAATCTTCCATAAGATCTCTTGAATCTTTAGCATGATTACATGTGATAAGGCTTTATAAACATGTGTTAGAGACTTGGAGCATCAAAGCAAAACTCTTCTTCTTCTTCCTTCTTAGAGCCGTGGGTTTACACACACATCCACACATTGTTCTTTCAAGTTTTTACATCTCCAAAATACTTAAAATCATCCATCATCCAAACCCCTTTTGTGTGTTTCAAGAGCTTGGAGCTAAACCACTAGGAAGAACACACTAAACCCCTCTCAAATCCAAGGTTTTTGTCTTCCCTAGCCTTGTGCTAGTAGTAAGCTTCTTAATCTTGTTTTTGATTGTTATTATTCATGTATGTGTTCCTAGTAGCAAGTTGTACATGAAGGGTTTAAAAATGGTTTTGAACATAATCTTTAATAGGTTTTCATGTGTAAAATGGAAGGTTAAAGATATGAAAATAAACCATGGATTTGATGATGATGATGTATTAGTCTTGAAAATATATGAAGTTTACATATAAGACTAAGTAGGATGATGTTTTGGTTAAGATTTTGAGATGAACTTGAATATGCTAAAACTAACTTTAATTCATCTTATTATGATCATTTAAGTTATAATATGTGGTAAAACATGTTAGAAGTTCATAAATGAATAAGATGGAAAATTAAAGTTAACTTACTTAGATGAATGATATTTTGATAAAATGGACAAATACATAAAACACACATATAATTAGTCTTCCATATGAAATATAAGACTAACATAAGTGTTTTGATACAAAAATAACTTACCAATAAAAAGTTGAATCTTCAAAGTTTACTATTTTGAGTGAAAAATGTTAACTTTGGAAGCTAGAGTGGAAAAATGCAACTTTTGGAAGTTAAGGGACTAAAGTTGTAACTTTGAAAGTTAGAGGACTAAAATGGATATTTTAGAAACTATTAGTCCAAAAATACAAGTATGGAAAGTTCGGTGTCAAAAATGTAAGTAATAAAGTCTAAGGATGATTTTTGTAAATACTAGTAGAAATACTTGGGTATTTTGTATAAAAGTGTATTTTTGGAAGTTATAAAAATACAAAGGGTTTTAAAATAAGGATTTTTATAAAATAGAGATTTTATAAAAATGTTAAGCAAACTTGAGAAACTTATACAAGGATGAATACTTTTATATAAATGGGAATATAAAAGTATTGGAAGCATTTTTGTATCTAAGTTAACAAGTTGGGTTAAAATACAAACCTTCCAAGTAACATGGGTTAGAAATGTGGATAATATTTCTATAAAAACACATGTTGGGAAAGACTTGGAAAATTGACTAATCGAGTCAAGGTGTCGAACTAAGACGCGTTAACAAACCGTACACGGACGAATCATGAGAAAAATGCCATTGCGGCAAGATAAGAAAAATATATATTTTAAGGAAGTAAAATATATATATATATACATGGGTGAAAACTAACAAACACTTTCCTAAGTGTTAAAGGAATTATTCGTGGGAGAAACACATGACATAAACCAATAAGACGTTAAACAAACGTATATACTTAACAAGAAAAATTACACATTTATATATATGTACGCTCGTCTCGACAAAATTCTAGTATATCTACTTAATGGGAAAGTAGATATGTGGGAAGGAAAACGAGACGAGTAGACGAGGATATATACATGTGTAAGCCGTACCAACAAGAACCTAGTATACTTATTTGAATGGGAAAATAAATATACGGTATGGTGAGTTGAATCGGGTGTTAAGGATATACAATCGAACGACAAGATCTTAGCATATTTGTTTAAATGGGAAAACAAATGTGTGGCAAAGTGAGTCGGGTCGAACGTTGAAATATATATTATATCGAGCGATGCGATCTTAAGTATAATTATTTAAATGGGAAAATAATTATATGTTAAGTGAAGTCGAGTCGATGATAATAAGATACAAGTTAAGGAAATATTAACAAGAGTAATATATAACTTGTAACACAAAGGGTAATGTAACGCCAACGAAACCTAGGATACGCGCTTAATTAAACGGGATTTGGAATAACTTATGGTCGGGAGTTGGGTGTACAACTTGCCAAGGCACATGCACTATAGGAATAGTGACTTATACGTCTAGGACGTTTGTAGGTGCGAGACCCTCTATGCTATCTACCTAGTGAGCCAGACAGTGTTCAGGTGAGTTTCACGGCCCCATTTTATTGTTTTTAACTGGGGGAAAGATATGTTTGTCAAATATTGTCACATGTTGAAAAGGTTTTCAAAGGATAAAATGTGATAAGTGGTATGATGAGTACTTGAGCAGTGAACGCCACTCGGGGTTGAGTCCTCTCTTCCGTAATCATTAATTCAGGGAAATGAAACCGAAAGAATATTTGGATAGTACTATTGGTGCCTGACAAGGCCCACCCCTAATCGATAGCGTCGATTATGCATTAGGTTATGCCTGGGGTGCATATATTCTGAACTTAAGTCGTGGGAAACCGAGTAACGACTTGGAGCGGGGCATTATTATTAGTCTTGGTTTGGTTATGGGGCTCAAGGGATTGCTCATCATTATAGTTTGTAGGAGCTAGCTACTCCTTACAAAGGCCACAAGTTGTGCAGGTTTCGCACATGTTGTAAAAAAAAACGGAATATCGATCGACAAGATCCTAGTATAATTACTTAATGGGAAAGTAATTATACGGTAAAGTGAGTCGAGTCGATGGTTGTGAAAATGTTGCTGTTATGAAACTAAAACCTGTGAACTCACCAATATTTTATATATTGACGTCTTTTTAAACATATCTTTCAGGTAACTAAGTGCTGGATAGATATGGGGCTAGTGCGGTGGAATTCGGAATGTCGGATACTGGTCGGGGTTTCATTCCTTGTTACCATCGGGTTGGAACATAAACGGAAATACCCCACATTGAAAACTTAGTGTTTATCGTTTTATGTAAGGCATTGTGCAATAATGGAACGAGATACTCATTTTCGACATTCTAATAAATTGATCTTTTCTAATTAAATATAGTTTGTGTTAATCTTGACTTTGATATGCTTTCGAGCGTTGCGCCACGTGTTTCCGCCATTGGCGTGGTGTGACAGAAGTGGTATCAGAGCCAAGGTTGTAGCGAACTAGCATTTTTGAAAAATCTAGACTATAACCGGTTTTGGCTCGAAAACGAAGTTTTCAAAAATGAAACACAACGAAATATTTTTAGAAAAGAAAGAAGATTGTACATGGATTGTACAAGGGGAAATTCCGACCGACTAGCCATGTGTGTCAATATATGAAGTATTAGAAAATGCGGATAGGATGTCTAGGTTGCATAGGAATCCGATTTTCTAAGATTAAGTTAATACATATACGTAGTACGGATATTTTGCCAGTAAGGTTGTTGTATCACGCTTCACAATAGTCCGCGCTCTTGCATCGATCACCGGTACCAGCAAGCGGGAAGAACGCTGTGGTCCACGATGAGCTCACTTGCTTGCCTGTAGACGGGATGATCGGAAGGACTAATCTCTATCGCGTTAATGGATGTCGCCACGTTGTTCATGATTTGGAGGATCAAGTCTTGTTGTATGAAATCTCGGTTTTGGATCAGGAAGCTCGGAAATAGCGGGCAACAAGATTACCTGGCAACACAAATTATCATTACGGGTGCACACGTAATAATAGTTTGAGGTGCACGGTAACCTTGGTGGGCGCTAGGGCCGGGATTGGTGATCACTCCTTGTCTTCGTTGTCTTGTTCTTTAGATTCAGTCTTAGTTTTGATCGACCATTGGGTTAAATGGGAGGTCTCGCCGATGTCCCTTTATTTTGATCCTAGCTAACCTAATAAGCTTTCTTCGACATCACCTTTAAGGTACGAGCACAGAAGAGCTCGAACGTCTACTCATTGGAGCAATCTGACGTAAATCTTCACATCGGATAGAGACGGGAGACGAAAACTTCCTTGCATAGGAGTTAAATGCCTGGAACGATGCGA
Organism: Ambrosia trifida; assembly: GCA_028751855.1. NCBI lineage: Eukaryota > Viridiplantae > Streptophyta > Magnoliopsida > Asterales > Asteraceae > Ambrosia > Ambrosia trifida. Next base: position 121,554,885 of record CM054129.1, on the reverse strand, counting down.
GGAATGCTAAACTTGGAACCCAGTGAAGACTTAGGGTGCGTCCCTGCTAGACTAGTGCGTCTAGAGAACGGGACCCTGCGTGGACTAAATATGAGACTCGTGGCCGTGTGCTGCGGTGTTATCATGGTGAATAAGTCATGTTCGACCTAACGCATGCCCAGGTTGTCTTCAAGGGTTGGATATTTTTCTTCTCCAGTAGGAAGACAGAATCGAAGTTGCGGGATTAGGAAGCTTGATTATTGTTATCTAGAAGGCTCGATAGCCCTCGTCTGAATCAACAGTATTGGTTGTACCCATGCAGACATGGACTGATGGTGAAATCAGCATGCCATGTTGCACATCCGCGAGTCATAGGACTGTGATAAACTTCAACGATGTCAAAAATTTCGGGCACTAATCACGACCGCGGCATTGTTGCCAGTGTTATGATGATGGCGTATAGTAGAACAGCAAGCCCCAGCCGACATTTGGCGATGGACTCACTCGGAAGTGCATACGATTAACTCGTGGGAAGTCACTACTCGGTGTATTGAGTATTCTAGTATGGATTAACAACCTTTGCAATAGCGCTGGATCGTGTTCGGAAGATGAATTGCGTAGAAAGGATTGTGTAGAAAGGATTCTTAACCTACAAAGCGTAGGAAGAAACCCTGGAGTGCCACATGGATTTGTCAGTTTTTTTGGTAATCGCGTTCCTAATTCTTGTCAAGGGTAAATTAGACATTTTCCCCATCCCTGTAATCTTGCTCAAATCTCGCAGTGGATTCTAAATTAGTTGAATTACTTAATTGAACGACAACCACCACCTTCAACCTCCCTCCACTGTTGCCACACCATCTATCACCACTAGAGCATACGACAACCATCTACACCCGAGAATATCACAACAACTTTGTAGTCACTCTGATATTCACAAGAGAGGACCTTGAAGAATGAAGAGTAAGACACTGTGGTTAATCATAATGGTCGCAAAATTTGTTCTGTGGCCAAAAGTATAGAAATAGCCAAGTAGGTCAAGTTAGGGCCAAAGTTTAAAAGTACGGAATCGAGCCTCGAGGCGTTTTCCGTTCGCCTCACGAGGCGTAAGCCTCGAGGCGAAACGAGGCGTAAGCCCGAGGCGGTAGTAAAATATATTAAAAATATATATATATAACATTAAGTTTATGCTTTTATGTATAAATTTTTAAGTTAGGGGACCAAATACAAACTAGTAAAGATATAAGGGGTTAAATGTTAAAAGATCCAAACTTAAAAAAATTATATATATGACAATCACTATTAACACCTTTAAATTACCCTTCAATCAGATCTTAAATTACCAATCTTTTTACACATCTAGGTACCTCCACACTCATACTTATTAATTTCATTAACCCAATATTATTATCCAATACCCACCCACCATCCTACGCCACCGCCGTCAAAACCCTTCAGCGGCTCCTCCTTTATCCAATACCCAACGGCCATATTTTCGAACCTACCTACCCAACCAATCGCCCATTCTGGCCTCATTCGACCTGTTTTGTCCCGGCACACTCTCATTCGACCTTTCACCTTCATCCGACCTTTTACCTTCATTCGACCTTTTGTATTCTCACGGCCTCCTCATTCGACCCAACCCTCCACTGCATTTTTTTGGTTATTTTTTTTTTTTTTTGAAAGGATTTTGTTGGTTACTTTTAGAGAAGCTATTTATTAAAGTTGTAAAATGGATGGAGAGATATTCTGTCATTTATTTAAATTAAGGTTTCCAAGTTTCACTAAATTCCTTTGTACCTTATTATAATAACAACAACAACAACAACAATAATAATAATAATAATTTGGTTATTGCCGTCTTGGCCGTCTATCATGGTTACTGCCCCAGTCGTCCGTATTTGACGTTCCATGTAGCCTTTCGCATCCAAACCAATGCCTTCCTCTCGTAGGCAGCGTCGGCGTTCTAATGTGGTGGCTAGACCTTGCATTGCTGATGCAACACACCCGTGCCCCTTTAAATTTTTTCACTCTTGCAAATTCGGTATATCAAGCAGCTCCCGGTTGCTTGCTCACCTTAAACGTGACCATTTAGGGTGGGATGACGGTAGAGACGTTTTACGGAATGCAATTTCTGGGGACCTAGGCCTCTTTGGAGAGGTCGGGGAAGCCTTGCGGAGTATTGATCAATGGTTATGTGCGCGGTGCATGTCCCTGCATGCTCTCAGTAGGGGATGTCACCACGAAGACGGGGTCACGAAGTTCTCCCATACTTCCAATAGTGTTGATGACTTCATTTTGGGGATCCTCAAGCCCTGCCCACCGGTATCACAAAAGGATGCTAATCCTAAGCCTGGTGGGAGGTTGGCTGTAGATATTGGCCTTTTGGAACAACTTTTCGCCTTGCCGTTAGCGACTGTCAAAAGCATTCCATCATCTTGTCGGATGGCGTTTGCCCAGGCGTTAACTGGGACCTTGCGTAGAGTGATGGCTGCCCCTGGGTCTATGGAGTCTTGGGTTAAGCTGTTGTTATTGCCTCGTTGCACCCTGCATGTGATACGGCCATCCTCTAGGCAGGAGCGGCGGTCTGGGAACCGCAAATCATTACAGTGCAGCAGTATTATGAGGGCTTTAGCTATTTGGAAAGACGGGAATGGGATTGAGGAGCTTGCCCTCCCACTCCTAACGCAATCTGCTGAAGGATTAGTTAAGAAGCCCAACACCCAGCCTGCCTATGATAACGAGGGCAATGTCAAGCAGTGCCTGCGGAAGGTCGCTGATGGCCATTTCACGGCCGCAGTTAAGGTTCTATGTTCCTCCGGGGTTGCTCCATTTGGGGAGTCCACCTTGAAGGCCCTGATTGATAAACACCCTGTCACCGATCCCCCAGCATTGCCAAATGTCTTACTCTCTGAGGGCGCGCTTCAGGTCGATGCAGATTGTGTGTTACAGAATATTAAATCCTTCCCTAAAGGGACTTCGTGTGGGAGGGATGGCCTTAGAGCTCAACACATATTGGATGCTCTTTGTGGGCAGGGGTCCTCGCCGCCTTCTGATCTACTCTTGGCTATCACCGATGTGGTTAACATCTGGTTGGGGGGCTTTGCCCTAAGGTCCTGGCCGAGTTTATTGCGTCTGCCCCCTTGACACCATTGCTTAAGCCCGATAATGGGATTAGGCCTATCGCGGTTGGAGGCATTTGGCGGAGGTTAGTCTCTAAAGTCGCTATGCGTAAGGTTGGGAAGGAAATGGCGACATACTTGGGAGATCATCAATTTGGGGTTGGGGTTCCCAATGGGGCTGAGGCCATTCTTCACAGCGCGAATAGGTTTCTGAATGCGTTCCACGATAAAGGATCCATGGTCATGCTCACGGTCGACTTTTCGAATGCCTTCAACTTGGTTGACAGGACGATTCTCCTACGGGAGGTGAGCATTCGTTGCCCATCTATCTACCATTGGGTTCAGTTCCTTTATGCCCAACCTGCTAGGCTTTATGTGGGTGATACTTGTATAGGGGCATCCACCGGGGTCCAGCAGGGGGACCCATTAGGGCCGCTTCTTTTCGCGCTTGTCCTGCACCCATTGGTTCATCGGCTGGAGGAGTGTTGTTCCCTCCCATTTCATGCTTGGTACCTAGATGATGGCACGATTATTGGAGAGGCCAAGGAAGTGGCTAAGGCTTTTGATATCATCCGAGCAGAGGGACCGAATTTTGGCCTTACGCTTAATATTAAAAAATCTGAGATTTTTTGGCCATCGTGCAACAGAGCGAAAGAGAAGACTGGTTTATTTCCTAGCGAGATAGGGAGACCAGAGGGGGGTGTGAAGCTCCTAGGAGGGGCCGTTAGTCAGGATGAGGGGTATATTAGCTCTTTGGTTGTTAAAAAGGCTAGGAAGGCAACGGAACTAATGCTCTCTCTGCAGAAGTTGAGGGACCCCCAGAGTGAACTTTTGTTGCTTCGCTCATGTATGGGTGTTGCCAAACTGCTGTTCGGCCTTCGGACATGTCCACCGGCCATGGCCAATGAGGCCATATCCATTTTTGACAAAGCCCTTCGTGAAGCGGCTGAGGATATTGTGGTTTGTGGAGGGGCGTTCTTTGGGGATTTTCAATGGCAGTTGGCGTCTTTACCGATTCGGTTGGGAGGGCTTGGTCTTTGTTCGGTAGAGGACGTGTCTGCCTATGCTTTTGTGGCCTCTCGGGTGCAGTCATGGAACCTTCAAGACCACATCTTAAGGAATAGCGGGTTGGTGGGGATGGACTCGGAGTATGAGCTGGCCTTGGACAACATTCGCAGCTCTCTCCCGGACTTTGATTTGGGCGGGTTTATGGATAAGGACACCGCCCCCAAAAAACCTCAAAAGATTTTGGCGAGTGCTTTTACCGGTAAAACCCTTCAAACCATGGGAGAGAAGTTTGCCATGTCCCCGCGCCAGAAAGCGGTGTTCGAATGCCTTAAAGGAACGCATGCTCAAGATTTCTTGAATGTCCTTCCCATTGATGGGCTTGGGCAACACATGTCAGCTGTTGAATATCGGGCTATCCTTAAGTATAGACTCATGATTCCCATGTTCCCAGTTGATGAGCCATGTCCAGTTTGTAAAAAGGCATGTTTAGATAAATTTGGGGAGCATGCCCTTCACTGCAAGGAGCTGCCGGGCTTTAAATACAGACATGACCTGGTCAGGGATGTCTTATGGGACGTCTTACGAAGAGCAGGGATTTCAGCTAGGAAAGAAGCCCCGGTTAACTTTTTGACGGATCCACTTGAGGGACGGTCCACCCTAAGGCCAGCGGATGTCCTTGTGTTCGGCTGGGCGCAGGGCAAACACGCGTGCGTTGATCTCACAGGGGTGTCTCCTTTGGTGGGACTTCGAGATTCGGGGTTTGTAGCTGGGCAGGCAGTCTTAAAAGCTGAATCCAAGAAAATTAACAAACATGAAGCTGCTTGTCTGGAAAACCAACACGTCTTTGTGCCCTTTGCTTTTGACACATTTGGGGGCCTTGCTCCTGAAGCAATCCGGTTTTTAGATCGAGTGCAAAGAGTGGTGCAGAGTAACTCTCCTGCGGCCAAGGACACAAGCTTTATTTTTTATAGAGTAGGCTTTACTATTCAAAAAGGGGTAGCAGCGCAGCTTGTTGCCCGTTTACCCACCGCTAACTTGTAATTCTTGTTGGTCTTTCTTCTAATATTTAGTAATATGACATTAAGTTTATGTTTTTTATGTATAAATTTTATAAGTTAGGGGACCAAATTCTATTCTATCTATATCTATACTATATTATAATGCATGAGGCAAGGGTATTTTAAGATACCCAAAAGTTAAGAACTTTATTTTCATTAACCACCCTAAAATGAGGGTAAAATAGTCATTTAAACAATTTTACATTATGAAACTATTTTATTTACATTTTAAATCCCTCATTTCCAACTTACTTCCCTCATTTTTAGATCTCTTATCACATTGACACATTCTCACTTCTTATCCACCTCCAGCTGATCTCTCTCTCTCTCTCTCTTTCTGGCGATTCAAGAAGATACATCTGCATCTCCACCTTCATCCCAGACGGGCATTTCAAAATTCAAACTTTTATTCACTTTTCTCTCTCAACCAAAAATCATAATCCTGTTCACTCCCTTCGTTTCATTTGTAAGCACAGGTACCAAATCCGGTGAGTTGGGATGGTTGAGGTTCATAGCAACTCCTGCAACAGATGGTGTCCAAACGCAGTTCTGACGATTTCGGTGTATAGTTTTGACGAACCCCTATTCATTGTTTTTCTCCTTACATAGAGGTAAAGTCTGAATTTTTAGATTTTGTTTATTTTGATGGAATACCCCAATTCAAGTACTTGACGTTCATTACAGTATTTTGAGGATTGTGGTAGATTTGTAATGACGGAAGCTGTTCGTTGACAATTAGCAAGTTGGTTTCGCACCTTAACAAAGATAAGAGCACTCCCTTGCCTTTAATATGGTATATCCTTTGACTATCATTATGGTTTCAAATCTTTAGATTTACTATACTGTAAGCATATCTTAATTTTAAATTTTCTCTTTGGATTTGCTCTATTAGGATCTTGAGATCTGCCTGATAGGTTGATTAAGTAAAGGCTTCAAAAGGAGTTCCAAGGTTGAGTTAATTGAGTATTGACCACCTGAGTCATGAAATCTTAAAAACTATAATGTTTTGCTTCAATTAAATTGAATTTAGTATGTGTTAGGCAAGACGTGGATGCATTGATAATATTCACTTGTATTTGTTGTATATAAACAGTAATTTATTCAGCAGTGGTGAATGTGTTGCAGTGAACAAATGTTGTAGTATGATTCGACTGAGATGGGTCTTTGGTCAAACTGATGTTAAAACCTTTAAACCTCTAGCCTGTTAAAGGTGTCATGGGTACCTACTTGACTCTTGATTTCATTCGGTCTATTATAATAAATGTCATTTCGGATGTTTTAATCATTGTTTTGATTCTTTTTTAGGTGCAATAATTCTTTTTTTAACGTTTTTGTTTTGTTTTGTACATACTAAAACTTGATTATAGTTGTATGTATAGGAAAGTCCTTCAATTGAAGACTTCTTAAAGTTGTTAAGCGATGTTAGGGCGTTTGATAGACACTACAATACGGTGCTAGAAAATGGTAACAAGATATGGACCAGGTTTGTTCTCTTGTGAAAATAATTTATGCGTTAGTTCTTTATTTTCGTTCTTTGTTAGACAAATTGCACACTTTTTTTTTATTATTTTGAGACATTTGAATGGCAGGGGCTCAAGACAGGTAAATGCAAGAAAAAAGCTATTTCAACAAAGATAAATATATTAGCAAGATGTTTCTTCGAGGTGATTCGGTCATCATTGTACTTAGAAACCCCTAAAGAAAGGTATTTTTTTCTTCGTCTTTTAAAACATTTATTGTTTTCATTGTTTATTCTCAAGTTAATGCGATAATGCATTTTTTGCAAACTGTCATGAGATATCAGTTGTTAGTTGTTGTTTACGGCATAATTTATTGATATAAGCATCTTCATATTCTTGGTCTTGTTTTCTAATGTCTATTTAGTGAGCCCAGCTGCTATGCATGTTATTCAACCAACATGCATCGTTCTAGGGTTTTAGGTCTACTTTTATGTTTCACATGACTTTAAACTTGGCCTCCTTATTCCTTAACCAGGTATTGTTTCTATTTACTTCGCTTTGGTTTTACAAACCCAAGTTTAGCAACGGGTTTGAATTCAAGTGTGTTTGGATTTTGTGTATTTTACAATTTTGATGTTACAATTGGGTCTGTTCAATCGGAGATTTAATTTTTTTAAGGTTCTAACAGGTTTAATTGGAAATTTCAGAGGAGAAAAGACTGAGATGAAAAGGGGATGAGAAATCAACAGGGAATAAAAAGATGGAGGCAAATGTCCATTGAATTCAACTCCGATACTATAAAAGGGTATGTCAAATAATTTATATATATATTACTCAAAAACACAAAAATGTGAATAGTAAAAAATAGCCTCTTCATACAATTATATAATAATATGCCTAACAGTGGTGGCGATAGTCACTGGTGTTGAGCTTGAGTAACAGCAGTGAATAATGCTAAGATCGGTGGCTACATGAGGTTATGGTTTTGGTGACGGCAGCAGAAAGAAAACAAGCCATATACAATGGGAATGGTGGCCAAGAACCATGATTGGTGTATGCTCTCATAGCATCTTTTTTTGCATTTATTATGCTACTTATGCTTTATATTCATGTATGTTCACAATTGTTTTTAGTGTGTCAACTAATTTTATGTTTTGGAGTTGGGTGCAGTCGTGCAGCGGAAAAGAAGGTTAAACTCTGTTAAACTCTTAAGGTATGTTACTTGATTGAATGTTTATTACCAAGATGGGTCACTTTCAGAATTCTGATTTTAGAAGCTTAGGTGCATATTTTGTTTTGTTTGATTTTGGGATGCATTTCATTGAAGCATGGTTTAAAAAAAATGTTTGAGGTTGCACCTCTGAGACACGCCTCGAGGGCCGAGGCGAGGCGCTAAGACGAATCTGAGGGGCACCTCATCGGGTTTAAGTGTAACTATTTTTTTTTTAATCCTTATGACAATGCACTCTGCATGGATGGTTATGAGCTTATGAAATAAGAGTAGTGCTGCAAGCCGTGGAAGGATAAATAGTAATTTAACCATATATCTTAAAATTAAGTTTTTTTTATGACTCATATAAAACACCAGTTTCAATGATGAAACAAACCACATGAGGATGTGTTTAGGGCAGTCTTGGTTAGATGTGGTCTCCGAGGTTAGAAATGTGTATATTTATATATGAAGGGTAGTCTTGGGTGAAATATTTGAGTGAAGTAGGTTCGTGCAATGAGCGAAAATTATTGTTTTATTTTGTTTATGCGCTCAACATCTTGTTGGTTTGGTTCTTTTAGTTGTTATATGTTTGATGGAAGTTTATGGACCATTTTTAAAATGGTGAGTCAAAGAAATAATAGAAGACTAAATTTTACGTTAAATAAGCACTTTTACATCTTTGGACCATTTTTAAAACGACACGTTTTGACATATACCCATTTTTGTCATAATCCGTTGACCCGAACCAAAAAACCTAAAATGCCATGTTCCTAGCCCATGGATGAAGTTAAGAGCTTATGTATGAAAGGCATAATCCGTTCTCATGTGGTTGTTTAAATATTTGCAGTACACAAAGAGAATCATTTCTGGTTATGAAACCCAACAATTGAAGTTTAGAGTTGAGACTTCATGTATGTAAGACATGAACCATTCTTATGTGGTAAATTAACATTATGCATGTTTGATTTAGTTGTTCTATCAAGACAAAGTAAATCAACATGAAGATCATCATGAAATGCCAATGGTGTAGATTGACTTGCTTTTGTTTACTTGCTTTTACCTTCTAATGCCTAACTTCTTGAGGTGACTTCTTGAGGTGTTTGATCAGGAAAAGGATATTATTGTTGCAGCCATTGTTGGAACCCTTGCTCACCCCAAAGAGGTATATTTTTCATTTTCTTTTTGTAAACAAAGATGAAAAAACATATTATTTGTAATTATATTTACTAAACTAATTATTTATAATAATAAAAAAAAAAGACTAGACCAAAGGTCCATACTTGCTAATTCAAAAGCTCATATTGAGATCACTTGTAGTAGCTAATTCAAAAGGTCTATACTAATTCATTACATTATGTTATTCATTGCCATTTTGTAACACTCGTATATTGAGGTTGGCTTTTAGCCTCACATATGGTTGTAACAGCACCCGACAATATTGGTCTTAGTCGGTATAACTAAATGGTTCAAAACTTGTTGGCAATATTAACATGTTGAAAAGAATCATGTCATATTGTTCAACAATCTAATGAGAGGTCAACTAATTGTTGACTAGAAAACATCCTGGACCTGTTAGGATGAGCTTGGAGCTTCCTCATCTAAAGGCGCTCACATCTAAAAGGATAAGTCGTATGAATTCTTATTCTCAAATATTATTAATTAAATGTGGATATGTTTGGATTAATTGCAATCTTAATTATCTTGTTATTAAATGCTAGGTAGATTGGCTGAAATTGGCTTAGGATATATTCGCGGTGAAGATACTGTTGAGAAGATTTTGCAGAATCCATTCCCTGTTACAAAACATTCATTAGGAACAATAATTGCTTCTGATAATAACTCCTTTTGGTTATAAAGCTTTATTTTTTATTTAGTTTGTACATCAATTTTTATACTCTTTTTATTAATTAATTTATTTGTAATTAATAGGCAAAAGCTTGATCTATTTTCATGTGCCCTCTGCGCAACTAATGTTGCAGCTAAAGTTTGACTTTGACTTTAAATTTATATATGTAAGCAGGGAGTAAATCCCAAAGTAGGAGTAGACTCTTATTATTTAGAAAAAAACAAATTAGCAAAGAGACATAAAATGATAAAATAATTAAACCTGGGGTAGTGGCGTAGGATTTAAATAGCAGTGAATTGGATAAAAAAGGTGCAGCGGACTCGAACTTGCAAAAAGAAATGCAACCGGGATATCTATTTAAATTTGTCTAAGTTAGAAGAAGAAATTTTGTAGAGGTAAGTTACAAAACTTGATCATATTATAATGTAGTTAAAAAGTGCCCCGTAGATGTTAGGTTGGTATGAAAGATTATTCATATAACATTGAAAAATGATTCAATGTTTTTTTTAACGACCAACAAATGATGTCTCGACTACCTGGGGTACCCACCAATTGGTTACAAAAGCACCCCATACGTTCCTGGGTGAAGACATGTCTTAGGTGCCCGCTCATAGATAGCACTGGGTAGCTAGAACTTACCAAGCCACCAGTTTCGGGGAAAACCTGAACACCCACCCGCCCGAAGGCACAACAGTGAAAAATCAGTAAAACCTGGTGGGATCAAGGATCGAACATGACACCTCAAGAAGGCTAGGTTCTACTCATCATTTCCCATGCCACTCCACCACAAGGGTAAGAGCTGATGCAAATTATTAAGAAAAATAACCTCAAGTAGGCAGTGTGACTTTCATATTTCACAACCATTAACATTACATGTTGGTAACGTTAAATGTGAACCATAGGTATTATCGTTCACCTCCCCCTCACGTCCCATCATCTCTTATATGAATATGAAAACTAATAGACGTGATAGACAATATATTACTAAAGGAATGATAAAAATAACAGGAAACGAACGCCCCATGATTTGTCGCTACCGCCGCATCGCGCGGGTTTTCTACTAGTAATAAATCAATACACTCGGGTCGAATGGAGCCTTTCTAGAGTGTCCATCTAGGCTCCAACTGAAATATGGAGCTCCATCTCCATCCAATACGTACCATATAAAAACCATTTTTTCTTTTTTTTTCTCCCCAAAATCGTCGTCCTCCTCATAACCCTAATTCCATTTCCTTTTCTTTTCTGCCTCTTCTAATGATCGCTACCTTTAATAATCATGAATCATGATCAAGAAGCTTCGATCCGATAGTTGATTCTAACACAGTTTCACAGCTTCGATCAAGAAGCTTCAATATTTAAGGTACAATCTTCTCTTTTTTTTCTTCTTCAAATATGCTCTTCGTGATTTGATCTTCAATCGTAACCCTAATTGTTTGTAAGAGTAAATCACTCGCATTTTAAAAATTTTAATTTCTATCTGTTCACGTTATTGTTTTGGTTGAAGATTAATTTTGTCCATTCCTTTTTTTGATTGATATAAGGGTTTCGAAACAAAATTTTGATCTGTCTCGGCTTCTGATTTCATTAGATATTGTGATATTTTTATTTTAAGTACATTCAGTGCTTGGTATTCGTTATTTTGGGTGTTTCGGTTATAATTTTAGTTCATATACATTTATCCTTTGTGGTCATTTTATCAAATTGGTAGACGAAATGTTTGCTTGTAGTTTTTTTTTTATGTAAATGTTGAATTGAGAAACCAAGATGGTCTTATACATGTGCAGGATGGCTAATTGAGAGACTAATCTATGGTGAATCTGAACAACCATACTATAAACCACTGAGTACATAACAAGTGGGGCCAACATAAAGGTGATGCAAAAATCTCCCGACGTTATTGCTTAGTTATTACATGTTTTTTTATTTAGTGCAGAATACATAAGAATTTTGTCTCTTTTGGGTTAAAATTTTAATTTAAGAAGTTGTAGTTATGTATGGATACAGATTTTTACTAGGTTGTTTCTAATTTTTACTTTCTTCACATGTTGAATTTGTTGTTATGGTAGATTAAGTGGTAATAACCGAGTGTTCGAGTGAATATATGTCTTGCTTGCTTCAAAATATTATATGTATATATATGATAATTTGCTACTATTGATACATAAGTAAGCTGTTCTATTAATGTTTAGGATTGCATATTCAAACTCTTTAAATAAAATGTTTTACATTGCATGTAAAAAAATAGTTTGGTGATTAGCAAATAGCAATTATAGTATACTTGTGTTGCAGGTGTATATATTTGAAAGTTTCATGCTATTATGCGTCAAATTAATTATCTGTAGCCAATGTGTCTTAGCCACGCTTTTAAACTACCTTAAAGTCCAAGAAAGGGAGAGCCAATCTGCACGACTTTCGTACCAGCGTTCGGCACATAAACATGCTCACGATCACAGCTTTACGAGCATTAATGAACAATTATTGTGTACTAGAATTAAACATGCAGAATGGTGTTTTGAAATCTTTATTATTTTTATTCCAGTGTATCGTGTATCAATGAAATTGTTAAATATTATGTTATTCCAGTGTATCGTGTATCAATGAAATTGTTAAATATTATGTCTATGCAGTGACTTCATTACTTGTGTGACCCTTTGGCTCTGGATGGGTTGGGGTGAGAGGATGCATTGGTTGACTTAGTGAGATTTATGTGATCTTTTTACTTTTTTAGGTTGTGGGTACTTGGTGCTGGCGCTTAAGGGTCTGCGTAGTGAGTCAACAACTGTAATATATACACATATGTGGTGATCTAGAGGTAACTTGCAATGGAGAACATAGAACATATCGTTTGATTTAAGTCTTTGTATATAAACTTATGTTTCATACTTTCCATTACTAAAAATAATGTATGTTGTTATTGTTAGAGGTGTTGATGTGCATGCGTATATGCGACCAATTTATGGACGGGGAGTGTTGCCAGTTTGGACTATGGAGGGGTTGAGTTTACTAGAGAGGATGTTGCAACATTGTTGAATGAGAAGATGAAAACAAAGAATAACTAAGCTTTAAGGTTTGTGGTTTATTATCATTAATATGATTACTTTTTTTTTTTTTTGTATTTGTGGAATTTGTTTTGTAATTTTGTTTGATGTTAATTTTGAAATATTTTTAGGAGAAATATGATGGGTTATTAAAAAAGGGTTGGTTAACGAATGCTCTGAACTTGCTGGTGTCATGGAGAAGGATGAGAACATCTTGGTGCCTGATGTGGGTTCTTTAGCCAATATTACACGTCTGTTATTCATTTTTGTGTATTGTTGTTTTCTTGATTTAATGTATATACGTATAACATGAAGTGTTGTTTTAAAATTCAAAATACCCATGCAACACTGAAGCGCACATACATAGCAGTCAAAGTTATATTTGACATTGTTAATATGGTGACATGTGAAATTATCTCCTTTGTTGATTGAATTTGTTGTAAACCTAACCATTTTTTATATGCAGGTTCCACAACCACCTTTTTTGTACGACAAGTTTTTGTAACAACTGATGGTAACGCTTCTGAGGTAGTTTATTCAACGTCCCCTACACAACAACCATCTTAGAGGTAAAATTTTAATTGAAATAACCGACATTTTAGTTTCTTTGGCTCATCTAAACACCTAATCCTCTGACCAATATTGTCAACTAATCCATTGCAAATAAAAAAGGGTTGCGAGGTAAACAATTCAAAGTGAATGGAAATAGGCATTTATTTTGATATTATACAAAAAAAAAACTTTAGCCATACCTCTGGAAATCATATCAACAATGATATTTTGATTCTAGAAACTATATATATATATATATATATATTATATATATATATACATATACATATACATGTTTATCATAATGTTAAATCAAGATTGCTTATTTGTCTCATCTTTTTTTTTCTTTGTGTATGTGTAGTACTTATATGGCAGGGGATATTAGCAACAATTCGTCTTTGTTTGACTGCTTCCTTCTTCAATCAATGGTATCATTTACAGATTTTTGATAACTCAGATTTGCCTTTTAGTTTTAAATTCCTAGAGGGTTGGAATTTTTGGTGTTTATGTATGGTCGACTTTGTTTTTTGCCTATTTGTTTGCGTTATAGTTTATGTTGGTGCTCATAATTGTTTGTGTTTTAGTTTCTAAAGGTGCTCATGAGAAATCCTTGCTATACTTGTGACCATAACACAACCCTCTTTTGCTTTAATGCAAACCAATTATATGCATGTACAAGTAGAACTGTCAAGACCCGTCTAACTTTTTACAACTTTCATTTTAATATTATTTTCCATTGGTGACCAGTAGGATAGATCTACAATGGATATGTAGGGAATAGGGATGGAGACATCTATTTTTTACAACTTTTGCTAACGGCTATGTATAAAGCTAACATGTGTATTTATTTTTATTTGGATGGAAACATCTACATCTCAACCTTTAGTATTAGTATCATCATTGTTTTGTCTTCTTTGTCTTTATTTATTTATTTATTTATTTTTTTGAAATCTTGAATCTTGGATTCATATTTGATAGAAAAAAAATTGATGGTTGCTACAAACCAACGTTTAATATATCTTGGAATCTACATATTTTCTAAGACTGATTCTAATCAATAACGTATATACAACCCTTAAGGTTTATGAAGAAGTTTTTAGTTTGATTTATTTAAAAAAGTTTGTACATTAGTTTTTTATTATTATCATTCTAATAGTCTCATTCTCTCATTTGGAACAGTTCTACAGGAAAATAAGAACCTAACTCCTAAAGACCTTCATGATATTGGTGTGAGGATTATGTGTATTTCAGAAGCACACTAGCTTGACCTAGATAAGGTATTTTGATTTATAATATGTAGTAGAGGTAGAAAGATGGTTCGTTAGGTAATGGTTAAGCAAGTGCAGATCGAGACGGTCGTGTTTAGTACGGGTTAAAATGGGTTGGGCTGAAATTGGGTTGACATGTCGTGGCTAACACACTTTTGCACACTTCTAAAAAAATGATTAATGCGCTTACAATAATACTGTAAAAATGGTTGATCTATCTGTCCTTCCTGGGGTATGAGTCTCATTGTTCACAATATGGTTTAGTCTTATGTGAGTTGTTTGTCATATATGGCTTTATGTTATAACACCTTCACTTTTACTCCAAAATGGTAAGATATTATAAAAACTGTGATTTATATGTTAAAAGAGGTTTGTCCACCATTGTTCTGCCTTTGAGAACTGTATAGGTAACAACTTTAAAAAAGTTTGTTTCAGCTGTTTCGATTGTAATGCATGGATTAACTTCAAATGATTAGATGATACTGTTATCTTTTTTTCGTGTAGGTGAAAACAATCATCTACTATTCGTGATTCTCTTAGCCGGGTTTATAATAGCCGAGTCATGTCACATTTTAGGTGCATCTAAAAATATGCTTCACAATTTTTTTCTTAAATTGTGTTGAACAATATCACTTTTCATGTTGAAATCGAGCAAACTCATCAAAGTTTGTAGTTGATTTTTTGTTTGATCTTGAAGTCAACTTAACTTGTGTGTGTCATGTGGAACGGATACAGTATGGTGTCATCAAAGTTTATAGTTGATTTTTTTTAACTAAGCAGACTATTGTACTCCATATGCCCTATATAAATTGGGGCTACTTCCCATTGTGTATTAATTTTTTTTTGATAACTTTGTAAAGTCTATGGTTTAATCATTCTAACAAGACCTAAATGTTATTAATAAAATTGTCAGGCTCCTTTTACATAATTAGATGATGTTATGAAGGAATTGTCATACAATTATAAAATAGTTTTTTATATCAAATTTGATTAATTGGTTGGGGGACTGGGTGTTTATCAAAGAAGTGTTGCTACAAGGACTAAAATTTTGTATTGAACCGCCTCAGCCGCCTCGAACCGCCTCACCGTACTGACTCGTACGTACCTGTACAGCCACCTGAATCGCCGCCTCATACTCGGAATCCTTCCGAGCCGCCTCGAGGCGCGCCTTGAGGCGTACGCTTCTGGCGTTTTTTAAAACCATGGTTAGGGCCTGGGTTACTGTCATATTGGACTGATACAAAATGTACTGTGGATATTTTTCTTTCTTTTGATGATATGTGATTATACTAATACACCCCAAAACGATGATTTAGTCATTGATGTACACTTCTGTTAAATTATGGAGTTTTGGATTTATTTGCAGGGTGTTATGACAAATATCGTTGTAGGTTCCCATGTGTGGGTTGAAGACCCATCAGTGGCTTGGATCGATGGAGAAGTTTTAAAGATTAATGGAAAAGAAGTAGAGATCCAAACTACTGATGGGAAGAATGTAAGTTGACATTGTATTCGGTCAAAATAAAATGTTGCTATAAGTGTCGGCTTTACATTTACTTTCAATTTGCATTTTTTTCTCTTTCATAATTGAAGGTTATTGCAAGTTTATCAAATATATATTCTAAAGATGTGGAAGTTCCTGCTGGTGGAGTTGATGACATGACCAAGCTTTCTTATTTGCATGAACCTGGAGTGTTACAAAATTTATCTACACGATATAAACTCAATGAAATATATGTAAGACGATATCTAACTTCTGTCAACTGTTTTTCATATTTTTATTTTCAATTCGGTGAGAGAAAACCATTAACTACTGCAGAAATGGGCGGCTGTGTCATAATATTATATCGTATTCTGACATATGACAGACATATACGGGCAGTATCCTAATTGCTATTAACCCATTTAAAAGATTGCCCCACTTGTATGATGCTAAAATGATGGATCGGTACAAAGGAGCAGCATGGGGGGAATTGGAACCTCATGTTTTTGCAATTGCAGATGCTGCTTTTAGGTTATTCTCTTGTTTCTTTTATGCTGTACATATAGAGGTGGAAACATCAACCTGAAATGGGGTCAATTTTGGTTGTATTATTTTGGTAACGGGTCAAATGGGTAAATTATGAAACTAGCTGATAATGAAATGGCTGTCAAATGGATTCGAATTCTTACAATTTCCTAAATCATTTTATTTATAGAAACTACTGCATGGGTTTTTTAACATGTGTCTTAAAGGTACATGTTAACAAGTATTTATTGAACACATATTTCCACTTATAAACGTTAGTTGATACAAAAATCTCTTAATAAGTATTTTTTTCTACCAATACTATCCTTGCCGTTATTGGGAAACAGTCCCTTTTTAAAATATCATATAATTAAAAAAGGGAAATAGCCTAGCTTTAAGCATAGCCGCACCATCCTAGTCTAGAGCAATACTTCTCCCACTAAATGCTCTCAACTTGTGCGCTTAGGCCACATATTAGAAAAACTCATGTAATTTTTGTAATTTCATTTAATAAGTAATACATTAGTTATTTATAAAACAATAAAAGGAGAAGAAAGTGTTGGCGGCTGGCACAGTCTTGCTCGATAGGCCCAGAGTTAACATTATGACCTGGACCATTTCGCCTCGTTACCTAACCAGCATGACCCATCCCTTTTTGCTACCTCTAGTACATATGTATGTGGAGGATTAGCGAACTTTCTTATTTTTCGATATATCAGGGCAATGGTTAATGAAGGAAAAAGCAACTCGATATTGGTCAGTGGTGAAAGTGGGGCCGGTAAAACCGAAACCACTAAAATGCTTATGCGGTATCTTGCCTATTTGGGTGGTCGTAAACGCACCGAAGGACAAACTGTTGAACAACAAATTCTGGAAGTAAGATTTCAATACAACTTGATACATTTTTCATTGATCTCTGCTAGAAATATCCAAGCTTAGAAAATTATTCCTATAGGTTGTTAAAATATATATGATCTTTGCGTAATGCAGTCAAATCCAGTTCTGGAAGCCTTTGGCAATGCAAAAACCGTTAGAAATGACAACTCCAGGTGCAATACTGCTACATTATCGAAGTTAGTAGGAACTTAAACACATTTGCTGCATTTCATTACATTTATAATTTTTATAATTGCAGCCGTTTTGGTAAATTTGTTGAGATTCAGTTTGATAAACAAACACGGATATCTGGAGCAGCCATCCGAACATACCTTCTTGAGAGATCGCGTGTTTGCCAAATTTCTGATCCTGAACGCAACTATCATTGTTTTTATCTTCTGTGTGCAGCACCCCCCGAGGTTGTTTTACATATGTGTCGTTTGATCCGTAAACACATTTTAGTTTGTTTAATATATGTAAAAAATTAACCTGTGACTTTCAACCCGTTCGCCCCTTTCCCACTTACCTAATAAATAATAATTGATCTATTTTGCAAGTAAATGGGTTGAATTATGAAATGTTGACTATCTCTCAACATATTCAGGAAATCAAGAAATATAAACTAGGAGATCCTAGATCATTTCGATATCTCAACCAATCAAAATGCTATGAGCTTGATGGTGTGAGTGATTCCCATGATTATCTTGCCACTAGGAGAGCCATGGGAGTTGTTGGAATGAATGAAAAGGAACAGGTTATAGTAATGTTCATATTGATTTTCGTAACAATGATTAATGTGTAACATCACTGCAATAACATGCTCACTTATTCCAGGATGCAATTTTCAGAGTTCTGGCTTCAGTTCTCCATCTTGGTAATATTGAATTTTCCAAAGGGGAAGAAATTGATTCGTCAGTCTTGAAAGATGACAAATCCAAATTTCATCTTCAGACGACAGCAGAGCTGCTACGGTGTGTTTAAAGCTTTGATATCTTTGTTCTTTATCATTTTCAATAGCTGGCAAAGTGGGAGGGTCAGGCTGGTGGGGAATGATCAGGTTGGGTTGGGTTGGGTTGGGTTGACCCAAACGATTTTTTAATCCAAAAGTAAGATAATTTTTACGGTTTTATGCATTAAAATCACACGTTCGGTGTATTTTAACCTGTTTGACAAGATAGAGATAGAATATGACCCTAGTCGGTCCGAATTGCCACCTCTTATGACATTTTCTTTCCCTCATAGTTATATGTGTGCATGTCTCTGAATTGGTGTTTGTAATTCTTAGGTGTGATCTTCAAGAATTGGAAGATGCTCTACTAAGGCGTGTGATGGTTACTCCTGAAGAAGTTATCAAAAGAAGTCTTGATCCCGAGGGTGCATCTGTTAGCAGGGATGGTTTGGCTAAGACCTTATACTCACGTCTATTTGACTGGTAAGTTGAAGATTTTCTTAGCAGATGTGGCAAAATGGGCGGCCTGAGTAATGGGTCAAAATAGGCTGGGTCACATTCATCCATGAACACATTTTTTTTCTTCCAAGTTACATAATTATGAATAATTAATAGGAGCACTTAAAATTGTTTTACAAACATTAATAATCTTATTGTTTGACTAAGGTCTTTAAGAGGTTGGAGACATTACATGCATACTCGGGAAACTTTCGATCTATTTCTTGGTACTTTTTAATAATGGGTTGAAATTGCCCCTTGTATTTCGTCTAAAAACTTGCACAAATGGCAGGCCAATTTAGTGTGAATTGGAGGTAAACATAGAAGATATGAGAACATTTTTTCTAAAGTGAAACTCAAACCTTTCTGATTGTGTGTTGGATCCACTATCAATCCAATTGACTTAGAATATGGATGTGATAAATTTATGTGTAATGCATTTATTAAAGGAGCAATTTCATATATACCCCCACACACATCGAAAATCTCATTTATATCCATGGAAAACTAAAAATATCACATGTGCCCTTACAAAGTAGTCTAGATATCATATATACTCGGTTAATTAATTTTTTTAATACATGACCATTTTACCCTTATTTTCAAAAACTTCAAAATTTCATATATGCCCATTTTTAACTTATTTTTTTATTAACCCCTTTTTAGCCTAAATATTTTTTTACCCATTTTCAACTTAATTTTTTCAATTGTTACTCATAAACAATAGTTTTTTTAAAAACTATATCTAACTTTCTCAAAGAGGGAAAAGATTCGGTTGCTTAAACGGCAATCAAAATAAAATATACTCCTAAACAAATAATATAATAGAAAGGGTTTGAATATTCATTAAGTAAAAATTCTTTAAAGTTCGGTGCATATGATATTTTTAGTTTTGGTTGGGTATACATGAAATTCATTCTTTATTAAATGATGCATCTGGTCGTACAAGATGGCACTTTATAACTAGAAATGGGTACTATAACAATTTTAAACATGCATGATTATTCATATATGCAGGTTAGTGGAAAAAATTAATGTGTCTATTGGGCAAGATCACAATTCAATGTGTCAGATTGGCGTCCTTGATATCTATGGTTTTGAAAGCTTTAAAACCAACAGGTAAGTCTTTTGTGCTGAAATAATCATCAATGTATTTAACTACTTTCTTGGCGATTTGACTTAAAACACTTTGTCCAAAAAAACCATTTAAATAATTAATTTGTGATCAAATTGTATTATCTCAAGAGTAATATAATATTTTGAATATATGATTTGGGAGATTGTATAAATTAAAATATACTTAGGGCATTTTTCAACTTGTTTGACTTGTTCAACTTTACATCTCTTTTGGCCATTTTTTATAAGTTGTTTTCTTATTTTACCTGTATGATCTGTAAACTTTATACGCTCCGCTTGCGGTGTGCACATATAATGCCTATATGTGTGTGTGTGCTCGCGCGGGGGGGGGGGGGGGGGGGGGGGGCGAAAGTGGAAGCGCACCACAGACCTTACGTTAGCTTCGCTATTGATGGGATTTACTGAGTATGATGATGATGATCTGTAAACTTTAATCCATATCGACACAACTATAAATTGGAATAGTCACCCCTACATGGTTGTGATGATACATCTGTAACTATGTATGTATTGGGCAGTTTTGAACAATTTTGTATCAATTACACCAATGAGAAGCTGCAACAACATTTCAACCAGGTGTGACTTTTGGTGTTTCAGACATTATAATTTGATATATTTGCTGAACACGTAATCAATTTATGTCCCCTTGTACTACTGTACAGCACGTGTTCAAGACGGAGCAAGAGGAATATACCAAAGAAGAAATTGATTGGAGCTACATAGAGTTTATAGATAATAAGGATGTTCTAGATCTTATTGAAAAGGTATGTTAATTTTTTATAGTGGCTTACTAGATAGAACTATCATGGTCTGGCTTTTGGTCAAGTTGTCAAAGTTAAGAGGGTGTTTGGATTGCGTTTTCGAACTGATGTTCTGATTAGTTTTTAGTTTTTGGATAAACAGATTCTGCATCTGACTATCAGATTATTGGTAATCAGTTCTCGATAATACGTTTCATATTAGCTGTAACAAAGCTCATAGTCTTAAGGGTCAAATGCAATTACTGAGTTACCTGTTCTTTTAACATTATTCAGTTATTTTCTTTCTATTTCAACAAATGTCTAATATTTTCACAAAAGGGGCGAACCCTGGAGCAACGGTAAGGTTGCTGCCGGGATCAAGCTGTAAAAACAACATCTTGCAATAATCAGGCCCAATTTGGCCGACACCCCCCAGACCTGCGCATGTGTCAGCCTCATGCACTGGGCTCGCCCTATTGTTTTCACAAAGTTGTATTGGTCATTTTGTTAACGGAATTCTTTAATAATTAGAACAAACATCAACACATCTGATTACTACAACTTCAAACAATTAAATCATATATAAACACTATTTTCTACTGTATGTTTCATTACAAATGATTATATGATTATGATTATCCAGTATCACATGACACTTTCAAAACGCATGTCAAGCACCCCCTTAACTTTCTGCAATGAAGTACAACAACAACAACAACAACAACAACAACAACCGTACCCAGGAAAATCCCACGAATAGCGACGCTATTAGTAGGGTCTGGGGAGGGTAAGATGTAGGCAAACCTTACCCCTATCTTTAGCGATAGAGAGGCTGCTTCCAGAGAGACCCCCGGCTCGACAAAAACAAATGCACACTGTATATCAAAGAATAATTAAAAAAAAAAAAAAAAAAAAAAGTGAATGTATAACATACTATAACATACAAATATATATATATATATATATATATATATATATAAACATGCATAGAGACCATCCCTAATTCCTAGTTAATCTTAAATCCTAAAAATCTTTAACTTTAATCCTACGCCTCCACGAATTTCTATCTTGGACCATATCCTCAGAGAGGTGCAATTCTAACAAATCTTGTCTAATCCGATCGACCCAAGTCAATTTGGGTCTGCCTCTACTCCTCCTCCCCTCCACCGTGAGGTCTTCCACTCTTCTGACTGGGGCTGTCGTATGTCTCCGCTTCACATGACCAAACCATCTTAATCTTCCCTCCTTTATCTTATCTGCTATGTTAGCCACTTCTAACCTCTTCCTAAGAACCTCATTTCTAATCCGATCTAGCCTAGTGTGACCACACATCCACCTCAACATCCTCATCTCCGCCACTTCCATCTTGCGTAACTGTGTCTTTTTGATGGCCCAACAGTCAGTCCCATACATCATAGCAGGTCGAACTGCAGCCCTATAAAATTTTCCCTTTAGTTTAGTTGGGAACCTCTTATCGCACAGAACTCCAGATGCTGCTCTCCACTTACACCATCCAGCCTGAATACGATGTGCGACGTCACTATCAATCTCCCCGTCCCTTTGGACGAACGATCCTAAGTACTTAAACTTTCTGCAATGAAGTAAGACCATTATATTATATTGTATTGTAACATGTAGTGTTAATATATGTGTGCTTCTATAAAACCTATCAAACTCAAACATGATGAGTTAAACATTAAATTATGATTGCAGAAACCTGGTGGGATAATTGCTCTACTTGATGAAGCCTGGTATTTCTTTTTACACTACTTTTTTATCTGCAATCTGCATCTTTTCATTTGTAACATAATAATTCTGTTTTCAGTATGTTTCCAAGATCGACTCATGAAACATTCTCAAATAAGCTTTATCATACATTTAGATCTCATCCAAGATTCTTCAAACCAAAATTGTCCCGCACTGGTTTCACAATTTCTCATTATGCAGGAGAGGTAATCTTATTATTAATATTCAGTTTATTTTACATTATAAAGCCTCTAATATATGCAGATGTTACAAGGTTTATATGTTTTATTTATTATCCAGGTTCAATATCAATCTGAGCAATTTCTAGACAAAAACAAAGATTATGTTGTTCCCGAACATCAAGATATGTTGAGTGCTTCCAAATGTTTTTTTGTATCTGGTCTTTTCCCTCCAGAGCCTGACGAGCCAACTAAATCTTCAAACAAATCTTCTAAATTCTCATCAATTGGAACTTGCTTTAAGGTGTAACCTTTTTTCCTGGAAATATTCCTAAATGTATTGTAGGTCATAACTTATAAACGAGAGGTGAAAATTTCTACCTATTTACCTATAAAGGTGATGATTTGGTTATGTTTTGTCTCTCATGGGTCAAATGGGTATATGGGTATAACGCTGTGTTCTCAAGTTCAATAAACTAAAGAAAAGAAGGGAAAGAGAATTAAGGAGAGAAAAGAAAGGGAGGGAAAGGAAGTGATATAATCTTATTTCGTCTCCCAGAGTTCGAAGGAAAGGAAAAGAAATTAAAAATTTTATGTGCTCTCGAGCTGAAAGGAAGATAAAAGAAAGTTACAATTTTACAACTATGTCCTTACAAATTTTATATGGTGTAGCATCATTTGTTATAAATGATAGGTTGAAGGCAATTTCGGAAATTTCAAAGATGAGTTTAATTACATTCCTTTCTCTCCATATGTCTCCAGTGTGGAAAGAAGAAGATAAGCATCAATATTCCTTCCTTTTCTCCTCTTTTTCTCTCCACTGCTTTCGAAAAAGAAAAAAAAAACTATGGAACACGAACTTTCCCCAGTTCCTTTCCCTTGTCTCGTTAAGTTAGACTTGGGAACACAGTGTAAGTCTCCAAATTATTGATTATCGTAAGCTATGGTATATACAGCTTGTGTCTTGTAAATGAAAAAAACATTGGGAAAATAGTTGGGCATTTGTAACTAACAAATCTATTTCTGTGTTTATTTGATTTCATTTTTAATGCATGCAGCTGCAACTTCAGCAGCTGATGGAAACTTTAAATTGCACAGAACCCCACTATATTAGATGTGTTAAGCCAAATAATCTTCATAAACCTGGTATCTTTGAAAATGTCAACATTATGCAACAGTTACGATGTGGGGTGAGTACAGTGCGCACATAAAGTAGACTTGTTTTATCTTTACCATATTTCAAAAACTTATTAACTTTATCTAATCTTTACCAAGGGGGTTCTAGAAGCAATACGCATCAGTTGTGCTGGCTATCCTACTCGCAGGAGTTTTTCGGATTTTGTTAACCGATTTAGCATTCTTGCTCCAGAGGTTAAGAAAGAAAAGTAAGTAAATTACTTTTTGATACTTTTGTTAAAAAAGAAGTTATTGGATAAGTAACAAATCTTGGTCTGATTACTTACTATTTAGGGTGTCCTTTATTTTCACCCATAAAAGGCGCTTAGACTTTCAGTGATGTTGTAAATGAAGGCTCAAACTTTCAAATAGTTCATTCTGGATAAAGCTGACCATGCCAGAATCAAAATGATGACAAGGCAGCTGGCATGCGGATAACATCAACCATGTTGGTCTTTTTTCTATCCTGTGCCTGAAAACGGTTAACTTACAAGATTATGCTAAATGTAAACTTTTAGAAAGTTTGAGCCTTTATATGGATGAAAACAAAGAACATTATCCAAAAGAAAAATGAGACCAAAGTGGTGTTTTATTAGCAAAACATGAATACAGAA
This sequence comes from Ambrosia trifida, assembly GCA_028751855.1. Taxonomy (NCBI): domain Eukaryota; kingdom Viridiplantae; phylum Streptophyta; class Magnoliopsida; order Asterales; family Asteraceae; genus Ambrosia; species Ambrosia trifida. The sequence goes on along the minus strand of CM054129.1, from coordinate 121,530,421 downwards.
GACAGTACATGATAGTTCCCATATGTAGGCTCTCTCAAAGTCAACAAACTTGATTTCTCTCTACCTAGATCTCAACCTCCTAATTCCTTTTTATAATTATTCTCTTAACTTGTTTATCAAGAAAATTGATAAACAAGTAAACTAATAAAAAGGAACCCGACTCAAATAAGAATGCTTGTAATATCTTCCTTATTATTTTGACAACTAAAAACGAATCCTACCCCTTTATTAATTTTAATAATTATGTGGGACCCTTGGATTATTATTGGTCGGTTCGTATTGGTTCAATACCTTTTTATGCAATGGCTTTTGAACAAAGTTATAAATGAACGTTGTGTTTTAATTTTAAAATTAAATTTTACAGTCTTGATGCAAAGGTTGCATGTAAAGAAATTCTGGACAAGGTGGGGCTTCAGGGGTGCCAGGTATTAAAAGTTTTCAAATTTTATTCTTCTGTATTTACACTCTTTTGTAACATAAGTATAATAATCTGTCTATTCTGTCAGCAAGATTTCTTTCTTGATGGTTTAACTTATAGCTTGCAGTCAGCTGTTTGGATTCAATGCTAGAAGTAATGTATTTAAAATAATTTGACAGATTGGCAAAACCAAAGTTTTCCTTAGAGCTGGTCAGATGGCTGAATTGGATGCACGGAAAGCACAAAAACTTGGCAGTGTAGCCAAACTAATTCAAAGAAAGATAAGAGCTTACATTGCTAGGAAACATTTTCTTGCATTGAGGAAATCTGCTATAGTCTTACAATCTTTCTGCAGAGGTTGACTTTCCAGAAATTCGTTTAGCACTAAACGTTTGCTTTAATATGCATTAACGGTTTCGAGACGGGTCGGGTGGGTAACTTGTCTAAACGGGTTTGGGTTGAAAGAGTTCGTATTTGGTATGGGATGGGTAACTTTGTTGATTTTTACCTTTTCTAAAAGGATAATTTTATACAAAGTGTTCCCCTAAAGTTACTCAAAAGTATGTAATTTATTTATAAATGTTAAAAAACATAAAACAAAGTGAGGCAAATGAAATATATTTGAATCTTGGTTACTATTTAAAATTAACAATTGTGAAACTTTTATTGTTTAGTTTTTTTTTTCCTTCATTATTATCTCCTACTTCAAGTTAATTGAGAAAAAAATGAGTTACTAGAAACCAAGATTCATATATGTCTCATTTGTGTCACTTAAATTAAGAAAAAAACATTTAAAACAAATTACTTAGAATTAAAACACCTAATGAAAGTTGAGTGACTTAAGAAGAAAAAAAGAAAACGCTTTGGTTACTATTGTGAAAAGTTTTCACTTCTAATAATAATAATTGCGTTAGTTATGATTAAAAGTAGGAGACTTATGAATTAAATATAGAAGGCTACTTTAAAGTTTCAACCCATTTGACTCGTTGCCCACTTAGCTAGGTTCTGCATTCGACTCGTTTGAGATAAAATTCTCAACCGAAATCTACACATTTAGAAGTGGTAACTGGAAAGATGGGCGGGTTGGGTAATAGGGCATATGGGTTCGACTTGAAAGAGGTCATTTTAGTACAAGTAAGGTAAAATTGGGATGGCCAACAAACTCTCTTTGTCCATTTTTCAAGTTCTTCATAAAAATATAACGTATTAGTTATTGTTAAAACACAATATTATTTCAATAATTACCTTAATATTTGAGTGAAACTATTTTGAAGCTACTTTGATTGTTGGCAAATTCATAAAATCAAACACCCCCTTTTGGAATATCTTTATGAATTACACAAAACAAAAGTAATATGAAAATGAAAGCTACTTTTATAGAATTATTGATGCAAAAAATGAACCACCTAGACCTACTTAGAAAACATTTTGACTTTTCTTAATAGCTAGTAAGAAATCAGGGCTGCAGTTTGACTCATTAATTTAATATTCGACCTAAGACCCACTCAAGCAATAAAAACATTTGATTAAAAATTAAAACTTTCTTCATGACACGTATCCGTTTCACATGGACTTATTAAGATTAACCTACACTCATCTCATTTTACCTGTTTGAGAATTGAGATAAAACACAACCCAAATTGACTCATTCATAAGTGAGTTAAAACTCGACCTATCCTAACATATTCTGTTTTGTGTTACTGAATGCACTTTCTACAGGCATAGTTTTCTTTTTCCATAAAAAAAACATGGTGTCCTATATAGTTTTGTTCCATCTCTCCCCTCTCTTAATACCATTTAGCTTTAAGTTGCAGCTGTACATCTTTTTCATTTACATGCATATAATTTCACATCATTCACCATCTTTGTGGTGTAATGTCCACTAGGAAAACTTGCTTGTAAATTGTACCAACACAAGCAAAAGAATGTTGCTTCTTTAAAAATTCAAACGAGTTTTAGGCGACACTTATCAATGAAGAGCTATAACAAACTCAAGCTGTCAGTAATAGTCTTCCAGGCCCGTCTTCGTTCACTGGTTGCTGGTAGAAAATTTAGAACTAGACAACAAAACAAGGCAGCAGTTCTTTTACAAGTTAGAACCTTTTCTTACTTACTGCTAGAGGTGGCAACAGGGGCAGGATGACATGTTGGTTAATGGGTCTGGTCAGATTGTGTTTAACCAATAACACTTTTTGTCCTAAAATTTTAGTCTTTGATAATCAGCAAGCCAGATTAACAAAAAATATTATTTGATAATGAGATATGTATTTTTTTTCCCGAATAAAATGATTCAAGAGGTTTAATGCATTCAAAGAATCAAACTATTCCTTTGGGTAGCTTGGGTAACAGATAGGGCCTCGTTTTGTTGAGCAAAACACCTTTTGTATGAAATTATGATTTTTAATAAATATTTCTTTTTTCAAATACGATTAGTAATTACAGTATTTCAATAATAATCTAGTTTTATTATTAAAACGTTTTAGGAGGTTTTATTTTAAAAAAAATACTCCATGGTTAGGTTGGTTGACGGTTGGGTCAAGGTTGTGTCAACCCAAGAATCATTTTTTTCCATAATTTTTGTTACAAATAATTGGTGTCCTAAATATGATTATCAAATTTTGTTTTCCCAATAATAATCAAAGTTTCTGCATAAAATGATTTAAGATTGTTTTATGCATGAAAATTGCTCGTTTTGAAGACTTTCAATGTGTGTGGCTCATCTAACTAAATTACATTTTAAGCTATTTCTTGTTTTGAGTGATTGACCTTTTAGGGATAAACCATAACCCAAGTAGATGTATTTGACCATTTTTAATAAGTAAATGGGTTGAAATTGCCACCTCTACTTAGTACTCCTTGTTCTAAACTTATACACTCAATTTTAATGCAAGTTTTAATTGTAGGCATGTTGGCGCGGTCATAAAGATTATTCATACTATAAAAAACTGATACGCGCAACAGTAATTACCCAATGTAGATGGAAAAGAAGAATTGCTAGGAAAGAGCTCCGAAAACTAAAAATGGTTTGTTGTCTTTCTTATGCATGATAAGATTGATAAGATAATAACTCAGTTTTGCTAATTTCAGTTATTAGTGGGATATTTTTTCCTAGAGAAAACCAATGAAAGAACATAAAATATTTATGCATGGATTCTGATCATAAGAATGTTTTTCATGTAAAATTAAGTTTTATTTATCTAATTATATGTTAGTATGCGTAGACACTGCATGGTCATTTTACTATCTCTTGTTGCTAAATTAGTGGTATTATTCCTATTGATTTCTTTAAAATTTTAAATTGCAGGCTGCAAGGGAAACAACTGCACTCCAACAAGCAAAGAATAATCTTGAAAAACAAGTGGAAGATCTTGTGTTGCAGTTAGAGTCAGAAAAACGCTTGAAGGTAGTATTAGTCTATCACCATGACTTTAATCTCTGTTGGTTTTGTTTTCTTTTACACGAAATAAGAACTACAACTACTGTAGTGTGTTGTATCAATGATGCATTGAATGTTGGAAGTTTTATTATTTAAACTGACAAGTTATATCACTATATGGTGCACTGGTGCAGGCTGAGTTGGAAGAAGCAAAAAATTGTGAAATTGAAAAGGTTCAGAAATCCCTGCAAGCGATGCAGATGGAAGTTGATGAAGCAAATGCCTTGCTTGTCAAGGAACAGGAGTCTGCACAGAAAGCAACAGAAGCAAAAGATCAAGAGATTCTGGAATTAAGTAATTCACTGAAATCTATGCAGTGTAATACTGATGAGACCAGTAACTTACTTTTCAAGGAACGGGAATCTGCAGAGAAAGCAATTAAAGAACTGAAAGAATCGAAAGACCAGGAAATACAGAAATTGCTTAGTAAAGTTGATGAATTGGATGCCTTGCTTGATAAGGAACATGAATCTGCAGAAAAAGCAATTAAAGAAGCTAATGAATTAAAAAATCAAGAAATTCTAAAATTGCAGAGTTATCTGCAAGTCTTGCAGAATAAAGTTGATGAAACAAATGAATTGTTTCTCAAGGAAAGTGATTCTGCGCGAAAAGCAATTGAAGAAACAAAAGATCAGGAAATACTTAAATTGCAGAATGCCCTGCAAGTCATGCAGAATAAACTTGACGAAACAAACGAAGTGCTTTCCAAGGAACGTGATTTAATACAGAAAACAGTTGAAGAAGCAAAAGATCAGGAAATTCTCAAATTGCAGAATGAAGTAAAGAAAACAAATGACTTGCTTAGCAAGGAACGCGATTCAGCTCAGAAAGCAATTGAAGAAGCAAACAAAACAAAGGATATTGAAATTCAAAAATTGCAGAACTCCCTGTTAGAGACACAGAATAAATTAGATGAAACAAATGCCTTGCTTAACAAAGAAAGTGAGTCTCTACAGAAAGCAATTGAAGAGGTAAAAGAAATAAAAGATCAAGAAATTCAGAAATTGCATGACTCCCTGCTAGAGACACAGAGAAAATTAGATGAAACAAATGCCTTGCTTATCAAGGAACGTGAGTCTTCAGGGAAAGCAGTTGAAGTTGCATCAAGAGTCAAAGAATTTCCAGTTCGTGTGCAGGATACGGAAAGGATTGCTAGCTCAACTACAGAAGTGAAAAACTTAAAGGTATTTTTGGTGATTAGAGATGGTAATTTCAATCTGTATAGTATGGTTCAATTTTACTAATTTCGTGAAAATAACGTTAAAAACAACGGACGGTTAATCATGCATCATGTGGTGGCGTGGATAGCCAAAAGACAAAGGGGTACATCCACCGTTCGGGTTTGTCCCGATTGCTAAGTGTTCTGTGTCTTATGTCCAAGGCTTGATACCAAACTACATCGAGCCGGGGGTCTCACTGGAAGCAGCCTCTCTATTCTTAGGGGTAGAGGTAAGGCTGTCTACATCTTACCCTTCTCAGACCCTACCTTAGCTTTGCTATAGGTGGGATTAACTGAGTATGATGATAGTATGGTTCAATTTGGTTTGTGGTATCCCTAAAGGGCCAAATGGGTCAATTAACAACTTTTGCTTTAGGTAAAGGTTGACAGTCATTCAAAGTGTGTTTCTGTTTCTTCTCAGCGTCCTAAATTGTTTAAAAAAGTTCTGAGTGTTACAGTAAAACAGGATAACATACTTTTTATTTATTGCACTAACTATCCGCTAAAAAGGACAACTAAAGATTGTGGGTGAACACGACCCGCCTCAACTGTTTTGGCGCACACACCAACAGTTTCAACCTGAACCCATTTTGGGTAGTTAGCCCACGCCAACACACCCGTTTTGTCACCTCTAGTAGTGATGGTTTTCCTGACAAAGCTGTTTAATTTCTTGTTTTTTTAGACTGAATGCAAGGGCATCAACGACTGTTATTATTTCTCCACATGCTTTCTCTCTCTATGTATATGTATAGACACGCACATATGTATATATAGTCTTCCTCATGTGCTTAATTCATGTGCAGAGTTTATCTGAATGGCAAAGGCAACGGGCAGATGATTCTGAAAAGAAGTTCAGTGAAGCTCTGGCCTCAAGTGAAAATAAGCAGCTGAAGTTGGAAGAAACTGAAAGAAAAGTGTTTCAACTTCAGGAATACATGGAGAGGTATTATTGCTTCATATTTTCTTGTTAGACTTACGACTTCAGATAAACTAATCCTACCGAATAGGGAATATAAGGCCAGTTCAAATGCTGATCTAGTTTACTGCAATAGAACAAGAATCTTAAACATAAATATAAGTTTAAGCCTAGCTCTCTTGTTGGTAAAAGCTAGAATTTATTCTCAAAATAGTTAAGGTTTTTTTTAATTTTGCAAAGAGGATCTACAGCTTGATCAAAATACATGACCTTGTCAGTAGTTCCATAAATCAGCTATGCTGATGAAACAATGTGATGTTTGAGTAAATTTTTCGGTTTTGATATTTTCAAGAATAATTATTTATGTGTTGTTGAGTCAATTGTAAGTTGGAGTTATCCTTATGAAAGTAGGCTAGAGGAAAAGCTTGACGACATACAGTCGCCAAAACAAGTTCTTCGCCAGCCTGGTTTATCAAATCTGCAAAAGATCAAGTTCGAGGAAGAACACTCAAGGTCCTTTAAGGTGATCATAAAAAATAAATTCATGTACCATTCATTTTTCTTCAATGAATTTTTTTTTTATAAATTATTACTCATTTTTGTAAGTCATTGTAAAATTGTACTAGGATGTTCGTAGCCCTTCAACACATTCAAGAGATGCCTCAGATTCAGATGAGAAATTTAAGAAATCGCTTGGTGAGGAACATGAATATCATGATTTGCTCACTCGATGTATTGCACAACGCCTAGGGTTTTCTAGAGGCAGACCAGTTGCTGCTTGCATTATATACAAATGTTTAAGGAAATGGCGATCATTTGAAGTTGAAAAAACCAGCATTTTTTATTGTATAACCCAAGCTATAGGCCGAGCTATTGAGGTACACATCATGAGTATTCAATTGTAATCATTGCACCAGTATATTTTATTATTCTGAAGTAACCTACATTTTTTAAATAAAGACACAAGACAACAGTGATATATTAGCCTATTGGTTATCCAATGCTTCAACATTGCTGTTGCTGTTACAACATACACTGAAAGCTAGTGGCCCTTCTGGAGATTCACATCACTTTCAATCAAGATCAGGGAAGATGACACAGGTAATAACAAAATGGACTGGGTCAGGCTGCTTTAGTAGCAAGTCAAACGAGCTGGGTTCACCTTCACCTGCAAGCATTTTTTTTTACCTTTTTCTATTTCTCATATAAACAAACCAAATTCATTTATTCACAAATAAGCTGCCAACTCTGTTTTTTCACAACTCCAGTTACACAATTTTGAACTAGAATCATAGCAAAAGTAACAACTAGCCAAGTTGAACGTAAAGATACGGTTCCACACTTCCACTTCAAAATCTTGATTTACATGCCGCTGCCACAGTCACATGCTAGCACCTTAATTTTGTAAATGTAAGCTCACCATTTTGACAAATGTATACGTACATCAGCCCCACACAACCCACTCGCTCTGTTTAAATGTGCATTATAAAAATGTGCTAATTCAGCCTGAATCTATGTTGACCTGTTACCCTCCCTGCCCATCTTGTGATCAATCTTAAATAACTTCTGTACATGATGTTTCTTTGTTTGACAGAGCTTTCGAGGAAGTCCTCGTTGTATAACTGTTTCTTCAATGGATGATGATTCACTATGTGAACCTAAATACCCAGCTTCCTATTTCAAACAGCAATTGACAGCATATGTTGAAAAAACATACGGGCTAATACGTGATAACTCAAAAAGAGAAATATCTCCATTGCTTGGGTTGTGCATTCAGGTACTCACTGTTATATGCGGCAAAAATAGGCAATTTTGGTATGGGTGAGCATGAAAACTTTTGTTCAAAAAGTTTATCATGTTAGTCAGAATTTAGGTTATAGAATAGAATGATGTAGGATATTTTTTTATGCATTAAAAATATACTTTGGGCCTTACACTAACTTGGGTTGCATACACACTTTGTCTTTCTTTCTACCCATCCGACCTGGTCCTTTTTAAGCCCCTTTTTTATCTAACATGTTAGAGATCTAACATAACTCCAATCGACCTGTTTATAAGTAAATGAGATCTACTTTCAATACAATACTTCTTCAAATCATCATTTTTTTATGTTAATAGGCACCAAGAATTTCAAAAGCAACTTTACCAAGAGGGACAGCTCGTGCATTTGCAAATGCTGCATCTCACGAGATTTTGCTTGCGCAGTGGCAAGGGATTGCTACCAAAATTGGAAGCTTGTTAAACACGTTGAACGCTAATTATGTATGATAGATTCCATTTCCTGAATATGATAATCCGATGGCTAAAACTTTGCTAATGTTCACGAAATATTTCATCTCTGTAGGTGCCACCATTTTTGATTCGCCAAGTCTTCACACAGATTTTCGCTTTCATCAATGTCCAATTATTCAACAGGTTTCATGACAGCATAGCCAAACACTGCTGAAATTTTCAGGCGTCAAAGCTTGCTTTTCTGAATTTTAGATTACATTTGGCTTTCTAATATTAGTTTATCTTTGCAGCCTTCTACTGAGACGAGAATGCTGCTCTTACACTAATGGAGAATACGTTAGGTCAGGGCTGGCTATATTGGAACGTTGGTGCTATAAGGCAACTGAGGAGGTAACTTATTTGTTATCTGGGGTACATGATGCATGTTTATCTTTTTATATTAGAGGTGGACGTTTTGACGAATATTAAAAAGATAAGGAAATGGGGGCAAAAGCCGGCCAAAGTGTATTTTGAATGCATACATGGTACAGCCTCCCAAGTATTTTTTATTCAAAAAAGTTATATTAGTATTGTGTTAATATAACTAATTATTTTTAAGAAAATCATCAGGTCAACCTCACCCGATTCACCACCTCTAGTTTTTTTATTTTGTTCCATCTTTTTGCTATTTCTATTGACTTCCAAGAAGTCAAATCTCAGTATGCAGGATCAGCTTGGGATGAGCTAAAGCACATAAGGCAAGCTATTGCTTTCCTGGTATAGTGTATTAATCTAAAGTCATTTTTGTAGTTGTTTAAGAAGGTTATCGTATTTGATTCTCCTCTTATTACTAATCCAGGATCTATATCTTGGTGTTAGGTTACCAATCAAAAGCCAAAGCTTAAGCTAAGTGAAATAAGCCGTGATTTGTGTCCTGTAAGTTTGCATTTCCGAGGTTTTGTAGATTCATAGTTATATTAATAATTATACATGTCAACTGTTGGTATAACAACTGATCGCATACAGGTGCTTAGTATACAACAACTATACAGAATTAGTTCAATGTATTGGGAAGACAAACATGGCACACATAACCTTTCTCCAGAAGTAAGTCTTTTGATTTGATTGTATTGTGCACAATTATATTCATACTAGCGGCATTCCCCCACGCTACAATGTTGGTATCGATTCGGTTCATTACGGTACCAACACTCGCTATAGCAACTGAAAGAGAAAACCAAAAAACTAAAGTCGTGACATGCCCAAAGAAATATGGACACGTGTTTTAAATTGATCTAAAACCATGAAACTGATAACCATTAGTGGTACCAATAATACCGAATGAATCGAAAATGGGCTTTTTTGGGCTTCAGGAATTCCCAACTGCTCCTTTCTGTTTTGACTTTTTAAGATTTTGTGTTGCTTTTATATTTTGGTTATATATTATTAATATATATATTGCTTGAAAGTGTCTTTTACTTTTATATAAAAACAAAAGTATTTAAAATAGTATCACAGTAAGTATTTTTACAAAAGACTGAAATACACAACGTCAGTTAAAACGTTTGAAATGCTCAACAATTATATTCTTATTGCCAGGCCCAATCTTGTAATATACTGGAATTAAAGACCAAACTAGGACCAAGATTACAAGTACTGTAAAAAACTAAGCATTTTTCAATGGACAGGTTATTTCCAACATGAGGATCTTAATGGCCCAGGATTCAAACAATGCTGTCACCAGCTCCTTTTTGCTCGATGACGATTCAAGGTTGAGTTTATTTTAAAAACAACTTTTTATAGTGTCCAAAAAAAAAAAAAATCTTCTTGTTAATACCCTTCCGTCCACTCGAAAAGTATGAGTCCATTCTTCAAGTTACTTTTGTTCCCAAATTACCCTTGTAGGGTTTTTGCCAGCAAGTCAAACTTGAACCATTTTGTTTTGGTCAAAATGAGTCACACTGGTTGGGTTGACCGCAAACAGTCTGTCTATTTAAAAAAAATCATAAATATAACCTATAAATATGATAGAAAAAATGTTTATTAAATCCTGTGATGTGGTGCAGCATACCATTCTCAACAGATGACCTCATTAGATCGATGGAGATGATCAGTATATCAGATATTGACCTGCCATCCCTTCTTCGTCCAAGTTCCAGTTTTTCGGTTTCTTAGCTCCGCGTTCCAACTATTGAAGATAATCACCATTGTGAAGTTAGTATTTAGTCTATGTAGATCATTTGTGTATGCCTTAGGTTTTTTAATTTTCGTTTTCACACAGTAGATATATAGTATTGCCAATTTTGTAGTGTTAAAATGTATTCCTCTAGTTTTTTTTCAAAGTTTTTAGAGTTATGCCTTACCTAATGTATTCTAAGTTGTAACCACAAAAGTCATTCATAGACATACTTCTTAGTGTCATGTTTTTTTTCCTTGAATCAATCTAAACCCCTAAATTGTTAAACATTGTTTAAATTTGGTTTTCAATAGGGCCCAGGTGAATGTAGGCCCAAACAAACTGGCCTGACATGTTTGAATCTGATTTAAGGTAAGACCTTTTATTTGACAAAAACTCATGCTTTATCACTATTCACTTTTGAAACTTTATACTTGAAAAGACCTCTTCAATAGGCATGGACTATTAACCTATTTAGATTATACATTTTGGATTAGTATGATTTATGTAATGTCTGTAACCATCTTGGATTAATTGGACCTCGTAAAACTTGGTGATTAAAATTGGTTAAAGTGAATCTTGATGAATGGAATATTTTAAATTACTATAAACGTTAGTATGATATATGTAATGTCTGTAATCATCTGCGGATCTTGTTGAACATATCGTGTAGATTTTGTTGAACATATCGCCACAATCACATAGATCTAGTCTAATATTCTTAATTATTAATATTTTTCACTATTAGTTTATTTTTTAATTACTAATATAGATTTAGTTATTAATGATTTTTTTTATTATTATTAGTAGATTTTTTATCATTAATTTTAATTGTCAAAAATAATAGGATTTGAAAAAAAAAAATGGTGTGGCAATTTCTAGGACCATATTTGAACTTGCAAGAAATGAAAGATTATTTACTTGGAGCAAGAATTCACATTTGAACTGGCAAAACAAAATTCATCTGAACTTAAGTTCAAGTCTAGGAAGCGTAGCAGAAAGTAATTTTTCATTTTTGTTTTGGGGAGAGATAACGTACAAAGCTTCCTTAAAGTGAGAAACGTAGGAAGTAATCCTGGCCATTGTTTAGGTTTAAAATGCACAATCGTAATTATCAACCTAATTAAAAATTGTTAAACATAGGCAGGAGTATAATCGTCTCTCTAAAATCAAATTTCTATTGAACTCAAATTGCGCCGCCCATTTCTCGTTTATTAGGTTTGCGATTGTAACAAAAAAACCTCTCGTAATTGCAAAATCAATTTTCGATTGAATTCAGAATTGAAGCGCCCTATTCTCATTACCCAAATAGAGATTTTACGATCGTCCAAAAAAAACTGCTCTGTTTTTTAAATAAAAAGCAGAGCATGCTCTACTCAGAAAAGACGCATGATCAAGTTATAAAAACCGCACGCTTTGAAAAGAGTTAATTACATGGTTAGTCCTTGTGGTTTGTAGAGAGTAACAAGGTTGGGTACTAAGAGTTTAAAGTAACAATCTAGGGCATTAACTTTTGATTTTGTAACATTCTAAGGTATTAAGGCTAACTTCAGTTAAAAAGTAACTGAGAAATGACGACACTTTTATCATTTTACATCTTAGTACCCAACCTTGTTACTTTTCTTGATTGTTATAAAGATTTAATTTGTAATAATAAATAACTTCCATGAACTTCAAGAGTTTATATATTAAGTAATAGTTCATTAGCAATAAAGAAAATAACAAGCGGAAAATAAACTCTTCATTTTCTTCCAATTTGAATAGTCACTACGATTCATTTACTGATAATTTTGATAGAGTTTTCATCGATAACAAAACTTACATTTTCGTTTTGTGATAATTACTTTCTGTATTATCCTCGAATATGAAAGTCTATTGCTAACGTAGAGTATAGGCAACAAGCCAACAATGGTTCAAAAGTTTTTTTTAGGTCGTAGGAGATAACATGGTAAATTTATTGAAATAAAAATAAAAGTTTAACGAAACAACCTTTATCGAGATAAATGTATATGTAGAGATCAGTACATCATTAAGCTACCTAAACAAAAACATTTTTAAATTTACAACTGTAAATGGTATAGTTTTCAGTAATATGATGTAAATTTGTTTTCGATAGTTTTTTTTCCTTGTGTTCTGTTTGGGCTTTTGTGAATAAAAATTTTCTATCGAAAAAAAATATAATCGTAAATGGTGTAGTTTATTTTTTTTAATTGTTGCTTAAATGCAATATATTTAAAAATCATACTTTAACCCACAAAATTAAATGTCATCTTATACTGAATTTAACTCGGTGATATATGTTAAATTTGGCCAAATTAACATGGTTATTATTTCAATTTATTTTATATGCATATAAGGGTACATTGTGTTTTAAATGATAAGAGGTAATTACGTAATAAGTCCATGTAGTTTATCAAAAATAACAATGTTGGGTATTAAGATATGAAATGACATAGTTACCCTCGATTCTTTTTAGTTTTTAACTGTTGTTGGTCTTAATACCCTAGAATGTTAAAAATTCAAAAGTTAATACCTAAGATTGTTACTTTAAACTCTTAGTACTCAACATTGTTACTTTCCAAAAACCACAGGGACTAACCGTGTAATTAACTCATTTGAAAATAAACGCACATTTTTAATAAGGTGCGTTTAAAAAAACGCATTCATTGAAAAAATAAACGCACACGTTATTTTATCGTCGTCATCATCATCCCAGAGATGTTTGGCGTCGTCACCGGGGTTTCATAAACCCTATCAATCTAGCTCGATTCTATCCAAGTTCACTCACAGGTTCGAATGTTCGATCACGTACAAGAAAAAGAGGCAACTGATGCAGCCGTCACGTGATCGATTCTATCCATCTTAAGTGAAGGAGGCTTGAGTGATTAATGGAAGAAGAGGCAACTGATGCAGGTCATCTTGTCCATGAAGTAGTAATGGAAAAAGAGGCAACTGATGCAGCCGGTTTGCTTCTGATTGAAGTACAAAAGTGCCCACGAGTGCAATTACCTGATGGTTAAGATGAGATTATTTTAGAGAATTATGAGGAAGACTTCAGTAACAAGAAAGGTGTTGTGGATCAGATTTTAAGACCAACAAATGAGTAACTAATAAAGACTTGCACCAGATCTTGAAAGTTTAAACGCATGTTGGTTTCCATAGTTGAAAGTTGAAACGCATGTTTGTTTCAATAGTTGAAAGATAGAAGCGCATGTTATAAAAAAACAAAGCATTTATATAAAAAAACGCATGTTATAGAAAACTAATGTTACAATTCGATGATGTTCGACGGTAAAGGATGGCATGACGGCGTTCGAATGTTCAATCACGTACAACAAAAAAATGAACCGATCTCTGATTGGTTACAAGTTGTTGTGATATTCTCGGGTGTAGATGGTTGTCGTATGCTCTAGTGGTGACAGATGGTGTGGCAACAGTGGAGGGAGGTTGAAGGTGGTGGTTGTCGTTCAATTAAGTAATTCAACTAATTTAGAATCCACTGCGAGATTTGAGCAAGATTACAGGGATGGGGAAAATGTCTAATTTACCCTTGACAAGAATTAGGAACGCGATTACCAAAAAAACTGACAAATCCATGTGGCACTCCAGGGTTTCTTCCTACGCTTTGTAGGTTAAGAATCCTTTCTACACAATACTTCTCTTTTGTTTTAATTTTCATTTTTATTTATTGCTCACCACTTTTACTTAAGTATAACAAGTTATCTTGTTTATATTTAGAGGGTGGGGATATGATACAAAGGGTAAAAATCCTAGAAATGGTGAGAAGAAATATGGAGATGACGCGTAGATTTTTTCTAAATTGACAGGAAGGGCATATCCCCCCTGTTTTTTTAAGTACCCGTAACTTTTTCATACGTTACTTTTTTTTTTTTAAATTACACCAAATTAACGGGTTTTTTTTATTATTTTTCCAATGGGCACCATAGTGCTGCTATACAAAAAACGAAAAAAAAGACCTTCTTTGTGGGTTTTAAATTGGTTTTGTTCATGCAGGAAAAAAAACACAATACACTGTGTAGTGAAAAAACACAAAACTATAGCAAAAAAAAAAAAAAAAAACAAAAAAAAAAACAAAATGAACATAAAAACACGAATTGTCAGCTCAGAAAAACACAATAGATAAAAAAATACAATGCAAAGTACAAAACAACACAATATTCAAAGAAAAACACAATCTGCAGAAAAAGCGCAGCACAAAAGTGCAGTAGAAAAAAAAAAACACAATGAACATAAAAACATGAATTGTCAGCTCAGAAAAACACAATAGACAGAAAAAATATACAATATAAGTTTGTTTTGTTACTGTAAAGTGCATTGTGTTTTTATTTCCAGCATGAACAAAACCCACTTAAAACCCACTAAAGAACGTCGTTTTTTTGTTTTTGTATGGCACAATGGTGCTCGTTAGAGATACAATAAAACGCTCGTTAATTTTGTGTAATTTATTATGAAAAAATTCCATATAAAAAGTTATTAGCGTTTAAAGATTGTGGTGGAAAATACATGTGACATGCACATGAGAGAGAGAGAAAGACAAGTTTACCACAATACCATTTCTTCCAAAAACTCACGTAAATATTTCAATCTTTGCAACCTCATTTATCTTTCACCTTTCACCTGCAAGATTAGAGACTCACATTCCTTCTCACATTTTCCATAATTTGTAGCCTTTGTACGTGATCCCCATACTATATTTAGATTATGTATTTTATTTAGATGACGTATGTTTAGAATGATTAACGCTTAGACTTGTATATCCTATTTTTTTAATCTATTTATATAACTTATGGTGTCATGTGGTTCTTATTCAGTTTGATCGTTCTGACGAGTCGAACCACTAGACCGATAAGGTGTTTAGTTTACTATCCAGTCTTGTAGTTAGGGGTGTGCAACGTTTCAGAATCGGACCAGACCGTATAAAAACCTACCGTTCGGTTCGGAACCGGGTAACTTAATGGTTCTCGTGTAAATGATTCTTTCCAGAACCAGTTGTCAATTATATCCCAGAATTAACAATTAAATAACAGACAACTTTAGTAAACTAAAGTTGTGTCGTAGTCATATTACGGACATATGATACATTTTTAGAAGTGCATAGTATGATCCGCATACATCAATGTTTGTAGTTTTCACACTACAAACAATATGTGTCATTCATTACTAATGTCATATGTTACATTACACCATTCTCCGATATGCATTATAAGTCAACCCGTGCCCCTCATAAATGATTTTGTAAGCGTTGGCTCTAAGTTTAAGTCACTTTCTTTCCCTTTATTGTACTTTACATGTTTTATAGAGTTATATAATTCGAATGGAGCTCCTATCACAACAAGTTTGTTAGATGTTATATAGTTAACATGACTTGAACAATGTTCTTTATAAAGATTAAACTTAGGAACTGAAAAAGTGGATGGTTAGTCTACAAACTACTTGGAAAACTCCACTAAATTAATATGATTTTTAAATATAATATTTAAAAGTTTTGACTTAACTCGGTTCTAGCGATTCTTTAAATGAAATCGCGGTTCTGAACAGAACCGGGAACCATTTTCACCAAAATTTAAGAACAAGAACCGCAAGATCTAGTAGTTCGATTTCAGTTAATCGGTTTTGACAGTTCGAAACCGTGAATTGCTCAGCCTTACCTGTATTGAAAACATTGATCGAAAATGGAACCACACTACATAGTCTAATATCTATCTAATCACGAGTCCATTTGGTCTCAAGTTCGAATCTAATCACAAAAGCCAGAACGAAACCCTTAAAAAATACAGGGTGTACTTGTGACATAGTTTACAAGTGCAAGAACCCAAATGCAACATTTGTTCTCTTTATAAATTGGAGTCTTGTCGATGCTTCTAGATCCCATTGACCGATAATAAACACAGTCGCAAACCCTGTGATTAATATTTCTTTTGTTCTCTGAATCGCAATTGTTGATCATGGCTGAAAACGATGCTTCTGTTACTAATCAACCAGAGGTTCGTCTTTTCTTGTTTTCGATCAGATATTTTACTCAGCATGTTTGATAACCGATTCTGTTATTGTTATTGTTGATTAGTTGTGTAATAAGATTAAGTTTTGTGTTAGTTGTCTCTAACTTAGGGCTAAAACGGAGTTAATTAAATGACTTTGTTGATCCAACAATTTGAAATATATTATTTTTCTTGATGATAATATTGTGAATTTACCATGATGAAGTTAGGGTATTAGAGTATTATTTTGACATGCATGTTTTTGATGGATTAGCGTGCGCTTAGAACATAGTTGTTAAAAGCCATCGCCTATTGCGCCTAGGCACATTTTTTAGGCGAGGCCATGCATTTGGGCTTTGAGTCGTGGAAATTGCGATTTAATTCTCCAGGTGATGGTTTAGGCGTAGATTTCAACTAGATTCCCAAATTCCTGGGAGTTTCCAGCCAAATTCGTTCTACTTTTATGATTTATCTAAGAAAAACTACTTTTATACACTAATACATCAATATTTTAAAAGTTTTAGTACTAAACTAGATGAAAAATGGTATTATGCGCCTTGAGTGCGCTTAGCGCCCTTGATAACTATGGCTTAGAACACCGGAATATTGAATTATTAGAACAGATATTTAATTATGCAACCCAAGTTACTTTTCAGAAATTAATAATTAATAGTTGTAATTTTGTTCGCACATCGGTATAACTGATGAAAAGGGTATTATATGGCGCAAGATATTGTATGCATATGATGGCTTACACTTGATCTCTGAATAAAATAACAGGTAAGTACTGTTGACAAATTTCAAATTGCTGATGCATACTATCATTATTTTGCACCTACCCTTTTCACTATGCTGATGCTCTACTGTCACACGTTTATCTTACTCCACCCGTTTCAATTAGGATGCTGAAATTGGACCGAGCCTTTTCTATGCTAAACCTAAACCTGCATATTTTGTGTTAGGTTCTGTGGCATGTTAGAAATTCACACCCGTAGTCATTTAAGATAGACGTTTGGTTGCACAAACTGATGTATATAACCAACTAAACAAATGAACAAAACTAGGGCCAGGGAATTACTTATTCTATCTATCTTAGGAATTGGTTAACATTATTAGCTAGCTATGCTAAACAGGAAAACATTCTCAGTTGAAATGGTGCGCTATCTGTTATGGATTGTTATATATCATCTTCTTGATTTGATGCACAACCACATCGAATCAATTACATTCAAATGATCACATTACTTTCAGTTATTATTTTTAGTTAAAGTCTCTTATTAAACCATCAGGTGGGAACCAACTTTTATATAAATAACATTTTAGAGTGTATTGATTTGCCCGTGTAATTATCTGTTAAGCCTGACAAAACAACAGGCGGGCTGGGCTGGCATGGTGACATTTCAAACACGGTTCAGGTTTTATTAGGTTAGACTTAAATCGGGTTCAGAGCAAAATTAGTTTGTCTCAAAACAAGCTATTTTACAAAAGTATCAATTTGGTACGGGTTAAAACAAGCTTTTATCAAAATGGACTCTGGTTTATATGAGTCATTTTTAAGAGCGCATATATGTAATTATGTGTAACAAGAGCACATATATTAAGTATCTGTTAATATATTTAATTACTAGAACAGATATTTAATTAGTGTGGTTCCTCTGCACATATAATTTAATTATGTCTTGAGACTTCTTAAAATTCTTGGTTATAGACTTTTGAAATTCTAGTAAGATCAACTAACTGCTAGTTTTTTTTTTTTTTTTTTTTTTTTTTTTTTTTTTTTTTTTTTTTTTTTAATAAGAGCACATATATGTAATTATGTGTAACAAGACTAAAGATTTATGAATTTTTGAAACTGCAATTTAAGGTCAATCCCATGTAAATTCTTTGAATTGGAGCACAGATTGTAATTATGTGTTGTTTCGATACATTTGAGATTCATGGTTTCTTGAAGTTTCGTAGTTATGTTAGAAACTGCAATTCTAGTAAGATTAACCCTAATTGCAATTTGCAAATTCTTGATAAGGACACATGTAAATATGTGTTTTGGCTTTTGAGATTCATTATTTCTTGAAGATTCTTATATATGTTGGAAGCTGCAATTTGTAAGATCAACACTATGCAAATTCTTTGAATTGGAACACAGATATGTAATCATGTGTTTCGCAGAAGCAAAATCATAACTTTTTTTTGTTTTGAAGATTCTTATTTACTTTGGAAATTGTAATTCTAGTAAGATCAACCGATGCAGATTCTTTATATATGACCACAGTTATGTAATTATTATAGTAAGGTCAACCCTATTTAAATTCTTTATATATGACCACAGTTATGTTGGGAAATTGTTCTTAATAATAACAAGGCTAATATGATCAGTTGGGGATTGATTTGGTACAGAAGGTTGAGAGTGAAGAAGATAGATTGAAGTACCTTGAATTCGTACAAGTGGCGGTGCTCCATGCAGTTCTTTATGCATCGAAGTGTTATGGGTATGCCAAGAACAACTCTGGTCCACTCAAACCAGGGGTGGAGACGATAGAGGGTACCATAAAGACGGTTGTTGGCCCTGCGTATAATAAGTTCCATGATGTCCCTGTTGAGGTTCTAAAGTTCGTTGACCGCAAGGTCAGCTCTGTCTTTCCTTGTTAATATGAATCACCTTTACGCACTATTATGGTAAATCTTGTTTGTTAATACATAGCTTGATTACAGGTGGATGAGTCGGTTAACAAATTTGACAGCCGAGTACCGCCTTTTGTGAAGAATGTATCGACTAAAACCAAGAACTTGTCTACTGAGGTCAAGACTGCTGGTGTGGTTGAAACTGCATCTGGACTCGCGAAAACCGCAAACACCAGGCTTGAGCCGGTTGCAGAGCACTATGCTGTTTCAGCTTGGCACACTTTGAACCAGCTCCCACTTTTCCCTAAGGTGGCTGACGTGGTTGTACCGAAAGCCGCTTACTATTCTGAAATGTACAACCAGACTGTGGAGCAGACAACAGTGAAAGGGTACAAGGTTTCTTCATTTCTGCCGTTGGTGCCCACTAAAAAGATTGCTAAGGTGTTCAACTCCACTGAGCAACAAGTTGGAAACTGAAATTTGGTATCATGAACTTTACTTTTTTTTTTCTGGGATTCGTATGATATTGTTTTTGCGTTTTGGCTTGAATCGTTGTATGTTCAAGGTATCAGTTTGAACTGGTGTGATCGTTAAAAATGGACCGTCCTATCATTTGTACAGTTTTAAAGTTTGATAATATGTCATCTTCTGTCTGTGTACCACTATTCTCTTTGTTTAGCACAGCAGTCGTTTTCTCATTTTAAGGTTTTAAGTTTTCTCGTTTAACTACATAGGGGGATCCTAATGAAATCTTTGTTATGTTCAAGTTATTGTTTGACCATGGGTTGGTTTGTTAATCCGAATACTGTGTTTTGATCATGCAAGTTTTTCGGATTGAGTCAAATAAAGCTGTGGGTTCCTCTGGTTCTCTTAAGTTTCAGCTTTGTGAATTACATGTTTGTCCGTGAGCACTACATTGTTGGTGTCGAAATGTTATATTACTCGTCCCTAATATCCCTGACACGCTCTTCTTGCATATAAATGCCACATTAGTTTCCCTCGACCCTTGCCGTGTGTTGCCACTAGGTTGGGAGAGTGCTCCTTAGCGGCGTGGCTTTGCATCTTACACGTCTTTGCTGATGCCGCCGCATGCACACCTGCTGCTCATAAGATTATTCTTGGTGCATGGGTTTTAATTTTAATTAATTAATTATTAAGTTTAAATTGAAACATAATTCATAACAAAAGTGAATTTTAACCTTTTCAAGTAATTATCTATGCATGTCTTTCCTTGTCTGAGATAGCTTGTCGTTTTAGTTTAAAAAAAATACGTAATTTGGCTTAAGACTCTTATGGAATCCACGAATGGTTCATCTTGACAATTACAGTACCATCTGATTATTTGACATAGACTTCACACACACAAAAAAAGATAAATGTTATAAAAATGGATGATATAACGACATTTTACAAAAACGGTCTTAAAACGAAACTTGCATACATTGTGGTGGCAAAATCATATTTTACTTGTTTCGAGTTTCTTTAAAAGTTCTACTTTATTAAATGGTGTGCGTAGACGAACTCGAATTTATATCGACACATCTCTAAAAAACGTAAGAAATTAGTTTTAGGGCTACCTTAGAAACTTGAGAGGGTCAAAGTGACATTTTCAAAGTTATAGAGTTACCTTTGTCATTATAGCAAAGTTTAGAGGTAGAATGAATTACATGCCAAAAGTTTAAGTGTTAAAGAGAAATTAGAAAGTAGGGGGTCTGTTTGGTCAGGTAAGAAAGTAGAGGATCTTTTATGTCGAGTTAGAAGATGATTGTAGTCAAGTTAAAAAGTTGAGGGGTGAATTTTATCAATTTTGAAAATTGGAACGTGGTTTGTGTTAGACCATCCGGAGTGGAAGGGGGGAAAGAGGAGCGTGATGCGCCATGTGGCACATGTGGGGACCATGTGTGAAGTGTGAAAATTGTTGGGAGTGGAAGGGAGGGGGGGGGGGGGAGGGAATAATATTATATTGTGTTAAAGTTAAAAAAAAAAATTCGTCCAATAAAAAATGAGCAAGACTCGCCCCACGCTCAGGAGAATCTTCCCCCCCCTTCCACGCCCAAATGGGCTGGTGTTCATGGCGTGAATGAAGGTTCCCCACCCCACTCCGTTCAATCTTAAGGCTATATGGTGTGGTACCCTCTTCCCTTAATTCCCCTAAATACCACATCAGCGTCACATCATTTTTCCCTTTCATTCCCCCAAACCAAGGAAATGGTTCCCCATTCTTCTTCATTCCTTTAAAAAAATAATAACTAAATCTAACCAATCACATTGATCGGTGAAGAGGGTGAAAATTCACCAAAAGCCCCGAAGATTTTTCGATGGGGGTGGTGTTCCTTTTCGGTAGCAGTGACCACCTCATCTCCCCGATGTATTCACCGATTCGATACCATTAAGTCTAAACTTTCTTTAATCATGAGTTCTTGACACTAAATTCAACTTTTAATAAATCTCGTTTTATATAAACTTGAGATCGAGTTTGGTTATCTGATAATCATAGTTTTACTACGGGGCGCTCCACTGACATATTTTTAACTTCACTGATTTACATCAATCCTATACTGTCACATCACTTTACTAATTTAGGGGCTGTTTAGCAAATGTTGAATCAGTAAGAGGCCTGAATGGTTAAGAGGCTCTAAACCAGTAAGTGTTGAACCAGTAATGGTTGTTTGGTTGTATGTCTGAATGAGTGTGCAAAATGACTATTTTACCCCTGTAACAATAACACCTCGATAGCTTAGAAAAACCCACTTAATCAATAAAAATCCTACTAAAACTTATACATAATTTCTATTATTATTATTATTATTATTATTATTATTATTAAAACCATCAATATTATTATAAACAATCATCCATTATTATCTCAATTCCCAAACCACCTACCCCCTTAACCCCTTTCTCTTTAGACACACAGAAGACAAACACACACACACAAAAACCACCTACCTCCTTCCCTTGTTCTATACTCATTCACACACACAGACACACACACACACACAGAGTCCTACTCGAGAATAAGGTCAGGAAGTGATCCAAAGTTTTTTCCTTCAGTGGAACTCTCCTCTCCCTTGGTTGCCTTCACTGCCCGTGCCTAAACATGGTCCAAAGGAAGAGAGAGAGAGAGAGAGAGAGAGAGAGGAGAAGAGGAAAGAGGAAAAGAAGTGGCAGAAAGGTAGAGAGGGAGCAGGGAGGAGCACGACGGAGCAGGGAGGAGCACGGTGGCGCAAGGAGGAGCTCGGCTTCAGGTAGTCTCCGATGGCATCAGGCCTCGAACAACCAGGTTTGTAACTGTTTTTGCAGTGACATCGACATTGAGCCAGTGAGGGTATATGCGTCTTGTTTTCCATTCAGCATCATTCCATTGCTGAGCCATTAAGAGGTTGCATTTTGACAACCAAACACCTTAACCTCTGACCGAATCAGAGGTTACCTCTGACCGGTGTGATTAAGAGGCTTTCCAAACAGGGCCTTACTTAACTAAAACACAGTTTTGTAGTCAACACTACTTTGAATCACCCAACCCATAAAAAATAAAAACCCCATTCTACTAGAGAGGTACTAGCACCGTGGTATAACACCCGTGAAACCTACCAACAACCACTACCCATGCCACCCGGACAATGTTACCGTGCTGGTAGAGGGTACCAGCACCGTTTCCTAGTAGTGCCCCACCCTCTTTAATATTTATATATGGAGTTTGATTTATAACTTTTTTGTTTACCAAACCTTTATGTTTTGAGTTTTAAAATATTTTCCCAACTCTAAATTACTTTTTTCTTGCTTTTCACATTCCATCCATTAAAATTATGTGAGTGTATCATTCATATTTTGAAAAGTGATTTTAATGGGTTGTAAATGGAGGAGAAAGAAAATGTTATTTATCTGTATATTCGGGGGACACTGTTCCACCCTATTTATTTTTTAATGTCTTTTGAAAGTGGTTGTGAGTGGATGATTGAGAAAATGTAATGATAAATATATAAAAAAAGTATTATTTAATTGAAAAGAGAGAGAAAGTGTAGTGGTTTTTAGTGTAATTTAATGAATGACGATAAGGAATGAGATGTGAATATCGTACATTCCAACTACAAATATATGTGTCCATAGCCAAGTTTCTACAATGTATTTGTGAGTTAACATAAAACAACATACCTAAAGAATATCAAGTATCCTTGATTTTTTTATTGATTTTGAAGCTACCACTTCATTGTTGGTACTTTTTCACGCCCCACTTACGGTGTGCGCATATAATGTATATATGTGTGGCCCTCGGGGGGCAAAAGTAAAGTTGCACTAGTTTTAACGTTATTTTACTAATTTCGTGAAAATAACGTTAAAAATGACGGACGGTTAATCATGCATCATGTGGTGACGTTGATAGCCAAAAGACAAAGGGGTACATGCACTGATCGGGTTTGTTCCGATTGCTAAGTGTTTTGTGCCTTATGTCCAAGGCTTGATACCAAACCACATCGAGCCGGGGGTCTCACTGGAAGCAGCCTCTCTATTCTTAGGGGTAGAGGTAAGGCTGTCTACATCTTACCCTCCTCAGTCCCTACCTTAGCTTTGCTATAGGTGGGATTAACTGAGTATGATGATGATGATGATGATGATGATGATGATGATGATGATAAAAGTGCTTATGGTATATTATTATGAATGAATAATTACAATAGATTGGTCCCTTTATATAGAACATAGGGAACCCTAAACCCTAGCACTTAATATGGAAAAGATCAATACAAATCATAATAAAACAATAACTCCTAAATACATGGTAACAATATTTCGGATATATTTATCTCTAAGATCCCCCTGCAGTTTGAGCGGTCGTAGGGAAAACGGTCAAACTGGATCCGAAGGACTGAAACAGCTGGCGTGACAAACCCTTAGTAAAAATGTCGGCATACTGAAATGAAGATGGCACATGAAGCACGCGAATATCCCCCACACGAACCTTTTCTCTGACAAAATGAATGTCAATCTCGATATGCTTCGTACGTTGATGTTGGACAGGGTTATCTGATAAATAAACAGCCGATACGTTGTCACAATAAACAACTGTAGCCTGACGAAGTGGTACCCGGAGTTCTAGCAAAAGATTCCTGATCCAAGTTGCCTCTGCCACAGCATTCGCAACACCTCGATACTCTGCCTCTGCGCTAGATCTAGAAACAGTCGGCTGTCGTTTAGAAGACCACGATATTAAATTATCTCCCAAGAAAACACAGTAGCCACTCGTGGAACGACGGGAGTCGGGACATCCACCCCAATCCGCGTCCGAATAGGCGACTAAGGAATGTGTGGTAGACCGAACCATACGGATTCCATAATCCAAAGTACCCTGAATATAGCGTAAAATACGCTTCATAAAAGCAAAGTGTGGTTCCCGAGGCTCGTGCATGAACAAACAGACCTGTTGAACTGCATAAGAAATGTCAGGCCTAGTAAAGGTGAGATACTGGAGGGCCCCGGCTAGACTGCGGTACAGAGTCGGGTCATTAAATAAGGGGCCGTCGGATGCACTTAGTTTAGAAGACAGGTCCACTGGCGTGGCACATGGCTTGCAGGCCGTCATGGAGGCACGAGCTAAGATGTCTTTGGCATATTGAGATTGATCCAAGAATAACCCTGTTGACCTGTGAGATACCTTGATGCCCAAAAAATGATGTAGTTGACTGAGGTCGGTCATTGCAAACTCACAGGAAAGAGTCTGGATAATATCCCGAAGCAGGGCATCCGACGAAGCAGTGAGCACGATATCATCGACATATAAAAGTAAATAAGCAATATCATTCCCCCTCGAATAAATAAACAACGAATTGTCACAATTACTGCTGCGAAAACCATGAGACAAAATATAGTTAGCAAAGCGGGTATACCATGCTCTAGGGGCCTGCTTAAGTCCGTACAAGGACTTCTTTAACCTGCAAACAAAATCTGGGAACCGATTGTCAATAAAACCCGGGGGTTGATGCATAAAGACAGTCTCATTTAAGTGACCGTGTAAGAATGCGTTCTTGACGTCCAGCTAGTGGATAGGCCAAGAACGTGATACTGCTAACGAGAGAACTGTGCGAATCGTAGCCGGTTTAACAACCGGACTAAAAGTGTCCTCGCAATCAATACCAACTGTTTGGGACTTCCCATTAACAACCAACCGTGCCTTGTATCTTTCCAAGGACCCATCCGCTTTATATTTGTGTCTAAACAACCACATACATCTGATTACCGGCCTATCAGCCGGTCTAGGAACCAAGTCCCAAGTATCATTTTCCTGTAACGCAGTAAATTCAGCCTGCATAGCGCGCGACCAATTCGGGTCGGTAAAGGCCTGGTTATAGGACGTGGGTACAGGGGATATGGTGGTGGAGTGAAGGGTTCGGTGAATAAGTTTGAGACTACCTGTTTTAGATCGGGTGGTCATCGGGTGGGTGGGTGGTGGTCTGGATTGATTGGACATAGGCTGGGAGGTCGGGACAGGCTGATTGGGCTGGGCTAGCTGATTGGGCTGGGTGGTTGTTTGGTCTGGACTGATGGGACGGGTTGGTAGGTGGTGGTGCGGCAGAAGAGGTGGGAAAGGAAGGGCCGGCTGTGGGTTGTTTAGGGCGGCGACTGTAGGTAAAAGTGAAAGGAGAGGTAGTAACCGGGCGTAAAGGAGGGGTCAGAGTGATGGTCTGTGGGGTGGGCACGGGTCGAGGGAATGTAAAACCGGGTGGTGGGTCATCCTCCAGAAATTTGTAGGAGGAGAAAGGTGTCGGGATGGTGTATGGGAAAGTGTGCTCATCAAAGGTTACATGATGGGAAATGGTAACCTTCCCGGTGGTTGGGTCGAAGCAGTGGTACCCGCGAAAGTCTGGCGGATATCCAAGGAAGATACACCGTACGGACCGAGGGTGTAATTTATGGGGTTGAGTGGCAGAGGTGTTCGGATAGCAAGCACAACCGAACACCCGCAAGTGGTCATAGGTGGGGTGTTTGAGGTAAAGGGCATAAGTGGGGGTAAAGTAGTTGAGGCGTTTAGTAGGTAGGATATTGTGTAGGTAAGTGGCGGCATGTAGGGCTTCGACCCAAAAGGAAGGTGGGAGGTGGGCATGGATAAGAAGAGAGCGAATGATGTCGTTTAAGCGGCGAATCATTCGTTCTGCACGGCCGTTTTGAGAGGAAGTTTGTGGGCAGGAAAAACGGAATAAAAGGCCGTGTTGGGTGGCGAATGCTTTGAAAGCATTGTTCTCAAATTCGCCACCCAAGTCACATTGAAAAGTTTTGATGTGACGGTTGAACTGGGTGAGTATAAGTTTGTGAAATTTGACAAAAGTGGGAAAGGTTTCGGACTTGTATTTTAATGGATAGACCCATATAAATGTGAAAAATTGTCAATAAGCACCATATAGTATTTATAACCTGATTTACTAGGGACAGGGGATGTCCAAAGGTCACAATGGATAATATCAAAAGGCGAAAAAGTAAATGAATTGGAAGCGTAAAAAGGAAGTCTTTTACTATTAGAAAGTTGACACGAATGACAAAAACTGGACGATTTGTCCTTATTACACTGCAAATTAAAATTACGACTAAGGACATCTAGGACTTGAGCGCCGGGGTGGCCGAAACGCTCATGCCAAGGTAAAGCAAAAGTGGTGATAAAGCTTGCTTGAGGTGGTAGTTCTGGTGGAGTGAGTGGATAGAGATCCCCGGTGCTATTGTGGCGAGAAAGAATGCGTCCAATTGGGAGGTCCTTCAAAGAAAAACCAAATGGGTCAAATTCTATGGAAACATTGTTATCGCGGGTGAACCGCCTAACAGAAAGAAGCTTTTTAATAATTTGGGGACAATAAAGAATGTTGGACAGGACATAGGTACGGTTGGGTAAGGAAAGGTAGCCTGTTCCAGACCCATGAATTGGTAAAATCGCGCCATTACCGACTAATATGTTACTAGTAACAGGAAAAGGATGAGGGACTTGAATCATACCTTGGTCATCAGTGTTATGAGATGAAGCGCCAGTGTCCATAATAGTGTTTGGATCAGGATAGTTGAGATTCATGCTAGACATGGCTGCACTGAGATCCGAAGGGCTTAACGCGTCGAACTGTGAGGGCTGCTGGGAACCGGCACTGTAGTACGACTGCTGTGGACCAGGGGCCAGCTGCTGGGGACTAAAATTGGGCTGCTGTGGGCTGTAAGTGGGCTGTTGTGGGCTGTAGGTGAATTGGTTTGCTGGTTGATACTGGGCCGGTTGTGAGTTAGAGTAGGTAGCGGGCTGCTGGGGGCCTGGGTATGGGTTTGGGCTGTAGGAATAGTTGGCTGATTGGGAATTTGGGTTGGGCTGTTGGTAGGGGGTGTTGGGCCGAGGAGCTTGTTGGGTTGGGTAAGGGCAAGGTGGTGTGTTCCACCAAGCCCATTGGGGGTAAGTGGGTGTTGATTGGTTAGATGGATAAGGATATGGTGGGTTTTGATAATAGGGCTGCCCACGGCCAAAGCCACGGCCACAGCCACCACGGCCGCGACCGCGTCCCCTTCCGCGGGTGCGGTTGTAGTATTGTGGTGTTTGAGATTGGTTGGGTGGGTAGGGTGATTGGTTGTAGTTTTGTGATGGTGGTCCGGTGTTTTGGGACATGAGGACCGAGGAGGTGGTTTTCTTTCTTGCTTCGAGACGTATGACTTCATCTTGTAGCATGCTTCTCGCGAGTTCCCAATCAGCATCATTAGCATTGATAAGAGCAGTCGTGGTATCATATTCAGCAGGTAGCCCCCGTACGAGTTGTAGGACAAGCCGGTCCTTGGAAATCGGATGGTCCACATCTTCCAACTGATTTGCAAGATCCTTTAGACGTTCACAGTAATCGTCTAAGGATGAGCAGCTAGATAAGGTGAAGTTGCAAAATTGAGTTTCTAGTCCGCCAGCGCGAGCTTTCTTGTTGCTAAGATAGATCTTCTCAAGCTTCATCCAAGCCTGATAGGCCGTGCGGGTGTTGTCCATGAAACGGGGCAACAGATTATCCGATACTGTGTTCACAATCCACTGCAGGACAAGAGCATCGATTTCTTTCCAGAAAGCGTATTCATCAGCAGATTCGGCAGGAGGAGGGGTACCATCAATATGGTGAAGAACTTGGTACGCAGTGGCGTGTAGACGAAAGAGTTTCGTCCAGGAGGTATACGTGACCTTCTTGCCATCTAATATTCTGATTTTGGAGTGAATATTAGTGACAGAATAGGCTGGGTGCAGCGATGGTTTGGGAGTTTTATCAGACGGTTCTGGTTGTTCCTCCTTGCCGGTGGTCATCAGGGAATATTATAGCAGCCGAAGCTGTGGTGCGACAGAAAAAAAAAGGAAGAAAACGGAGGTACAGTCAGCCGAAGCTGCTGTGTGCAGGAACGAAAAAAGGGTTTAGGGTTGAAAGAGCCTAAGCTCTGATACCATAAAAGTGCTTATGGTATATTATTATGAATGAATAATTACAATAGATTGGTCCCTTTATATAGAACACAGGGAACCCTAAACCCTAGCACTTAATATGGAAAAGATCAATACAAATCATAATAAAACAATAACTCCTAAATACATGGTAACAATATTTCGGATATATTTATCTCTAAGAGATGATTGTTGGTACTTTTTGTAGATTGTTGCTTTGTTTCCCTTAGCTACACTTTATCTGTACTTTACATGTCAAAAAGGAAAATGTTTTTGGAGTCAAAGGTCTCAGTAGGAGTAACCATTCTATCCTTTGGGATATAGGAAAGGGTTGCCTTCATCCCACTGTCTCCAAACCCTACCAATGGCTTTGCTATGAGTGAGATTTTATTGGGTACATTTGCTTGTTTGTTTTATCAAATTTTATACACAAAATGACATTTTTTTTCTTTCTGTAAATTAGATAGCTATATACTCTTTTGTATCATCAGTTTGAATAAAAATGGATTCAAATCACTTAAAATCTTGGATCTTATAGTTGTAATTTTAAAATGTTTATACTTCTAATCCACTATAACAACATTGTAGATAAACAGGGAAATAGTAATTTAAGCTTCCTTAACAATGTCACAGGTATCTGATGTTGAAGGTTCAAACGAGGATCGATGTCAACTTACGAGAACTCCTTATGGAAGGCGCTTTATAAACGAGGTTTGCACCTAATGAGTGTTTAGTGTGAGCTTGAGGTCATGAACTTTGGAAATTTTGATTATTTTCATATTTTGGTTGTTCTTGTTGTTGATTTTCTTGTTCCTTTGAACATCTTACAGGAATTGAATTCATACATGGCATTTTTGTTCAAACTTATTGCTGATCGCGGCCCTGAAGTTGGGTTGAATGTGTCACTAAATCGCTTTGATTTCTTTCATGGTCATCTTTTCATTGCTGCAGATGGGAGAGTTGGTATATTGTAAGTTAAATAGCACCCACTATCTTTCATAGAGATAAGCATGAGTTAGTGAATATACTAAACAAAGTGAGACGATAATCATATTTCTATATATGTTTTTATATGGTTTTTGTTTGTATCATAACTAAGATATTGTTTAGCTATACCATCATTTACATCGAGCCGTGACCCTTATTGGTCATATATCGGCAGGTTCCATGCTAAAGAATATCCGGCGTATGATAAAGAAGTGTTTCCATACAACATGGGATATTGCCAAAAAGGTATAAGTTTTTTTTTGTTTTACTTTTGCATTTAAATTTTAAACGGGTTTATTGGTCGATGTGTTTAATAAAACAGGTTAACTAAACATGACCAGTTTAATTAAGTGGGTTAAACAGGTCAACCTGAACACAACATGTTTATTAAACGGGTTAAAGAAGACGATCCCCAAAATCAAATTTATCGTGTCAGGCATTGCCACCCCTACTACTTCTTTGGCTGCAATTTCTCTCAATGTTTCTTGTATTAGCCAATAACATTGCCTTCGATTGAGCCTGCCTTCGATTAAGCCTTCCATATTTTAGATGGTCAAATTATAATTAATGTGTGAATTATTTGTTACCTTGTATAGTGCTAAGGTCTCCCCTATATAAAGGGATCATTTGTATCAGTGTAAAGCATTCAGAAATACATAATATAATCACTTACATGGTATCAGAGCCTTGGCTCTCATACCTTCGATCCCTTCTTCTTTTTTTTTTCCAGTAGCTTCAGCTACCTTCTGCTGATACATTCTTCTTTCTTTGTCCAGTAGCTTCGGCTACCTTCTGCTGCACCCAGCTTCATTTTTTTTTTAAAACCACAACTATGGCTGTCGGCAAGAAGGAACAGACATCAGCGTCTGAAACCTCCTTCAAATCCCTACATCCCGCATACTCTGTCACTAATATACAATCCAAGATCCGTACCCTTGACAGTACTAAGGTTACCTATACCTCTTGGGTTAAACTTTTCCGTTTACATGCCGTCGCCTATCAAGTTCTCGATCATATTGATACTACACCACAGATTGCAGAAACTGATCCCGAGTACAAAGCTTGGAAAGAAATTGATGCTTTAGTACTCCAATGGATCGTCAACACTGTATCTGATTCTTTGCTGCCCCGTGTGATGGACGACACGACCACGGCCCGTCAAGCCTGGCTGAAACTCGAAAAAATATATCTAAGTAATAAAAAGGCACGGGCTGGAGCACTTGAAACCAAGTTCTGCAATCTCACCTTGGCCGATTGTTCCTCTTTGGACAACTACTGTGAGCGTCTTAAAGACCTCGCAAATCAATTGGAGGATGTGGATCACCCAGTTACCGAAGATAGATTGGTTCTACAACTTGTTCGAGGGCTGCCCGCGGAGTTTGACACGACTGCCTCCCTAATAAATGCTAACAATGCTGATTGGGACCTTGCTAGAAACATGTTGGAAGATGAGGTTATCCGTCTAGAGGCCAGACAAAAGCCATCTCAATCCGTCCATGTTGCTACTACCCCACAACACACGCCACAGCCTCAAACCTTACCCCACATTCAACCCAATCGCAAACCACCTACACCCTGCCACAACAACAACAACCCTACTATAACCGAACCCGCGGACGAGGACGAGGCCGGGGACGTGGGAACAGGGGCCGTGGTTCAGCCCGCGGTCACCCTAACCCATCACCCGGTTGGATCCCTTCTAACCCCTCCTACCCATATTGGGCCTGGTGGAACACACCCCTGCCCATATCCGACCCAACCCACAGCCCCTTACTCACAACCCACAGCCCAAACCCCTTCGGCCCACCACTCGTCCTATCAGCCAGCCCATCCTCAACAGCCCACCAACACACCACCACCCACGGCCTATAGCCCGACCCAACAGCCATCTGCTCCTCAGGCCCATTACTCGTACCATCAGCCCACAGGCTACAATCCACTATGCCCCTCCGATCTGAACGCGGCCTTCTCATCCATGCAGCTCAATTATGACCCAAATCAGATTATGGATACCGGTGCATCCTCCCATTCCACTGATGAACAAGGTACTATCAAAACTCCCAACTCTTTTCCTATTAGTAGTAAAATTATGGTTGGTAATGGCGCGTCTTTGCCCGTTCTAGGGTCTGGAACAGGCTACCTCACCATACCCAACCGCACCTATATCCTACCAAATATCTTATACTGCCCACAAATCATTAAAAAGCTAATATATGTTAGAAGATTTTCTCGTGATAACAATGTATCCATTGAATTTGACCCCTTTGGTTTTTCTTTGAAGGACCTCCGAACTGGGCGTCTACTTTCCCGCCACAATAGCACCGGGGACCTTTATCCAGTCACACCACCAGAACTTCCTCCACAAGCTGCTTTCATCACCTACTCTCATCCATGGCATGATCGTTTGGGACACCCCGGCGCTCAAGTCTTGGATATACTTAGTCGTAATTTTCATTTAAATTTTCCTTGTAATAAGAACAAACCGTCTGGTGTTTGTCATTCATGTCAGCTTTCCAACAGGAAACGTTTACCATTTTCTGTTTCAAATTCATTTACTTTCTCACCATTTGATATTATTCATTGTGACCTTTGGACGTCACCAGTTTTAAGTAATTCAGGTTACAAATATTATATGGTGTTAATTGATAATTTTTCACATTTTATTTGGGTGTACCCCTTAAAGTACAAATCCGAAACCTTCTCTACATTTACAAAATTTCATCGTCTCATTGCCACCCAATTCAATAGAAACATCAAAACTTTTCAGTGTGATCTTGGCGGTGAGTTTGACAATAATGCCTTCAAAAACTTTGCCACTCAACACGGCCTACTATTTCGTTTCTCCTGCCCTCAAACCTCTTCCCAAAATGGTCTTGCCGAACGCATGATTCGTCGTCTCAACGAAATCATTCGCGCTCTCCTCATTCACGCACACCTCCCTCCTAGTTTTTGGGTCGAAGCCCTTCACACCGCCGCTTATCTCCATAACATTCTACCCACAAAACGCCTCAATTTTTTCACCCCCACGTTTGCCCTTTACCTCCGACACCCCACCTACGACCATCTTCGGGTCTTCGGGTGTGCTTGTTATCCAAACACCTCCGCCACCCAACCACATAAACTTCACCCCCGGTCCACCCGATGCATATTCTTGGGTTACCCACCAGACTTCCGTGGGTACCGGTGCTTTGACCCCACTACAGGGAAAGTTTCAATCTCGAGACACGTCACATTTGATGAGACGGTCTTCCCATATACCATTCCCACACCACCATCATCCTATCAATTCCTTGATGATAACACACCTCCACCCGGGTTCACCTTTACCCGTCCCCCAATACAACCCTCACCTCCACCACCCCACCTTCCGCCTACTCCACCACCACTCCCACCACGACCCACCACTACCTCTCCATTCACCCACACTTATACTCGCAGGCCAAAAACCACCCAAGACCAACCGGCACCACAGCAGCCGCCTTTACCCAGCCCACTCCATCACCCAACAACAGTCCACCAGCCCCCCGCCCATCCAACAACTACCACACACCAAGCAGCCCCTTCAGCAGCCAGCCAGCCAGCCTACCCGCCCACCCGCCTCTCACCCAATGACCACCCGCTCCAAAACCGGTAGCCTTAAACCTCCCCTATACTCTCTTAACACCACCACCATCTCTCCCGTACCTAAAAATTATAACCAGGCCTTCACCGACCCGAATTGGCTGTGCGCCATGCAGGCTGAGTTTACTGCTTTACAGGAAAATGAGACTTGGGAGTTAGTCCCTCGACCAGTTGATAGACCGGTCATTAGGTGCATGTGGTTGTTTCGCCACAAATTTAAATCCGATGGTTCACTTGAGTGGTATAAGGCGAGACTGGTTGTTAATGGCAAATCTCAAACAGTGGGCGTTGACTGTGAGGACACATTTAGTCCGGTTGTCAAACCAGCTACTATTCGGACTGTCCTGTCACTAGCTGTATCCAAATCTTGGCCCATTCATTAGTTAGATGTAAAGAATGCCTTTTTACATGGCCACCTGAACGAAACCGTTTTTATGCATCAGCCCCTCGGTTTTATTGACAGACGATTTCCAGGTTTTGTTTGCAGGTTAAAGAAATCGTTGTACGGGCTTAAACAAGCGCCCAGAGCATGGTACACACGCTTTGCTACTTACATTTTATCACACGGATTTAAAAGCAGTGCATGTGACAATTCCTTGTTCATATACAAGCACGGACAGGATATGGCTTATCTATTACTGTACGTTGATGATATTGTCCTCACAGCCTCATCTGACAGCTTGCTACACAGCATCATTCAGACGCTCTCACGTGAGTTTGCCATGATTGACCTGGGTCACCTACATCATTTATTGGGCATCAAAGTCACACGCACTAAGGGAGGCTTATTTTTGGACCAAACTCAGTATGCTAAGGACATAATTTCACGGGCTCATATGACATCCTGCAAGCCTTGTGCTACTCCAGTTGACTTGTCATCAAAATTAAGTGCCACGGATGGCCATCTTTTTTCATGATCCCACGCTTTACCGGAGTCTTGCGGGGGCTCTTCAATACCTGACTTTCACACGTCTGGATATCTCTTATGCAGTTCAGCAAATATGCTTATTTATGCACGAGCCTCATGAGCCTCATTATGCTTTTATGAAGCGCATTATCCGGTACGTCCAAGGCACCCTGGACTATGGCATTCGTATGGTTAAATCTGCTACTTCTTCCTTGGTTGCATACTCAGATGCAGATTGGGGTGGATGTCCAGATTCTCGCCGCTCAACTAGTGGCTACTGTGTGTTTCTTGGGAATAATTTAATTTCATGGTCATCTAAACGTCAGCCCACCGTGTCCCGTTCTAGTGCTGAGGCTGAATACCGCGGTGTGGCAAATGCGGTCGCTGAAGTTACTTGGCTGCGAAACTTGCTGCGAAACTTGCTACTCGAATTACATGTCCCGCTTCTTCAGGCTTCGGTCGTCTTTTGTGACAATGTCTCCGCTATATATCTATCCGACAATCCGGTTCAGCATCAACGAACAAAACACATCGAAATCGATATTCACTTTGTTCGTGAAAAGGTTTGCCTTGGTCAAGTTCGAGTCTCCCATGTCCCTGCTGCATATCAATATGCGGACATTTTCACTAAGGGACTATCTCGGCAATTATTTCAATCCTTCAGGTCCAGTTTGACCGTTTGTCCAGTGAACGCTCCAACTGCGGGGGAGTATTAGCCAATAACATTGCCTTCGCTTGAGCCTGCCTTCGATTAAGCCTTCCATATTTTAGATGGTCAAATTATAATTAATGTGTGAATTATTTGTTACCTTGTATAGTGCTAAGGTCTCCCCTATATAAAGGGATCATTTGTATCAGTGTAAAGCATTCAGAAATACATAATATAATCACTTACATCTTGGTCTCCCCATTCATATTATCTGCTGCTTGTTCTGTTTTGAAAAGTATTCAGATTGTTTTGTGCTCTAAATTTTGAGCGAAACTGATGATGACTTCATTTGATACTGTTTTAGGGTTTGATGTTGGTTTTGGTTTAGATTTGGATCCTGGTAGTTCTTTAAATTTGTTCAAGTGATTTTGTTTGGTTCCGTTATGGATTCAGTTTTATTGTGTTCATCGGTGGTAGATGAAAACCTTCCCTACCGAAAAATATGGTCATTAATTGTGGTGTGGATGGTTCATGTAAGAAAGAAACCAAAAAATAATTTAAAAAAACATGAAGCGGTTTCTTTGCTTGTCTATTACTCCATCATTCATGCTTTTTATGATGCTTTTCTTTCAGGTTCTAATGTGACACATGACGAGTCAATGAATCTGTTTAGAAAGTTTTCATGGAGGAAAAAAACACAAAGTGTTCGGTTATTCATTAATCATGTATAGGCAAGTCATTAGTTATGTTCAAACCAGTAAATATGATTTTTATTTACAACATGTGTTACCGTTGGAGTTGTACATTGTTTTAGGTTAGGTTTTAATATTAGAGTTATACAGTGTTTAAGGTTATGCACCAACATTGAAGATACATTGTTAATTGTTTTAGGTTAAGTGCTACCCGAAGCTTTCCTACATGTAACTATAAAACGCATCAGTTTATTTCAGGTGTAATATTGATATTTCAAATTAGATTTCTCAACCCGGGACGCTCCCGGGATATATTAGTTTAAAAAAATTATGGGTTTGGGTCGGGCCTGGGATTAGGTGATACCCGACCCAATTACCATTTTTTTATATTAGAATATGATAACTTATGGCAGAGATTTGTTTAAAATAATAATAATAATAATAATAATAATAATAATAATAATAATAATAATAATAATAATAATAATAATAATAATTAATCATATATTGGCAAATCATTAATTATGTTGTCATATTAGATATTTCAACCTGGGACGCTCTCCAACAGGTAATTGCTATGTTTTCTTTTTCTACCTTATTCTGAAATAGCTCAAATCTTATTGTATGCAGTTAAAGACCTTTGACTGAATGTATTGGTGCTAAACAATCTTTGTCCCCGTGAAGTGCTTGAGATCTTAATATTCAGTTTTAGGTGTTGATGTTGTAAGGTGAAATGGATATTTTGGTATATTTTTTTTAAAGTATCTAATGTAAGTTGATACATAGATGCCATTTTTATAGTTTAGATACTTCAAATTTTATTCACTTTACTTAGATTTCTCAACCCGGGACGCTCCCGGTGTATAAGCTAGTTCCCTTTATAACCAAAATGTATACTATGCTGATATTTTCAACACTAGCGGCATTCTGATCTTTTTCTGCATCCAAAATCAGTTCGTTTAATACTTTTATAATGTTTTGTGAAAGCTATCAGTAATCCATTGTCGTCCAGCGGTTAGGATATCTGGCTTTCACCCAGGAGACCCGGGTTCGATTCCGGCAATGGAACATTTTTATCAAAAAACCATTAGTTTTATATCAATCGTTTTTTCTCTGATGCTTCAATATAATATTTTTCCTCATTTCCTTAACACAGGTGTTTTATAAAGTTGTATAACTTCGTTCAAAGAATCCAGAACAATCGAACTTATTGCGATCTCCAAAGGGCGATGTAACTTCAACGTATATCAAACACATGACTTAACACGATATCGCCTAACAAGTAACAACATATTCCAAATGATTATCAATCAAACTTCATCTTTCCAGCCCATAGCATAATCTGGAATCCTGAAGTGGTCAAATCGAATGCGACCTTCAAAAAACAAGAAGATAAATTTGGTCAACTGGATGATAATTTTTTACCTCTTTATTTGGCAAATGGGTTAGGTTAATCTACCTTATGAATTTGATCAAATGGGTGAAATTAATGTTTTTTGAGCTTTGATGAAAACGGGTCAAACAGGTTGAAAGTTGCCCAAAGTTTATCAAAAAACATAAAAGCTCATAGTCTGTTCATTAGAAATATTTTTTATTTATAAAATTTAAAATTGAAAAGACAAAATGGGTTTGTGTGTGACCAACCCGACACACGACTCCTAACTACTCGTTTTAAACTGTCCCGCCTAGATAGTACACAACCAACCTGCAAAGGGTCAGGTATATTAGCAAATGAATATTTGATAGTCAGGCTCTGCAGCTCCTACATGTTGGTAGTTTACATCAACTACTATCTCTCCGAAATACTCTGCCAAAGAAGAAAAGAGACACACGCGTCATTTGGGAGATTTATTAGTAGAAAGAGATACGCGCAAGTGAGTGGCAAAACTGGTAATCAAAGTCAATCATCAATAATGTATCTTTCGGTAGTCTACATAATGTATCTTTAATAAAACCTTCATATATCGTTCTTGCATAGTCTACATAATCAGGTATGATATCCCGGTAGATTATTCCTCCGGGATGTGCATCCAACACCACAAGCACACCTGTCAATAACTTAATCATCCAAGTCAGAAACAGAAAAACATTTACATACAAGTCTTCTTTACAATCTTAGTCCATTTATAGGTAAATTGGTTGAATTGGTTGGGTACTTGGGTTATACTTCAACCAGGTCAAGAGCGTTCACATCCCATTCCTTATACTTGCTACAATCATAAAATTTAAGAAACCTACCTAAAAACAGCACTCCGTCATGGGATGTGAATGCTCTAAATGGATAAAAAGTCACGCAAGGTGTATTAAAAAATGTGTGAAATTCCTAAATTAATTTGATTGAAGATATACACTATAACTTTCAATAGTCAATACTATAGCATAACTGGTACGTAGGATCATACTAATAAATCCTAGTCTGATGATACAATCCAATATATAGTTTATGTAAATCATATATGTTATACATTTATTAATTACGTGCGGGGGTTAGATGAGGTACCAGGTGCAGACCAATCACTTGTGGAGTTACTTGGAAAAGGGGCTAACCACAAAATGTTCCGCAGATTCATTGACTCGTCATATGTCACATTAGAACCTGAAAGAAAAGCATCATAAAAAGCATGAATGATGGAGTAATAGACAAGCAAAGAAACCGCTTCATGTTTTTTTAAATTATTTTTTGGTTTCTTTCTTACATGAACCATCCACACCACAATTAATGACCATATTTTTCGGTAGGGAAGGTTTTCATCTACCACCGATGAACACAATAAAACTGAATCCATAACGGAACCAAACAAAATCACTTGAACAAATTTAAAGAACTACCAGGATCCAAATCTAAACCAAAACCAACATCAAACCCTAAAACAGTATCAAATGAAGTCATCATCAGTTTCGCTCAAAATTTAGAGCACAAAACAATCTGAATACTTTTCAAAACAGAACAAGCAGCAGATAATATGAATGGGGAGGCAAATTTAAGACCAAGATGTAAGTGATTATATTATGTATTTCTGAATGCTTTACACTGATACAAATGATCCCTTTATATAGGGGAGACCTTAGCACTATACAAGGTAACAAATAATTCACACATTAATTATAATTTGACCATCTAAAATATGGAAGGCTTAATCGAAGGCAGGCTCAAGCGAAGGCAATGTTATTGGCTAATACTCCCCCGCAGTTGGAGCGTTCACTGGACAAACGGTCAAACTGGACCTGAAGGATTGAAATAATTGCCGAGATAGTCCCTTAGTGAAAATGTCCGCATATTGATATGCAGCAGGGACATGGGAGACTCGAACTTGACCAAGGCAAACCTTTTCACGAACAAAGTGAATATCGATTTCGATGTGTTTTGTTCGTTGATGCTGAACCGGATTGTCGGATAGATATATAGCGGAGACATTGTCACAAAAGACGACCGAAGCCTGAAGAAGCGGGACATGTAATTCGAGTAGCAAGTTTCGCAGCAAGTTTCGCAGCCAAGTAACTTCAGCGACCGCATTTGCCACACCGCGGTATTCAGCCTCAGCACTAGAACGGGACACGGTGGGCTGACGTTTAGATGACCATGAAATTAAATTATTCCCAAGAAACACACAGTAGCCACTAGTTGAGCGGCGAGAATCTGGACATCCACCCCAATCTGCATCTGAGTATGCAACCAAGGAAGAAGTAGCAGATTTAACCATACGAATGCCATAGTCCAGGGTGCCTTGGACGTACCGGATAATGCGCTTCATAAAAGCATAATGAGGCTCATGAGGCTCGTGCATAAATAAGCATATTTGCTGAACTGCATAAGAGATATCCGGACGTGTGAAAGTCAGGTATTGAAGAGCCCCCGCAAGACTCCGGTAAAGCGTGGGATCATGAAAAAAGATGGCCATCCGTGGCACTTAATTTTGATGACAAGTCAACTGGAGTAGCACAAGGCTTGCAGGATGTCATATGAGCCCGTGAAATTATGTCCTTAGCATACTGAGTTTGGTCCAAAAATAAGCCTCCCTTAGTGCGTGTGACTTTGATGCCCAATAAATGATGTAGGTGACCCAGGTCAATCATGGCAAACTCACGTGAGAGCGTCTGAATGATGCTGTGTAGCAAGCTGTCAGATGAGGCTGTGAGGACAATATCATCAACGTACAGTAATAGATAAGCCATATCCTGTCCGTGCTTGTATATGAACAAGGAATTGTCACATGCACTGCTTTTAAATCCGTGTGATAAAATGTAAGTAGCAAAGCGTGTGTACCATGCTCTGGGCGCTTGTTTAAGCCCGTACAACGATTTCTTTAACCTGCAAACAAAACCTGGAAATCGTCTGTCAATAAAACCGAGGGGCTGATGCATAAAAACGGTTTCGTTCAGGTGGCCATGTAAAAAGGCATTCTTTACATCTAACTAATGAATGGGCCAAGATTTGGATACAGCTAGTGACAGGACAGTCCGAATAGTAGCTGGTTTGACAACCGGACTAAATGCGTCCTCACAGTCAACGCCCACTGTTTGAGATTTGCCATTAACAACCAGTCTCGCCTTATACCACTCAAGTGAACCATCGGATTTAAATTTGTGGCGAAACAACCACATGCACCTAATGACCGGTCTATCAACTGGTCGAGGGACTAACTCCCAAGTCTCATTTTCCTGTAAAGCAGTAAACTCAGCCTGCATGGCGCGCAACCAATTCGGGTCGGTGAAGGCCTGGTTATAATTTTTAGGTACGGGAGAGATGGTGGTGGTGTTAAGAGAGTATAGGGGAGGTTTAAGGCTACCGGTTTTGGAGCGGGTGGTCATTGGGTGAGAGGCGGGTGGGCGGGTAGGCTGGTTGGCTGCTGAAGGGGCTGCTTGGTGTGTGGTAGTTGTTGGATGGGCGGGGGGCTGGTGGACTGTTGTTGGGTGATGGAGTGGGCTGGGTAAAGGCGGCTACTGTGGTGCCGGTTGGTCTTGGGTGGTTTTTGGCCTGCGAGTATAAGTGTGGGTGAATGGAGAGGTAGTGGTGGGTCGTGGTGGGAGTGGTGGTGGAGTAGGCAGAAGGTGGGGTGGTGGAGGTGAGGGTTGTATTGGGGGGCGGGTAAAGGTGAACCCGGGTGGAGGTGTGTTATCATCAAGGAATTGATAGGATGATGGTGGTGTGGGAATGGTATATGGAAGACCGTCTCATCAAATGTGACGTGTCTGGAGATTGAAACTTTCCCTGTAGTGGGGTAAAAGCACCGGTACCCACGGAAGTCTGGTGGGTAACCCAAGAATATGCATCGGGTGGACGGGGGTGAAGTTTATGTGTTTGGGTGGCGGAGGTGTTTGGATAACAAGCACACCCGAAGACCCGAAGATGGTCGTAGGTGGGGTGTCGGAGGTAAAGGGCAAACGTGGGGGTGAAAAAATCGAGGCGTTTTGTGGGTAGAATGTTATGGAGATAAGCGGCGGTGTGAAGGGCTTCGACCCAAAAACTAGGAGGGAGGTGTGCGTGAATGAGGAGAGCGCGAATGATGTCGTTGAGACGACGAATCATGCGTTCGGCACGATCATTTTGGGAAGAGGTTTGAGGGCAGGAGAAACGAAATAGTAGGCCGTGTTGAGTGGCAAAGTTTTTGAAGGCATTATTGTCAAACTCACCGCCAAGATCACACTGAAAAGTTTTGATGTTTCTATTGAATTGGGTGGCAATGAGACGATGAAATTTTGTAAATGTAGAGAAGTTTTCGGATTTGTACTTTAAGGGGTACACCCAAATAAAATGTGAAAAATTATCAATTAACACCATATAATATTTGTAACCTGAATTATTTAAAACTGGTGACGTCCAAAGGTCACAATGAATAATATCAAATGGTAAGAAAGTAAATGAATTTGAAACAGAAAATGGTAAACGTTTGCTGTTGGAAAGCTGACATGAATGACAAACACCAGACGGTTTGTTCTTATTACAAGGAAAATTTAAATGAAAATTACGACTAAGTATATCCAAGACTTGAGCGCCGGGGTGTCCCAAACGATCATGCCATGGATGAGAGTAGGTGATGAAAGCAGCTTGTGGAGGAAGTTCTGGTGGTGTGACTGGATAAAGGTCCCCGGTGCTATTGTGGCGGGAAAGTAGACGCCCAGTTCGGAGGTCCTTCAAAGAAAAACCAAAGGGGTCAAATTCAATGGATACATTGTTATCACGAGAAAATCTTCTAACAGATATTAGCTTTTTAATGATTTGTGGGCAGTATAAGATATTTGGTAGGATATAGGTGCGGTTGGGTAAGGTGAGGTAGCCTGTTCCAGACCCTAGAACGGGCAATGACGCGCCATTACCAACCATAATTTTACAACTAATAGGAAAAGAGTTGGGAGTTTTGATAGTACCTTGTTCATCAGTGGAATGGGAGGATGCACCGGTATCCATAATCTGATTTGGGTCATAATTGAGCTGCATGGATGAGAAGGCCGCGTTCAGATCGGAGGGGCATAGTGGATTGTAGCCCGTGGGCTGATGGTACGAGTAATGGGCCTGAGGAGCAGATGGCTGTTGGGCCGGGCTATAGGCCGTGGGTGGTGGTGTGTTGGTGGGCTGTTGAGGATAGGCTGGCTGATGGGACGAGTGGTGGGCCGAAGGGGTTTGGGCTGTGGGTTGTGAGTAAGGGGCTGTGGTTTGGGTCGGATATGGGCAGGGGGGTGTGTTCCACCAGGCCCAATATGGGTAGGAGGGGTTAGAAGGGATCCAACCGGGTGATGGGTTAGGGTGACCGCGGGCTGAACCACGGCCCCTGTTCCCACATCCCCGGCCTCGTCCTCGTCCGCGGGTTCGGTTATAGTAGGGTTGTTGCTGTTGTGGCGGGGTGTAGGTGGTTTGCGATTGGGTTGAATGTGGGGTAAGGTTTGAGGCTGTGGCGTGTGTTGTGGGGTAGTAGCAACATGGACGGATTGAGATGGCTTTTGTCTGGCCTCTAGACGGATAACCTCATCTTCCAACATGTTTCTAGCAAGGTCCCAATCAGCATTGTTAGCATTTATTAGGGAGGCAGTCGTGTCAAACTCCGCGAGCAGCCCTCGAACAAGTTGTAGAACCAATCTGTCTTCGGTAACCGGGTGATCCACATCCTCCAATTGATTTGCGAGGTCTTTAAGACGCTCACAGTAGTTGTCCAAAGAGGAACAATCGGCCAAGGTGAGATTGCAGAACTTGGGTTTCAAGTGCTCCAGCCCGTGCCTTTTTATTACTTAGATATATTTTTTCGAGTTTCAGCCAGGCTTGACGGGCCGTGGTCGTGTCGTCCATCACACGGGGCAACAAAGAATCAGATACAGTGTTGACGATCCATTGGAGTACTAAAGCATCAATTTCTTTCCAAGCTTTGTACTCGGGATCAGTTTCTGCAATCTGTGGTGTAGTATCAATATGATCGAGAACTTGATAGGCGACGGCATGTAAACGGAAAAGTTTAACCCAAGAGGTATAGGTAACCTTAGTACTGTCAAGGGTACGGATCTTGGATTGTATATTAGTGACAGAGTATGCGGGATGTAGGGATTTGAAGGAGGTTTCAGACGCTGATGTCTGTTCCTTCTTGCCGTCAGCCATAGCTGTGGTTTTAAAAAAAATGAAGCTGGGTGCAGCAGAAGGTAGCCGAAGCTACTGGACAAAGAAAGAAGAATGTATCAGCAGAAGGTAGCCGAAGCTACTGGAAAAAAAAGAAGAAGGGATCGAAGGTATGAGAGCCAAGGCTCTGATACCATGTAAGTGATTATATTATGTATTTCTGAATGCTTTACACTGATACAAATGATCCCTTTATATAGGGGAGACCTTAGCACTATACAAGGTAACAAATAATTCACACATTAATTATAATTTGACCATCTAAAATATGGAAGGCTTAATCGAAGGCAGGCTCAATCGAAGGCAATGTTATTGGCTAATACAAGAAACATTGAGAGAAATTGCAGCCAAAGAAGTAGTAGGGGTGGCAATGCCTGACACGATAA
Source organism: Ambrosia trifida (assembly GCA_028751855.1). Classification (NCBI taxonomy): domain Eukaryota; kingdom Viridiplantae; phylum Streptophyta; class Magnoliopsida; order Asterales; family Asteraceae; genus Ambrosia; species Ambrosia trifida. Next base: position 121,487,161 of record CM054129.1, on the reverse strand, counting down.
ATTTGGTTTTGGGGATTGTCTTCTTTAACCCGTTTAATAAACATGTTGTGTTCAGGTTGACCTGTTTAACCCACTTAATTAAACTGGTCATGTTTAGTTAACCTGTTTTATTAAACACATCGACCAATAAACCCGTTTAAAATTTAAATGCAAAAGTAAAACAAAAAAAAAACTTATACCTTTTTGGCAATATCCCATGTTGTATGGAAACACTTCTTTATCATACGCCGGATATTCTTTAGCATGGAACCTGCCGATATATGACCAATAAGGGTCACGGCTCGATGTAAATGATGGTATAGCTAAACAATATCATAGTTATGATACAAACAAAAACCATATAAAAACATATATAGAAATATGATTATCGTCTCACTTTGTTTAGTATATTCACTAACTCATGCTTATCTCTATGAAAGATAGTGGGTGCTATTTACAATATACCAACTCTCCCATCTGCAGCAATGAAAAGATGACCATGAAAGAAATCAAAGCGATTTAGTGACACATTCAACCCAACTTCAGGGCCGCGATCAGCAATAAGTTTGAACAAAAATGCCATGTATGAATTCAATTCCTGTAAGATGTTCAAAGGAACAAGAAAATCAACAATAAAAACAACCAAAATATGAAAATAATCAAAATTTCCAAAGTTCATGACCTCAAGCTCACACTAAACACTCATTAGGTGCAAACCTCGTTTATAAAGTGCCTTCCATAAGGAGTTCTCGTAAGTTGACATCGATCCTCGTTTGAACCTTCAACATCAGGTACCTGTGACATTGTTAAGGAAGCTTAAATTACTATTTCCCTGTGTATCTACAATGTTGTTATAGTGGATTAGAAGTATAAACATTTTAAAATTACAACTATAAGATCCAAGATTTTAAGTGATTTGAATCCATTTTTATTCAAACTGATGATACAAAAGAGTATATAGCTATCTAATTTACAGAAAGAAAAAAATGTCATTTTGTGTATAAAATTTGATAAAACAAACAAGCAAATGTACCCAATAAAATCTCACTCATAGCAAAGCCATTGGTAGGGTTTGGAGACAATGGGATGAAGGCAACCCTTTCCTATATCCCAAAGGATAGAATGGTTACTCCTACTGAGACCTTTGACTCCAAAAACATTTTCCTTTTTGACATGTAAAGTACAGATAAAGTGTAGCTAAGGGAAACAAAGCAACAATCTACAAAAAGTACCAACAATCATCTCTTAGAGATAAATATATCCGAAATATTGTTACCATGTATTTAGGAGTTATTGTTTTATTATGATTTGTATTGATCTTTTCCATATTAAGTGCTAGGGTTTAGGGTTCCCTATGTTCTATATAAAGGGACCAATCTATTGTAATTATTCATTCATAATAATATACCATAAGCACTTTTATGGTATCAGAGCTTAGGCTCTTTCAACCTAAACCCTTTTTTTCGTTCCTGCACACAGCAGCTTCGGCTGACTGTACCTCCGTTTTCTTCCTTTTTTTTTCTGTCGCACCACAGCTTCGGCTGCTATAATATTCCCTGATGACCACCGGCAAGGAGGAACAACCAGAACCGTCTGATAAAACTCCCAAACCATCGCTGCACCCAGCCTATTCTGTCACTAATATTCACTCCAAAATCAGAATATTAGATGGCAAGAAGGTCACGTATACCTCCTGGACGAAACTCTTTCGTCTACACGCCACTGCGTACCAAGTTCTTCACCATATTGATGGTACCCCTCCTCCTGCCGAATCTGCTGATGAATACGCTTTCTGGAAATAAATCGATGCTCTTGTCCTGCAGTGGATTGTGAACACAGTATCGGATAACCTGCTGAATATGATACCACAACTGCTCTTATCAATGCTAATGATGCTGATTGGGAACTCGCGAGAAGCATGCTACAAGATGAAGTCATACGTCTCGAAGCAAGAAAGAAAACCACCTCCTCGGTCCTCATGTCCCAAAACACCGGACCACCATCACAAAACTACAACCAATCACCCTACCCACCCAACCAATCTCAAACACCACAATACTACAACCGCACCCGCGGACGGGGACGCGGTCGCGGCCGTGGTGGCCGTGGCCGTGGCTTTGGCCGTGGGCAGCCCTATTATCAAAACCCACCATATCCTTATCCATCTAACCAATCAACACCCACTTACCCCCAATGGGCTTGGTGGAAAACACCACCTTGCCCTTACCCAACCCAACAAGCTCCTCGGCCCAACACCCCCTACCAACAGCCCAACCCAAATTCCCAATCAGCCAACTATTCCTACAGCCCAAACCCATACCCAGGCCCCCAGCAGCCCGCTACCTACTCTAACTCACAACCGGCCCAGTATCAACCAGCAAACCAATTCACCTACAGCCCACAACAGCCCACTTACAGCCCACAGCAGCCCAATTTTAGTCCCCAACAGCCGGCCCCTGGTCCACAACAGTCGTACTACAGTGCCGGTTCCCAGCAGCCCTCACAGTTCGACGCGTTAAGCCCTTCGGATCTCAGTGCAGCCATGTCTAGCATGAATCTCAACTATCCTGATCCAAACACTATTATGGACACTGGCGCTTCATCTCATAACACTGATGACCAAGGTATGATTCAAGTCCCTCATCCTTTTCCTGTTACTAGTAACATATTAGTCGGTAATGGCGCGATTTTACCAATTCATGGGTCTGGAACAGGCTACCTTTCCTTACCCAACCGTACCTATGTCCTGTCCAACATTCTTTATTGTCCCCAAATTATTAAAAAGCTTCTTTCTGTTAGGCGGTTCACCCGCGATAACAATGTTTCCATAGAATTTGACCCATTTGGTTTTTCTTTGAAGGACCTCCCAACTGGACGCATTCTTTCTCGCCACAATAGCACCGGGGATCTCTATCCACTCACTCCACCAGAACTACCACCTCAAGCAAGCTTTATCACCACTTTTGCTTTACCTTGGCATGAGCGTTTCGGCCACCCCGGCGCTCAAGTCCTAGATGTCCTTAGTCGTAATTTTAATTTGCAGTGTAATAAGGACAAATTGTCCAGTTTTTGTCATTCGTGTCAACTTTCTAATAGTAAAAGACTTCCTTTTTATGCTTCCAATTCATTTACTTTTTCGCCTTTTGATATTATCCATTGTGACCTTTGGACATCCCCTGTCCCTAGTAAATCAGGTTATAAATACTATATGGTGCTTATTGACAATTTTTCACATTTTATATGGGTCTATCCATTAAAATACAAGTCCGAAACCTTTCCCACTTTTGTCAAATTTCACAAACTTATACTCACCCAGTTCAACCGTCACATCAAAACTTTTCAATGTGACTTGGGTGGCGAATTTGACAACAATGCTTTCAAAGCATTCGCCACCCAACACGGCCTTTTATTCCGTTTTTCCTGCCCACAAACTTCCTCTCAAAACGGCCGTGCAGAACGAATGATTCGCCGCTTAAACGACATCATTCGCTCTCTTCTTATCCATGCCCACCTCCCACCTTCCTTTTGGGTCGAAGCCCTACATGCCGCCACTTACCTACACAATATCCTACCTACTAAACGCCTCAACTACTTTACCCCCACTTATGCCCTTTACCTCAAACACCCCACCTATGACCACTTGCGGGTGTTCGGTTGTGCTTGCTATCCGAACACCTCTGCCACTCAACCCCATAAACTACACCCTCGGTCCGTACGGTGTATCTTCCTTGGATATCCGCCAGACTTTCGCGGGTACCGCTGCTTCGACCCAACCACCGGGAAGGTTACCATTTCCCGTCATGTAACCTTTGATGAGCACACTTTCCCATACACCATCCCGACACCTTTCTCCTCCTACAAATTTCTGGAGGATGACCCACCACCCGGTTTTACATTCCCTCGACCCGTGCCCACCCCACAGACCATCATTCCGACCCCTCCTTTACGCCCGGTTACTACCTCTCCTTTCACTTTTACCTACAGTCGCCGCCCTAAACAACCCACAGCCGGCCCTTCCTTTCCCACCTCTTCTGCCGCACCACCACCTACCAACCCGTCCCATCAGTCCAGACCAAACAACCACCCAGCCCAGCCCAATCAGCTAGCCCAGCCCAATCAGCCTGTCCCGACCTCCCAGCCTACGTCCAATCAATCCAGACCACCACCCACCCACCCGATGACCACCCGATCTAAAACAGGTAGTCTCAAACCTGTTCACCGAACCCTTCACTCCACCACCATATCCCATGTACCCACGTCCTATAACCAGGCCTTTACCGACCCGAATTGGTCGCGCGCTATGCAGGCTGAATTTACTGCGTTACAGGAAAATGATACTTGGGACTTGGTTCCTAGACCGGCTGATAGGCCGGTAATCAGATGTATGTGGTTGTTTAGACACAAATATAAAGCGGATGGGTCCTTGGAAAGATACAAGGCACGGTTGGTTGTTAATGGGAAGTCCCAAACAGTTGGTATTGATTGCGAGGACACTTTTAGTCCGGTTGTTAAACCGGCTACGATTCGCACAGTTCTCTCGTTAGCAGTATCACGTTCTTGGCCTATCCACCAGCTGGACGTCAAGAACGCATTCTTACACGGTCACTTAAATGAGACTGTCTTTATGCATCAACCTCCGGGTTTTATTGACAATCGGTTCCCAGATTTTGTTTGCAGGTTAAAGAAGTCCTTGTACGGACTTAAGCAGGCCCCTAGAGCATGGTATACCCGCTTTGCTAACTATATTTTGTCTCATGGTTTTCGCAGCAGTAATTGTGACAATTCGTTGTTTATTTATTCGAGGGGGAATGATATTGCTTATTTACTTTTATATGTCGATGATATCGTGCTCACTGCTTCGTCGGATGCCCTGCTTCGGGATATTATCCAGACTCTTTCCCGTGAGTTTGCAATGACCGACCTCGATCAACTACATCATTTTTTGGGCATCAAGGTATCTCACAGGTCAACAGGGTTATTCTTGGATCAATCTCAATATGCCAAAGACATCTTAGCTCGTGCCTCCATGACGGCCTGCAAGCCATGTGCCACGCCAGTGGACCTGTCTTCTAAACTAAGTGCATCCGACGGCCCCTTATTTAATGACCCGACTCTGTACCGCAGTCTAGCCGGGGCCCTCCAGTATCTCACCTTTACTAGGCCTGACATTTCTTATGCAGTTCAACAGGTCTGTTTGTTCATGCACGAGCCTCGGGAACCACACTTTGCTTTTATGAAGCGTATTTTACGCTATATTCAGGGTACTTTGGATTATGGAATCCGTATGGTTCGGTCTACCACACATTCCTTAGTCGCCTATTCGGACGCGGATTGGGGTGGATGTCCCGACTCCCGTCGTTCCACGAGTGGCTACTGTGTTTTCTTGGGAGATAATTTAATATCGTGGTCTTCTAAACGACAGCCGACTGTTTCTAGATCTAGCGCAGAGGCAGAGTATCGAGGTGTTGTGAATGCTGTGGCAGAGGCAACTTGGATCAGGAATCTTTTGCTAGAACTCCGGGTACCACTTCGTCAGGCTACAGTTGTTTATTGTGACAACGTATCGGCTGTTTATTTATCAGATAACCCCGTCCAACATCAACGTACGAAGCATATCGAGATTGACATTCATTTTGTCAGAGAAAAGGTTCGTGTGGGGGATATTCGCGTGCTTCATGTGCCATCTTCATTTCAGTATGCCGACATTTTTACTAAGGGTTTGTCACGCCAGCTGTTTCAGTCCTTCAGATCCAGTTTGACCGTTTGCCCTACGACCGCTCAAACTGCAGGGGGATCTTAGAGATAAATATATCCGAAATATTGTTACCATGTATTTAGGAGTTATTGTTTTATTATGATTTGTATTGATCTTTTCCATATTAAGTGCTAGGGTTTAGGGTTCCCTATGTTCTATATAAAGGGACCAATCTATTGTAATTATTCATTCATAATAATATACCATAAGCACTTTTATCATCATCATCATCATCATACTCAATTAATCCCACCTATAGCAAAGCTAAGGTAGGGTCTGAGGAGGGTAAGATGTAGACAGCCTTACCTCTACCCCTAAGAATAGAGAGGCTGCTTCCAGTGAGACCCCCGGCTCGATGTGGTTTGGTATAAAGCCTTGGACATAAGGCACAAAACACTTAGCAATCGGAACAAACCCGATCAGTGCATGTACCCCTTTGTCTTTTGGCTATCAACGTCACCACATGATGCATGATTAACCGTCCGTCATTTTTAACGTTATTTTCACGAAATTAGTAAAATAACGTTAAAACTAGTGCAACTTTACTTTTGCCCCCCGAGGGCCACACATATATACATTATATGCGCACACCGTAAGTGGGGCGTGAAAAAGTACCAACAATGATAGTGGTAAACAATTGCTAGCTTAAAGTAATGAGTAGATATAATGGAGACAAATAACATAGTGAATACTGAATCTCTATATATAGATATTCATACAGGTGCAAACAAGCCGAGCCTAGCCCAATCTCGACCAGGCCCGAGCTCGAGCTCGGCTCGAAACAAATGTTGTTTCTAAAACTCGAACTCAGCTTGAGCCAGAGTTTTTCAGGCTTGAGCTGGGAGCGGGCTCGGCTCGTTTATTATTTATATGTTAATTCTTATTAATTATAATTGTTTTGTTTATAAAATTTAGTAATTTTTTCATAATTTTATAAATAGTACCTTACTAGTATTTCAATATATTAATTAAAATATATAAAAACAGAGAGGTTGTTTAGGCTCGCGAGCTTTTTTTAAGCTCAGGCTTGTTAAAACTCAACACGTTGGCACCCCTAGATATTCACTATACCAAAATCATTATATTTTGGAGATGGATATTCAGATGGTAAAGGAAAATAGAAGAAATCTCTAAAAATTAAAGATGGAGGAGATGAAGACTCTAATATGAGTTCTCTAAGCATTCATCATCTCTATAAAAAATAAAAAATCTAAATTTTGTTTAACCTATCATATCTAAATCTCCATCTCTATATCTCTTTATCACTCATAAACACTGATTTTACTATTTTATTTCTCTAATTTTATATAGTCGCAAACATTTATAGAGATAATAAATAGGTATTTGGAGAATGACTATTGATAAAACTCTAAAACTAAGGCAACAAAAGTATGAATTTATAGAGATAAATAAATAATTTACAAAAAAAGAGAATATATAAATAAAGAAACTGACGTAGATGATGGTTGGATCAAGGGCACGTTGGATAGAGGCAGGATGAGCACCAGAATCAAAAGCAAGTCGAGCAATGTCCAACACAGGTGGCGGGGGTGACCACACCAGCTCATTCTGACGAGTAACAGAATCAGAATCACATTTGGAATGAATAAGCATCCGACGTGGAAACTTAATGTCCAGATCAGATAGGGAACGAGGAGTAAAGGGAACGAGGAACTTGAAGCAGGATTTGAGTTGAGAGGCAAGATGTGGGTCGACAGAAGAAGCCTGGTGAGGTGTGCCCAGGAGAGAGAGTATGTCTCCGGCGGTGGCGGAGGAGCTGAGGGTTGGGAAGGGTTTGGTGGAAGAAGAAGATGCGGTGAGGGAGAAGGAGAGGATGAATGCGAATTTCAGGGGAAGTGATGAACATGATAATAATGGATTTACCATGCCTCTACTCAATTTTCAGCTCTCTTCTTCCTAGAATTTGACATGCATTTGGTGTGGTGATTGATAATGGTGGTTATCAATTTAAGTATGACTTTGGGGATTTCATGTTTATTAAGCAAGTAGGTACAAAATTTATATATTTAAAATTCAATTTTCTATTTATACATTTGGTTTCTAGGGGAAAATTAGACCATTCTTAATCACACCTAAGTTTATTCTTTCCACCTTTTAATTTATTTTTTCTCGTTGTACCCGCCGTTAAGTCACACTAACCTTGTTAGCTGAAACTCACAATTCTAGGCGATTGTTCACCTGATCTGAAAGAGGGAGTCGAGACGATAATATTGGTATGTTCAATTGCAGAAACGAGCATGGTTTGATGGGTTTAAGATTGATGTTCTTGTTGGAGGGGATGACTCGAACCGATAATTAAACTAGCAAACCATGTTCATTCTGCAATTGAACATACCAATATCATCGTCTCGATTCCCTCTTTCAAATCCGGTGAACAATTGCCTAAAATTGTGAGTTTCAACTAATGGCGTTAGTGTGACTTAACAGCGGGTGCAATGAGAAAAAATAAATTAAAAAGTGGGACTGGAGGAAAGAATAAACTTAGGTGGGATTATTATTGGTCAACAATACAAAGGTAGGATTATTACAATCCAATTTTCCGTTATCTTGATGTAATTTTTCTCGGTTATGTTAATGAAATAAAAAAATCTCACGAAGAAAAATTATATAGTATTTTTAATTTTATTTATATTCTTTCGTATGATCGATCATTGCTTTGTTTGTTTGTTTTGGATAATGACCATTGTTTTGTTGCCCAATCATGACCATTACTTCGTTCTTTATCATTTGTGGAGTGGAAGAAACCGATGGTCTTTATTTGATTATATCGTTTTCATATTATTATCCACGTTGCACTCTTTCCTTATGGATCACACGGTATTTCCATGACACGACCTTGTCAAGTTCAAGAAGGCAAGTCAAAGTGGACGCCTTTTGTAGTTTGTACTCCACAATCATGCATATGATATCCTTGATTTGATAACTTCTGTTTTGTTTATCCTTTTGTATTTAAAATATAATAATATGATACACATGTTTATACACAATAATATAACATTATATTTAAAGACTATTTTTAAAATCTCTTTTAGGGAAAACAACATATGTATATGCGAATATTGTAACAGGTTGACTCATTCTTTATGAGACTTAAAAGCCAATTCTAAAATCGGGGCTAAAACACGTAAGAATGTCATTTGGTAATAACGTACAATGTCATGCTTTATCATTTGGTGTTCCTCGTGACATGAGTTTGATTCTTACTCTCCCCATTATTTTCGGTGAAGAGTGAATACGGGTGACGTCGGTTCGACTTGGATGGGATGCGAGGTTTTACCAATTATTCCATTGTCGTGACTTCTGGTGGGTGGAAGTCGGGTTTCCTAGCATCTAGAAAAGCCAAGGGGCTAGCAGTAGTCGACCTAAGTCACAGCATCCGATGTCACGATGGTTAACAAGTCGTTACTTTCCGTTAAAAAAATGTTGTAAGAACGTACATGATGGGGAAGAACCACGTGGTTACTTTATGTATAACATATAAAGTCATTTCTAGAAAATGTTTATCTTTCCACAACTTTTACTTGATTTTGATTTTGTATTCCACAACTCTTTATTACATCATTTACTTCACATGCCATTTTTATGATGTGTAAGTTTCAACCGGCACGTATTATCTTAAAGTATTTGTTGATAATATATATATAAACTTGGCCTTATGGCAGATTCAGTCAATTAACTTGTACAATTCTTTAAAGTTATATATATGTCAACATACTTCAAATCATCAAAACCTTCTTATATAAGCCCCCCCTTTGCAGTCCGTTTAATCTAATTTTCCATTTGGTCTCTTTCTCTCTCTCTCTCTCACACACACACACACACATATATATATATATACATATACATACACAATCATAATATAATTTTTTGGTAACATGGCATTGGAGGATATTATTTCCGGTGACACTCTTATAAAGATTGGTTTGTTCATACTTGTTCAACTTCTTGTTTATCTTATTCTATCAAGTTCTTCCAATATCTTCTCAAAGACTGCCCCTAGTCTCCGGGCAACTAGCTTTAGAAGGGTTCGCTCGGTTAGTATTCGCCAAATTATGGCTGCCCTTTCTGACCTGCCCGTCGGCGGTGAGACATCTCCATCCATCAAAGGTTCAAGGTCTTTTACAAGACAAGACTCCATTACCACCCATGATCATTCTCCTTAGATTTATATCAAGGTTTTGATCATGCATGATATGTTTGTATTGTGAATATTAGATATGCGGGTTCATGATTTTTTGTATGTATTTTTTTTATGTGTGAATAATATAGATGATTGATAATTATTATTATTATATTTGTGATTAGATTCAATATGAACATAAAAGGTTTGACTATTTATTTGATTAAACATATTTTGTGATGTAATTATGGAATGATTTAGAGTTGTAATAACACCATTTGTAATGGTTAATGCCCTTTAAGAGGTATTTTCCGCAACATCAGCATTACAACTTCTCTTCATAAAATATGTAATGGTTAACATCTCTTAGAGGGGTGTTTAGGATTGCTTTTTGAAAACTGATTATGCGTTTTGCTGCAGCAGGGGTGGAGCTGCTTTTAGATTATTGCGTTTTGATAGCCTAAAAATCTATATCAAAACTCAACCCAAACACTAAAAACTGATTATTTGCGTTTTCAAAACGCAATAATAAAAAATCCATTTCAAAACTCAACCCCAAACACCCTCTTAATGCTCTTTTAATCATTACTTTCCATATTTTTCTCATATTTGGGCAATATATTAGAAATGTCCATCCCTCTTTCAAGCCCTTATAACGCCTAGGGGGCAATGTTGGTGACGTTACGAACGTCATTGATGCCCGTATAATACTCTTTACACATCGTCTGAGGTGAAGAGGCTAACATGCATTATTTGATTGGTATCAATATTTTTTTAATTTTTAATTTTTAATTTTTTTTGAATTTCTTGGTCAATGCTTAACAAGTCAACGACTAGGTTTGTTTACTTTTTCGTTTCTCCTAACCTTGTGGACCACTTCCATAATGAAGGCCAACTTGTTTGATATAGAAATTTGGAAGCAGTTGAATTGGTTGATGAGAAATTTTCTAATGACAATTACAACTAGCTTTGTCTAGCTTTCTACTAATATCTTTCTACTAATATCTTTAAACATAGTTTTCACCCCTATTGACCTTACGCCATCGGCCGGTCCATCTTGATGCTTGCCTCGCCAACTAGACCTTGCTACTTCCTACCGATATCCTTATCGTGCATGGCTACTTCATATTTATCTCCCTAGCTTTATGTCAACATCGTTAACTTTGAATTTCTATTTTGTTAATACTTAATATCTTCACATGATAAGATTCCCATACGAAGATTTTTGTATAGGTTGTATATGTTCTAATTGCTATATCATAACATATGAAAATGGGACCTTAAGAGATTGAGAATATATGTTAAATGTGAACTACCATCTATGACCAAGTACTTGGATCTATCAATGGAGGATTTGTTTGGCATCATTCTGAAATATAAACTTTACCAACAGATAAAGGCAGATGAAAAGTACATTTAAATACTAAATTAGAATGAAGTTTCATTGTCAAATCCTGATCCTCTAATAATGTGAATTAAAGTTTAAAGGATAATCCAATCACAAACATAAACACCTAACCCAAATAGAGTGGGTAACGCCACTTATAAGAGTGTGTTGTGGCAATCGTTATTAGGCGTTTTAGCCCCTATAGCCACCGCCCCCGGGCGCTATAGGGCGTTATGGGTTGGAAAAATTATGGCCATAACTGGCGTTGTGCATGCATTGAAAAGAGGAATGTGTTGAATGCTTTTGACCGGGCTCGAGATTTTAATAAAAAAAAACTTAATTTTGTTATAAATATACATACATCCTTCACATACAAACACAAACACTCACACACACTCTTTGCAATCTTTGAGAGCATACCACTACACACACACACTTTGTAATTTCTTTGAGAGCATAGCATGAATCCTTTCGGTCGAGGTTTCGGGTTTGGTTTCCAAACCAGTGGCTACAACACCCGACCTATAGCTCCGGGTTCAGGTTCAAACCCGCAAAGTTTCACGAACCTGTTAAACCAACCGTATACTTGGGACCCGAACATGTATAACGTTAACATGGGAGGGAGTTTTGGGATGCCCATGGGAGGTGGGTTTGGCCAAACACAAGTGTATCGGACATCCCAAATGTTCAGCTCTTCAAATGCTTGGCAAGAGTCGGTTCCGGAGACACAAGGCCCGGTCGAAGAGGAAGAGCCCGTGCGAGGCAAGGCAACCGGCCGACGGCACACAAGAAAAGAGACGGGCGGTCGTGCCAAAAAAAATGTTATACCATGGACCGACCACGAGTTGTACTCGTTAACCCGAGCGTGGGTTGACGTGTCGGAGGATCCTGAAGTCGGTAAGATATATATTTTTTTGGTTATGTTATATTTTATTACATATAGTTTTTTAAACGGGTACTTATTTATATTATTGGTTTGTTTTTTCAGCCAACTACCAATCCAAAGGCGATTTTTGGAAAAGAGTACGGGCAATATTTTTTGATCTGTCTGGTAAAGGAGAGGGCTACCGGGAGAACGATTCGATATCGGGCAAGTGGACCGATATCAACCAAAAATGCACAAACTTTCAAGGCATTTATCAGCGCACCCGGTACGGGTGGAAAGTGGGCAAAGTGACGAGGGTATTTTTGTGGCGGCTTTGGAAGAATACAATCAGACATACGGGAATTTCCCGTACGTGAAATGTTGGCGCGTGCTGAAAGACTGCACCAAATGGCACACCGTCCGCCCAACGGTTGGAACTTCTTCATCTAGGGCCAAAAATACGAGGCCTTCAAAAAATTCGAGGACTTCTGACTCGGTTGATCCCGAAACGCCTACGTCTGACGCGCGTTATGTCGACCTCAACTCACCAGAAGAAAATCCCTATTTTGCAGGGGAGGAGGGGGCGGAGGAGCTACCTCGTCCCGCCGGTCGACGGGATGCTCGAGCCGCACGGACGGAGTCTTCGTCGGGGGTGAACCAGTTAATCCCGGCATTTGCTGAAATGAACCAGCGGCTCCAAGACTTACGCGACATCGGGGCTCAGCGTATCCAAGAAAACCGAGAGGTGGTTGACATCATGAGGGCACGACAGTTTGAACGCGACTTTGCTTTTTACACGGCAAATCACGACCACCTAGATGGCAAAGCGTTGGAAATATGTTTGAAACAAAAGAAAAAAATCGAGGAAAAATATAACCTTTGATTATTTTTATCTTTTATTTAGGGTTTGTAATTTTTTTTTTAGTATTTGTATTTTTTTGTTTTAGTATTAGTAATTTTTTGTTTTAGTATTTGTAATTTTTTTATATTTAATGAAATATTATTAAGTATTTAATATTCTTATTTAAATAAAAAACAATAAAAAGCAATGATTACCCAATCATTTATAACCCCCTCATAACCCCCTTCTCACTACACCCTCTTTTTCCATAACCCCCACATAACCCCTCTTCTATTACTTTTTAATATTTTAATACCATAACCCCACATAACCCTCCACCACTACACACACCTTAACGATACTAGTGTTCCTAAGTCCCTTAACAATAACATTAGTCTGTCACGTTTGAAGCATATATGGTAGATAATGGGTTCCAAGGACAAATATTCATGGAAGAAATTAACAAATGAATGACGATGAAATAGTAAACGATCAAGAACCAAAATAAGTCAAAGAATACAAACATATAAAAGACCGGCCAAAATGGGAGTATGCAATTAATTGAATTCTCTTACAAAGCGAGAGGCTTTGGACTAACACCCCATACACTTAAAGGACCAACATATTCCTTTTCAAGCACACACCAAAGATCGATAGTTATAAATTGCAAACCACTTAGTATTTGGGTCTTTGCTCCAATTTCGCTCATGTGATGTGTTGGTGAAATCAACCTCTAAATATGTAGTTTTGTATAGTTTTGTGTATTTCTTTATATGTTTTTATTTAGGTTTGTTATTTATTAGTGTGTCTATATATTATAGGCATTCGTATGCTAGAATAAATGAAAACAAGCTAAAACGGTCATATATGCTAAAAAGAGTATTAATATAAATAGTTAGACAATGAAACATCATGTTATTTATTAGTGAAATAAAGAAAGGGTGAATAACTTCGTTTCTCGTAAACCTTGTCTCAAATAATTAATTAAATATTAATGGGTGTAAATAATTGTATAGTGAATCTACATCTACATCTACACTATATAATAAAAGAAAACACATGAGGGACACATGTCACTCTCTTATGAGTTCTCTCATTTTATTATTTAATACATTAAACTCAAATTTAATTATAATAATTGATTTGCAAAACCATGATATAAGTTTATTAAATTAAATTTTAGCAATTTTATATTAATAATCATAGTTGTAACTGAATCTACACTTCTACACTTCTACATCTACATCCACATCTACGCTATCTACATCTACATTTACACTTTTACATCTATATAATAAAAGAAAACACATGACACTCCCTCATGAATTCTCTAATTTTATTATTTAATACATTAAACTCAAATTTAATTATAATAATTGATTTGCAAAACCATGATATAAGTTTATTAAATTAAATTTTAGTAATTATATTAATAATCATAATTGTAACTGAAATCATTAATAAAAGAAAACACATGATTCTTTTTTGTATAACATATTTATATTTATGTATTATTAACTTTGAATTTAAATCATGTACCTTAAATTAACCCATTTTTAAAAAATATAATATGTTATTCTAAGTTTAAAATTAATTTTGTTACAATATTTGATAAATGATTATTAAGTTTTATTATTTTGGTCATTGTTTTAGATGTTAAAAATGTTCAGTAAATACATATTAATTTTAAATGCTTAAAATAGTTAAAAAGTTAAATAAACAAATTAATAATAACACAATGCAATTAGTCAAGCTTTCTTGTGAGACTTTTATATTGTTCAAAACAAATATATATTCTATGTTTTTGTAAATCAATAAATATAATTATATTTTAATACAAAATTAGAAATAAATTAATAGACATAATTTGAAAATGCTTATGAACTAACAAAACTAATCTTTATTAAAAATTATTTATTTTTTTAAGATAATGTATTTATATGTTATTAAATTTAAATCGTATACCTTAAAAACGTGTTTTTAATATATGGTCATTCACTCTAAGTTTAAAACTATATTTCTTACCATATTCTAAACAAATAAAATAAAACAAATCAATCCACATTAATTAAATGTTTGATTCAATACAAAACTAAATATGTTGGCTATTTTCGTATTATAATAACTTGATATATAAAATACATTTTATATATGAAAAATCATTAATTGAAATCTTCATTGACTTTGTTTTTTCAAGTTACTTCAAAAGAGAAATGCAATATCTAAACAGTCTTTGCATTACTAATTCGTTTCAATCTTTATTGTCAGGTTATTGATTTACACAATCTTTTTTTTATAATACAATCAAATTGAACCAATAAATGTCATTATGTTTAAGGACCTTGATATTAGAAGAAAATGATTATACACTCAAGGTTAGAAATACTTTGGCTTTGAGGAAACTTGATGTCAAATTCCAAAATGAACAATACTCGATTGGGATGGTTTAACGGATGAGGATATACTTTTAAATTAATTTCATTTTTTTATATCTTAGCCTAAACAGATTTACCTTTATTACTTTTTTATTTTTGTTTTGTTTTTTTGTACCTGTAGTCTACAAGGTAATAGCTGTGTATGGAAGATATATTTTGGAATGTTTGAAAAAAGTTTTATGTGAATAAAAATGTTTTTTTACAAGATATATTTAAGGCTGATGAATATTTAATATTTTTTTCGGTTGTACAGGAAACTTTTTTTATTTTAAATAAAATATGTAATCTAATTTTTCTTAATTATATTTTAAATTTATATATAATATATATAATTTAAATTGTTCAACTCGTGTATCACACGGGTACATAACCTAGTTAATATGTATACGACATAAATGTGATTGTAAATAATATTCTTTCTATTGTTTCAGGGAGAGACGAAGAATACAACAAAGGTGTGAATGTGGGCCATATTCTTATTTATGTAAGACATATTTAAGTGGGCTTCAAAATGACTGAATGATGGACTAAAAGAAGCAACTTAAGAGGAAATTATTTAATTCGGTGGTAGAGGAATTTGGGCAAAAAAATAGGCATTATATTTTAAGTCGGTGGAGATAGAAACAAAAGGTCAAAAGGAGGGTTTTGAAGGCAGTTTTGGAGAGGACTCTGGATGGCAGTAGCCTTTGGCTGCTAGAGGATCGCTAAAAGAAAGAAAAGAGGAAGCCGGAACGAGATGCACAGCTAAACATCTTTGTAATCACCTCTGGGTGTATGGTTCGTTTGTGAAACTCTAACTCTTGTTTGGTTTGGTTTATGGATTGTCTTATAATTGTTTGAAAGATATTTGTGGTTTGAGTTATTTAAACAAGTCACGTTTGTGCAATTGCTTATCTTTTAGCCATTCGCATTCGGTTTTCTTGCATCGTGAGCAGTTTGATTAACGGGAGGGCAGTTGCTATTCGTGGGTTGGTAATTAAATTGTACGAGTTATTATTAAAAACTTGTATTTGATTATCACTTAACTTAAACCGTTCAACAAAACTATGTCTATGTGGTATCTAATCAACTAACCAAGGGTATGGTGAATCATTGAACCGGAAACCTGGAGGGGGTTACTTCTTTAATAATATTGTTTACAACTTATAAAATCCGTTCTCTTAAAACTCAAAACAACCTACAACTCAGTTAGATTTAAATTTTTAGTTTAAATAATCAAACAAAAGGTGCAATACTAACCGCATGCTCCTCGTAGATTTGATACCTGACTTACCCTATCTACCTAGGTTATTTAGGTTTTTGCATGACCCTAACGACAGGTCATCATCATGTTGCGGCATTGATTTTGTGTTTGCAGGTTTAATTATCTCAGCTATGATCCATGGTAGCATGAGCAATGGAGGCGAAGTGACGAAAAAAAACAACCGAAGATCTCTTCCCGATACATGAGGGTGGAGGGAATAGGCCTTGCCATAGGAAAAAAATATTTTTGCGACCATCCCTTGATGTGAGAATTGTGAGTTTCTCAATTGATGATCAATTCATTGATTTAGATAAGTATATATAGTACAAGGATACATACAGAAAAAAGGAAACCTACTAATTGTATTTGATTACAAATGAGATAATAAAGTCAGTAATGTAGCCGGGATATATGTGTTGACTTTGACCTTTGACTAACGCTGACTTTGACCTTTGACAAACGGTTTCCCGCAGTTTGGATTGTAGCCGGACGAATGCACAAACTCGACCTAAATCGGGTAAATAACTGTTTTGACAAACCCTTGGTAAAAATGTCAGCGTATTGATACTCTGCTGGGACATGCAGAATGCGAACTTGTCCAATATTAACTTTCTTACGAAAAAAGTGAATGTCTGGTTCCACATGTTTAGTACGTTGATGTTGGACAGGATTTTGAGAAAGATAAACAACCAAAATATTATCACTGTAGACAATGGTAGCTTGTTTAACATGCAGTCCGAGTTTCAATAGGAGGTTACGAATCCAATTAGTTGCAGCAAAGGCGTTGGCTACACCCCGATATTCTGCTTCGGCGCTAGAACGGGCAATGGTGGGTTGACGCTTGGAACTCCAAATCATAAGGTTGTGACCCAAGAATATGCAGAAACCAGATGTTGAGCGCCTAGAGTCGGGGCACCCGCCCCAGTCAGCATCAGAATAGGCCGTAAGAGAAGTAGACTTCAAGGGCATGAACTGAATACCAAAATCAATAGTGCCGCGAACATAACGCAAAACCCGTTTAAGGAACTGAAGATGGGTTTCCCGAGGGTCATGCATCAAAAGACAAATCTACTGAACATCATATGCAATATCAGGGCGTGTGATTGTGAGGTAGTGTAATGCACCTGCAAGGCTGCGATATAAAGTGTCGTCAACAGCCGGAGAGTCACTAGAAGCACTGATCTTGGAGCCAATATCAACAGTGGTTGTACAAGGTTTGCAATTTCTCATCTTAGCACGTGACAAAATATCACTGGCATAGGTAGACTGAGACAGAAACAGGCCCCCGTTCTTTTGTTCAACTTTGAGTCCCAAGAAATGATGAAGTGAACCCAGGTCCGTCATGGCAAATTTGGATTTCAGAACTTTGATAAAATGGTGAAACAGAGTAGTGGTGGATGCAGTTAAAATAATGTCGTCCACGTAAAGGAGAAGGTACGCCATTTGACCTCCTGAATTGTAGACGAAGAGCGACGTATCGCAAATGCTACTTTTGAATCCACATCGGAGTATGAAAGAAACAAACTGTTGGTACCACGCACGGGGAGCTTGCCTCAAACCATAAAATGACTTATTTAACCTGCAAACAAAACCTGGGTGATCTTTGTTAGAAAAACCGGCGGGTTGGTGCATATAAACTGTAACACCCCAACCGATGGCGGAATCATCGAGGTGCCACGTAGTGACGATTGTTCAAAAGCTCATGGTACTAAAATGTAAATATATGATTATTGAATATTGTTTTACAACATGTGAAATTAAATACAAGACAACAAAAAATAAAGATAATTGATTGATTTAATCTAAGTCCAAAGTCCTATGTGAAGCGTTAAGCAGCTTATCCTGAAACATGCACGAAAATAATTTTGTCAACATATGATGTTGGTGAGTACTACTTAGCTTTGTACATATAGTATAAGTTTGAAAAGGTAGTACAATTCATGTGTCTAGTATCACCAAGGCATTATGTAAACACGCAAGTAACCAAACAAGACAAAGATCAAATGTAAAGTTTGTACAATGAAATTGATAATGAGCACCTCAACACGTGTGAGTCTAAAAGAGCACCATAACATAAGTTATGTCTAAATGAGCACCGTAACATAAGTTACGTCTAAATGAGCACCACAACATACGTTATGTCTATATGTATGATTTTGTATGTAAGCTACGTTCATGTTCAAACATAAGCACAAAGATAAACAAGACACGTATATGAATTGTAAATGAATAAAATGTATGTGTAAATGAATATGAAGGTTTTGTATACTTGTGCATGAATCACCCCAAAAATTGTAAAAGCGAAAAAGGGGATAAGTAATACTCACCTTAGCAAGGCGGTAAGTCTTGTGGAATTGAATAAGTATAATCCAACGTTGCCAAGTATCACCCTATGTATATGATAACAAATAAGTCTAAGTCTATCAAGTCTACAAGTATTTTCTAGGGCTTCGAATTGGGGATAAGTATTCGTTTGATTAATAATTTAAACGTTTAATAAATAAAAGAAATTTGGTAAATAAATAAACAAAAGTCTTTGAGTAAACTTTAAATCAAATATGGTCACAATATGAAGTTTTAAGTGTGAAAATAATTTTTATACAATTATTTTCTTGAAAATAGAATATTTAATCTCTTTATTTCAAATTGTCAAAATATAACTTTAATATTTAAAAAAATATTAAAATTAAAGAAATTTTAGATTAAAATTTGTATTTCTGTTCTAAATGGATAGAAATAATTTATATAAATTTTTGGTGCAAAAATATTGAAAAATGAATTTAATATGATTTATTTATTATTAAAACTAACAAAAATTGAATAAAAATATAAAATAAACGGTTTTTTCTGAAATAAAAATATTTTCTGGAATGTTTAAGAATATACAAGTTTAGGATAATTTTTGTGAGATTTAATTAAAATCGTTTAGATATTTTTATAGAATTTAATAAATATAAATGAATAAACTTATATTATTAATAATATATGTTAAATAAATTATTTTTGAAAAACAAAAAGTTGGATATTAAACTTCATCATAAAACTGACTTAGAATAAATTTTGTAGAATTTATAAAGTTGTTTTAGTATTTTAAAACTAATTTAAAAGATTATTATGTTAAATATATAAATAACAAGGGATAAAAAAAATTGTTGTCGTTGGTGAGGATCGAACCTTGGCCATTTGGCCGGTTCAGTCTCTAACCCACACTGTGTTACCAACTGATCTGTGTGATCAGTTGGTGATAGTTTTCGTTTTGCAATAATTTTAAACAAACACGAACGTAGTCTTCTTCCCCAATTCTAACCTATAAACCCTAACCCACTAATTGAATCAAGCATCAAACGATAACCTCCTAATTGATGGGGTTATTGTTCGGCTCATAAACAAGAATAGAAACAAACATTGAATTGGTACTCACAGGATCAGATTGATGCAGAAAGCTTCGAGTCAACACAAAAGTCAACGTCGAGCAATGTTGGTGATTCAGGGAATGAATAAGGTCTGCGATGGTGGGGTTTTGATTTTCGGCATTTTAGGCTTGTCAAGGAGGGTCTAATTTATAGTGCTCCCACAGATTAGTTGATTTAGAAATTTTGACCAAGCTTTGAATGTAATCGCGTGATAATTGTTTAAATTGGAGAGATTGGCTATTTAAACGCGATAATGTGCACAAGGTTGACGCGAATTTGAATTTTTTGGTCAAAAGGAGGCATTAAATGGTGATTTCCATGATCTCAGCTGCTTGTCCTTTTTTTTTTTTTTGCCTAGCTCGTCGCACAGCAGCCATCAGGGAAAGAAGAAGAAGATGGACTAGGTTCGAGTGGGTTTTTATATAATATGAGTTGGGTTTAATCCAAAACTTAAGTGTAGCTCAGGTGGTGTAAGCGTGAGTGTGTGTGTGTGGTTTGGCTCCGGTTCGAATCCCGGCTGGAGCCAAAAATTCTTTTTTTTTTGTTTGACAGATAAGGGGAAAGGATTGGGCCTGATTTAATGGGCTCGTGATGTTGGGTGGAGGCAAGGAAAGATGGGCCTGACCAAGGGAGTTGGGCTGGTTCTGTCCTGGGCTTCGAAAGACACACAAAAGATCAAGTATTGGTTTTGGTTTGGGCTTAAGTTTTTGGACTAGATTATTATTATTATTATTATTATTATTATTATTATTATTATTAATATTATACAAAAATGAAATAAAAGAAAAGTGACGGATGTCACAGCATCCCCTACTTTTAGAAACTTCGTCCCGAAGTTAATAGTAACATAGGTGTAACGACCCTGGCTGACGTGGCCGGGCCGTCGGGTCGGGTGATCGGAGCTACGCAGCGGAATTCGGGTAATAACAGTCTTTAGTCTTTGTAGGATCCACGTCATCATATCTGTTGGGTTACCTGAACACATATCAAAAATAGTTTCTGTCAACATAAAGTTGGTGAGGTCGTGTATTTTATAAAGTGAATGGTCAATTCGTTTATTTATAATTCTTTTATAAACTCTTTCATAAACATTCTTTTATAAACTCTTTTATAAACATTCTTTACATTTATAATTCTGGAGGGGAATTCTATATAACCAACTCTATTATACATCCATTCAATCATAACCCAATTCTATTATGTGCCATTCCTTAACAATGGTACCACTCTGATTGTGATGAATACCCGTTCCGACTTCCCGTCGGGTTTGTTACGGGATGGGTCCTATACTTTGGACAATGGTTCTTGCCCTCTAGTCGGTGCAAGAAAGGAAATGGCGGATACCGTCCAGTACTGTCCTCGTTGTTTCTATATATCCCCGTTTCTATTATATTTCTTTAATAATCGTTTATTGTAAAGCAATTCTGGTTTTAATAAATGACATGTATTCCCCCAAAAACACTTAATAAAACAGTAAAAGTGGGGAGTTCACGATACTCACCGATTTGCATTATATCTTCAGCAAATCTTCTTATTATAATTATATGTTCTATATATATATGGATACGTTTTACGCATAAGACTTGTTAGATTGTAATACTTAGGATATATATCATATATATAATTTATATATATATATAGAATCTGATATATATTAGATAGTCCTAAACTCGGGGTTTGGTCTTCCTAGGCAAAAAGAAATAAAGCTGGCCATTACAGCTTGGCACGCGAACCTAAAAGAACTCTAGACACTTCTAAACCCGAGTTTATTATATCGTTTTATATATCGAATCTTGTATATATAAACATATATATTTTATATATGTTTATTATTCTCTTATTATTATTATCAAGTCCGTACGTTATTCGTATTATATATATAATTCTTATAATTATAATAATCCTCGTCTAGTCCTTGGAACCGTGTTTTACTCCGGTGTTGACCGAGTCACTGAGTCGACTCGGCAACGACTCTAATTCCTCGATACAGTTAACGGTACCTCGCAATCACGCAAAATCCTTATATTAGTCAATGGATTATTAGATTATAATCAATCAACTATTCGGATATAATAGTAACCGAACCTTACCGTTTTTATTACGGAACATGACCGGAATTTATATAGCACCGGGTAACGAACCCGTTCCATATTTGATACCTAATCACCAAACATAAGACGTGTTAATAATCAATCGACTATATAACTCAATAATCAAATGATAACTAGACACTTCACGCCAATTATTACACATACCATCGGGTGTGTGTATAATTATAAGCAATTGAGCAAAGCTTGAAGCAAGGTTTAATAAGAACAAACAAGAGCCGAAGGTTATTAAGACCAAACCAAATCTGATCGGAAATATTATCGGGCTTAACCCGAGCCAATTCTGATCCGATAACAGTGAGCTTACAAGGATTCACGACAGTCACCAACGAACCAGTGACTTGTCCGTTTAATCAGTATTATAATTAGGGCTCGGGTTCTCATCTGAAATGCTAATACGGCTTACAACAGTGGGTTTAATAGCCATAAGGGTGACAGTGGGTTTCATAAACAAAGGAGAGCCTTGATAATTATAACCGGAAATGGAGTCGGGTCACAGTTAACCCGTAACAGAAAGAAGGAATATGGTGGTGTTCACCGGTGGTTCCTAGAGGTTAGAAGAGAAGTTACTTACCGGAGAAGAAAGGTAGCGGCCAGGAATAGTGACCGGAGACAGAAGAAGAAGACACGGCAGTGATGATGGAGTAGTGATGACGGGACAGTGACCGGAGCAGCACGGAGGCGGCAACAGCCGCCATGGCTGTCTGATCTGTGATGGTGGTCCGGCGAGAAGCTCAGGCGGCCGGAGGTTGGTGGTGGGTTGCTGCCTTCTTTCTTGTGTGAGTGAAATATACAGAC
This sequence comes from Ambrosia trifida, assembly GCA_028751855.1. Lineage (NCBI taxonomy): Eukaryota > Viridiplantae > Streptophyta > Magnoliopsida > Asterales > Asteraceae > Ambrosia > Ambrosia trifida. The sequence continues at coordinate 121,464,196 of CM054129.1, read as the reverse complement.
AAGAGAGAGAGAGGGTAGCGAGATAAGAGGGACAAGGGGTGGTTATATAGATAAATAAAATAGAGGGGTGTTTGGCCACGGGGATAATATCTGAAACACGGGGTGTTTGGTAACGAGTATAAAAGTTTAAATAAAACGTTTGGCAGCGTTCTAATTGACAGGTAACGAGCGTTTAACCGGGATAATAATAGTCCAATAATTATTATTTTTATATCCGGTTGAAACGGTTAGCCGCGAGATTCGAACTTGACTATTTTATTCCATAAACGGGTGGTTGGGTCCGACCCGACCCGTTTAGGAGATCCGTAACACATCGGGGTGTTACAATTCTCCCCCCCTTAGGAAATTTCGTCCCCGAAATTTGAGTGATCTTGTCCTTTACACCCTTAATCTATATGGATGTTACAATTTGGACCAAGATACTCGTCAACGAGACATGTTCAACTTTCGTGGATTGTGGTTAACTTGATTTTATACCAATCCAAGATTATAACTTATTAGAAACGTCAATCCGTAGGACTACGTCTTGATCAGATTTCTAATTACGTTTTAACCTTTCTTGCTATAGTCATATTAATACGGATATATGGATTATCTGTACTTGTTTCGATATGACTATTAAAGGTTTTCTAGTATAGATTGATATTTTCTATATAAAGACTTTGAGATTCTAATCGTTTTTCTTCTGAAAGATTTATAAACTTTCAGTGAACATTTCTAGAGTCTCAAATCGATACAATATTCCTTTCGTTTAATATTCGGTTTCAATTACAATGATGGATTCTATTTAGTTCCCAGGAGATAGATACGGAAGTCCCATCATTATAATGACTTGAATAGGATCCGAGCTACTACCTCCCTTATTCGAACGTTAGAATTTATCATCACTGTAATTCCGATTTTTTTTTTTTTTTTTAAAGAGTAGGAATATTTTTCTGGGTATTCTCAGATTATTAAACGTATCTTTTCCGATTTTTAAAGGTACCGGAAAAGACTAATTCACAGATGATTGAGATTTCTCTTAAATCATCTATAATAATCTTTCTGACTATTTCATTGATGATTAACTGCATTGTATCTATTACATATTATTTGACTTTTCTCATTGTATTATCGTGAAAGAGGTCTTTCACAATTCTACAGTCAGCATATGTAACTTTATCTTTATAATCTCGGAATCTACTGGTAACAGTCGTTGTTACGATTCTTTGATTTAAGATTCTTATAGCAATGCATCAATGATTCTTTCTCAAAAACATGATTATCATTCGGGATTTCTATACTTATCATATTAACTATTTCTATAAAATTCTTTCTTAGTTCTATTTCGGGATTCGTTGACACTCTCGATTAAATATTCTATATTTTCTTCTTATATAAAAATATTCTTTTATAAATTCTAGTCGTTCTTCTTACGACTTATATTCTTTTCTATTAATTTCTGCTGGCATATCGGATGCCTTCTGTTAATAATTGGCATTTCGCTTGCCTTCTCATGTTATTTGGCATTTCCAATGCCTTATTTATTATTATTCAGACATATCAAATGTTTGTTCAAATTATAATTCTTTTCACTTCTAGATTTATATTCTCTTATCTCCAAGCGAATACTGATAATCATTTATAGTAGACACTATAAATATATCATTTCTATAATATATATGTGCTTGGAATAATTCTTTCTTATTCGATTAAATTCTATATTATTCGTGTCTGGAAAACACGTTCCGATTGACTTATATATAGGCAATATATCATATCTTCTTAATTCCCTTTATCATAAGCAAAGCTTATTTCATCGGAATATTCATATAAATGATTCTTGCCAAAACAGTGATATCACAAATTATTTCTCACGACCTTTAACTCGGGACAGGAAATTCGTCATTCCTTGGTCGGAGAGTTTCACTGGAAAAATGAGCATAACTCTATTCATTTTTCGTTTTCACTTTGATCATACCTTTCGAATCTCTACGTGATTCCGCTTGGTATTTAATCATTTCTTAACATATTTGATAATTTGGTGGATTCTACCGTTCCGGTTTCTGAATCCATATAAATTCTATATCCATTATATTTTAAAGATTTAACAAATCTTTCGTCACTTCTTATTTATAAATTTCAACTTGGTAATACTTAACCGTTTCACCAATTTGATTGTACAACAACTCACGCGAGTTTTTATACGGAAGTGACCGAAAAGATTCTTTCATAGTGTCAAATATTCTTTCAAAGAATTCCTGTGACTTGGCGGCAAATGTCCGGATATACCTTCTGTAAGGGTCCAGATATCATTTGTCCCGGAAATTGCACAGGGAATATACACTATTTTTGGTTGGCAATCAAAATCAATAAACTGATTCATAGAATTTAACCAATCGATGGTTTATATTCTGCAATTATATTCATAATCGTATTCCGCGAAGGAATTTTAACTAGATTGCCAATGATTTAGTCGTATTTTTTTCAAATACGATACGCTGATAATTCAGATTTATATTTCTTCTTATCATTTATTTTCTTATTATTTCTCTTAATATGTTTGTGACCTTAACATACTGTGATCTCGATAAATTCTTACTCGAATGTTCCTGTGCCTGTGGTGTTCATAATTATGTCGCGATCATAATTACTATTCCACCTCACCTAACATTCCAGTATTCGTTTATTTTAATCACAATAGGTATGTGTCCCTCACATATTATTTCGATATTCTGTTCTTTATTTTCTCTTAGATTATATATTCTGGAAAGAAACATATTGATATAAATCTAACGAAGTAGACTGTCAATCATTCAAGAATTTTGTTCGCGTCAAAGAATATTCAATATAACAATCCAGTCTTCTTAATATCCTTGACTTATTCGAGTCATAGGATCAAGACGGTTGTTTTATTTCTGTATAATCGATCGAATAGGAATTCAATTTCTTTGAATAGAGTCCAATTATTTTCGTCGCATGAATTCGGGATAATGATATTTCCGTTCGAAATATTATTTAACTTTGGGAAGGATCGATGATATTACTTATCGGAAATTTTTATCTATACACGAAGATAGATTTATATTATTAATCGTAATATATAATAATCATGGTCATATCGAGATAAAATATCAAGAAATTATATAATCGAATATAATTACAAAATCGTGTCGAAAATACTTTTAACTTATATACGGATATAAATTTGATTAAAGATTTTCACAAAAATGATACAAACTACCGAGTGAAACGGGTTCGGCAAAATATTACAGCCGTGAGTTTTCAAATAAATCTTTAGGAAAAATTTATAATAATAATACTGGTTCGAGTTTCGTAATGATATTTATTTTCTTAAAAATAATAACTATTTGAAAGATTCACGGTAAAACTTTCTTAATGTCCGAATTCTTTTAATAAACAAATTTCTTATTTCAGATCGGTAAAATAAATAGATTTCTCAAAACACGGTGATCAAAATTTTAAGGTTAAATGGATAAATTTGGATAAACCTGAGATAGATTCTGGGGTTTTTCAAAAATTATCACTACTTAAATAAAAATAAGTTATGATATTAACGGATTTTTCTTAATTTTATAAATTAACTAAATCGTTTATTTAAAATTTTAAACGGAGGGATATTTATATATTTTTACTCAAAACGGATATACTAAGAATAATTTCAATAAACTTCGAGTTATACTAAAAATATTTAAGACATTTTAAATAATCGTGGAATATATTGGATCTTTTATTTTAAATATTCAAGGAAAATTCTTTAAAACGCGATATTTATATGTTTCTAGTATATCAAATTTTATAAAAATTTCAGAATTTACGGGGTGAAATAATATTTCTGGAAACTCGAGCATAGGAACGTTCAAGTTGGCGCGTATATTTGTATTCTGTTTATAATTATCGAAATAACCGTGAGGTTAACGATCTGAATAATTACTGCGATTAGAATAATTCAATAAACTTGTGTGAAGTTCCTTGAATCAAGACAGATGATTCATGTTTAATGATTTATATATTTTTCTATATACACATATATATACTTTTTATAACTTCGTCATTTCTTATTTGTATCAGAATTTATTTTCTGATTTCTGTTAATATATCTGGTTTCTATTCTGTATACATTCTCATTTCTTATAGCCTTTATATCCTGTAAGATTTCCCAGAAATTAAATGTGCATATAAATTCACAACTGTGTACATAATTGTCAATTTATCCCACATAATCATTCTAGTAATATCCTGTAGTGGATTCGTTCTGATTTCTAATATACTGTTATGGTTCTCACCAACTTTATAATGATTGACATTTAGGTACCCAAAAGTTTTAATAACCCGATTTTTCTTTACTAATCCTAACATCCTAAATATTTCTCCAAGCGACATTTCTTTTTAGAAAAATATTCTGGTAGATCCCGTACGACTAAAGACTTCAAAACTGTTATTAGCGCGGCTCTGATACCACCTGTAACGACCCTGGCTGACGTGGCCGGGCCGTCGGGTCGGGTGATCGGAGCTACGCAGCGGAATTCGGGTAATAACAGTCTTTAGTCTTTGTAGGATCCACGTCATCATATCTGTTGGGTTACCTGAACACATATCAAAAATAGTTTCTGTCAACATAAAGTTGGTGAGGTCGTGTATTTTATAAAGTGAATGGTCAATTCGTTTATTTATAATTCTTTTATAAACTCTTTCATAAACATTCTTTTATAAACTCTTTTATAAACATTCTTTACATTTATAATTCTGGAGGGGAATTCTATATAACCAACTCTATTATACATCCATTCAATCATAACCCAATTCTATTATGTGCCATTCCTTAACAATGGTACCACTCTGATTGTGATGAATACCCGTTCCGACTTCCCGTCGGGTTTGTTACGGGATGGGTCCTATACTTTGGACAATGGTTCTTGCCCTCTAGTCGGTGCAAGAAAGGAAATGGCGGATACCGTCCAGTACTGTCCTCGTTGTTTCTATATATCCCCGTTTCTATTATATTTCTTTAATAATCGTTTATTGTAAAGCAATTCTGGTTTTAATAAATGACATGTATTCCCCCAAAAACACTTAATAAAACAGTAAAAGTGGGGAGTTCACGATACTCACCGATTTGCATTATATCTTCAGCAAATCTTCTTATTATAATTATATGTTCTATATATATATGGATACGTTTTACGCATAAGACTTGTTAGATTGTAATACTTAGGATATATATCATATATATAATTTATATATATATAGAATCTGATATATATTAGATAGTCCTAAACTCGGGGTTTGGTCTTCCTAGGCAAAAAGAAATAAAGCTGGCCATTACAGCTTGGCACGCGAACCTATAAGAACTCTAGACACTTCTAAACCCGAGTTTATTATATCGTTTTATATATCGAATCTTGTATATATAAACATATATATTTTATATATGTTTATTATTCTCTTATTATTATTATCAAGTCCGTACGTTATTCGTATTATATATATAATTCTTATAATTATAATAATCCTCGTCTAGTCCTTGGAACCGTGTTTTACTCCGGTGTTGACCGAGTCACTGAGTCGACTCGGCAACGACTCTAATTCCTCGATACAGTTAACGGTACCTCGCAATCACGCAAAATCCTTATATTAGTCAATGGATTATTAGATTATAATCAATCAACTATTCGGATATAATAGTAACCGAACCTTACCGTTTTTATTACGGAACATGACCGGAATTTATATAGCACCGGGTAACGAACCCGTTCCATATTTGATACCTAATCACCAAACATAAGACGTGTTAATAATCAATCGACTATATAACTCAATAATCAAATGATAACTAGACACTTCACGCCAATTATTACACATACCATCGGGTGTGTGTATAATTATAAGCAATTGAGCAAAGCTTGAAGCAAGGTTTAATAAGAACAAACAAGAGCCGAAGGTTATTAAGACCAAACCAAATCTGATCGGAAATATTATCGGGCTTAACCCGAGCCAATTCTGATCCGATAACAGTGAGCTTACAAGGATTCACGACAGTCACCAACGAACCAGTGACTTGTCCGTTTAATCAGTATTATAATTAGGGCTCGGGTTCTCATCTGAAATGCTAATACGGCTTACAACAGTGGGTTTAATAGCCATAAGGGTGACAGTGGGTTTCATAAACAAAGGAGAGCCTTGATAATTATAACCGGAAATGGAGTCGGGTCACAGTTAACCCGTAACAGAAAGAAGGAATATGGTGGTGTTCACCGGTGGTTCCTAGAGGTTAGAAGAGAAGTTACTTACCGGAGAAGAAAGGTAGCGGCCAGGAATAGTGACCGGAGACAGAAGAAGAAGACACGGCAGTGATGATGGAGTAGTGATGACGGGACAGTGACCGGAGCAGCACGGAGGCGGCAACAGCCGCCATGGCTGTCTGATCTGTGATGGTGGTCCGGCGAGAAGCTCAGGCGGCCGGAGGTTGGTGGTGGGTTGCTGCCTTCTTTCTTGTGTGAGTGAAATATACAGACAAGAGAGAGAGAGGGTAGCGAGATAAGAGGGACAAGGGGTGGTTATATAGATAAATAAAATAGAGGGGTGTTTGGCCACGGGGATAATATCTGAAACACGGGGTGTTTGGTAACGAGTATAAAAGTTTAAATAAAACGTTTGGCAGCGTTCTAATTGACAGGTAACGAGCGTTTAACCGGGATAATAATAGTCCAATAATTATTATTTTTATATCCGGTTGAAACGGTTAGCCGCGAGATTCGAACTTGACTATTTTATTCCATAAACGGGTGGTTGGGTCCGACCCGACCCGTTTAGGAGATCCGTAACACATCGGGGTGTTACAATAGGGTTATGGATGTTAGGGTAAAATTTAAGATAACTGTGGTTTGGAAAAATTCGAATGATTTGGATATGAGGTTTGATAGGTGTGAGTTAAGGGTTTGGATTAGGTTCGTCTCGAATAATAAGGAGAATAAGAATCTAGTAAGACACTAAACTTCAAGTTTTAGGACTCCTAAAATAATTGCATGAGTTGATTGACTACAGAAAGACTAAATGAACTACCAAGTAACTAGAGTTTGTTCCTGGTCCGACTTCCAGTCTCACTTTCAATGCATCATTAGTGTTTGTATACAGGGTGTACCGCAGCTAACCCACCACACCTTTGATACCTTGAAAACGTACTGGACGTCTACCCAAAAATTCTAATAGAATTTCACACTACCCTAACGTACCTGTAAATTCATGATTACGTTCCGGACCGGAATCATCAATTTACCTTACATTAGGGTCTTATGTCCTTCTATAATCCTAATCTAACACACATTTAAGCAAATAAGTTCCACAAGAAGATGACACAACAAACACGTTGGGTTACAATGAGACGTTATCAATGAAATGAGGCTATGTAATAATGAGGTCAATTGCATTGGTTTGCAACGACTTGTAAGCATAACAGTATTTAAGTATGGGCTACCACTCGTCCGAGGAGCCCTTTAAGTGAAATGTTTGTCTGAGTTGAGTGGATAATGTAGTAGTTGTCTTTCATAGATCAATATGCAAATTGATAATACACACATGCAAGCAAGTTTATAAGTACGACAACTATTAAGTATAAGTGTTATTTTAGTGGCCTATAGAAATAGCTCATATTTGGCCAGCCACGTTTACGAGTATCATGAATAATTAAATGTTTAACGAATAGTCAATTTAAGGAAAAATCAAGTTTCATATACCAAACCATGATGTTTTTAGAAAAGCTCTGTAGGATCAAGTATCGAGTTCTTAGTAGCTTGGTTTTCATGGAAATCAAGTCCAAATGTTTCAATAAAATGTAAGGTAGAGTCTGAAACTTATACGATATAAAATAAACGTAACTGAATATGATAAATTTCCAATCTGCGTTCGTACACAATAGTATGCAAGGAGTTTCTAGATGTTATATGCTTATGAGTATAACATAATTGGGTACAAAATGATAATAGGATCAAGAAAATGAAAACACATGTATTGGATTCTCGAGTCTTAGGAAGATTTCATCTAGGGCTTAACCAGTGGGATTAACGTCATCCTGACCGTTTTTTTCGTTGATATTGATATCGAAAGCTCGTCCATGTGCCACCAGGTTTACATTATTCAATTTAGGGCATTGAGGTCGCATGTGGTTAGGGTCTCTACAATGATAACATGCCCGACCGTTAGTAATCTGTAGTGGTTCCTGGGCAGCTGTTTGATGATTACCCTGTGTCCCAACCATTACTCGACAAGTGGTGACAAAGTGTCCAAACCTTCCACATCTAGTGCATTGACGGCATGGAAGATTTGCAGGGTGATGATACTTGCAAGTGTTGCGTTGAGGATGGATTCTCGTGTAGGCTTTCTTGATAGGAGGCTGAGTTACAGGATCCACAACAGCATGGTTCTGATCATCGCCCATTCGTTTCTTAGAGTTCGAAGTAGTAGTGGCGGCCTTTGCTAAAACAGTCTTAGATTGTTCAACATCATTGGTGGTTTTCTCAGTAGACGTCTTGGTGCCCTTCTTAACCAAGTTTCCTTTCCTTACATGTTTGTCTGTTAAAGTGGCTGCAAGCTGGATGGCTTCTTCCACCATAGTAGATTTGCTCCCAGTGACTACGTCTTGTATCAGGTCAGGTAATCCCTCGATATATTTCTCGATTGCTCGAGAGACCGGGGTGACCATGTGTGGAACCAGTATGCTAAGTTCATGATATCGGGTATTATACGCAAGATTCTCTCCACTGTCTTGTTTGAGCTCACGAAACTCATCCTCCAGCTTCCTGATTTCGTTCCTGGGGCAAAATTTGGCGATCATGAGTTCCTTAACTTCAGCCCAAGATAATGATAAAGCAACATCAGCGCCCCGATTGCGCTTTTCGCCATTCCACCAGGTTAGCGCCCCCTTTTGAAGGACACTAGTAGCATAGCGAACGCGGAGTTCATCAGGACATTCACTGTTCACAAAAGTACTCTCCATGCTTTCAAACCATTGGAGGAGGCCAGTAGCACCCTCCTCACTAGTGAATTTTGTGGGGTTGCAGGAGTTAAAGTGTTTGAAAGTGCACCGAAATTGAGTCGTACTCCCTGTGTTGGCACTGTTACTATTCTGGGTTAACTCACTGACAAGGTTCGGGATCACTGCAGCAATTTCCTCAGCGACTAAAGATGCGAGGCGACGGTCAGAACGTTGTCCAGAAGCATGAACAGGGCGTTGGCGGGCATCACGGAGCATGCGGCGAGCAGACATCTATGAGGTAGTCAATGAATAATCATAAGATTAGGAAATGTAAGTGTATAACCGTACAGATGATTATGAAAATATGAACTTGTAAGCAATATATGAAAATCATGATATACAGAATATTGTATATGAGACGAGAGAGTATTATTGAAAAACTTGCATAAGATGCTTAGAGTGCCCTTGTCTAGCTGTAAAGCCCAACAAGAACGTTGACTTTTCAAAGGAGTTGAACCCAATGGTGATCAAAGAAGACATGCTTTAGCCTATAAGTGGACACTCACTCCAGGAATCCCCAGGTAAGCATAACAGGTCCGTAAATGGATTTATGCGCTACGCTTGCCTATGCCAGAAAACCCAGTGTACAGGCATCCACCCTTCCAGATTGCACTTGTCCTTATCACACTCATTAAAGTTCAACAACTTTGAAGGAGCAGAATAAGAGTAGGCATTATGCCTAAGAGTGTCTTCATGAAAGGTACTGCTCCCGTTCCATGATGATGTAGACTTTCCACTCCTTGTAGGACATCATCTCTATGCACCATGATGAAAGATGAGGAGAAATGGAGAAAAAGAGAAAGATAGAGGAAGGAAAGCAGAGGGAAATAAGGGGTAAGGTAATTTAGGAAATATTATGCATGAAAGTTGAAGTTCGGTTATAGTCTAGATCATTTTATCTAATAACCTAGTTCCCTATAACCATGGCTCTGATACCAATCTGTAACACCCCAACCGATGGCGGAATCATCGAGGTGCCATGTAGTGACGATTGTTCAAAAGCTCATGGTACTAAAATGTAAATATATGATTATTGAATATTGTTTTACAACATGTGAAATTAAATACAAGACAACAAAAAATAAAGATAATTGATTGATTTAATCTAAGTCCAAAGTCCTATGTGAAGCGTCAAGCAGCTTATCCTGAAACATGCACGAAAATAATTTTGTCAACATATGATGTTGGTGAGTACTACTTAGCTTTGTACATATAGTATAAGTTTGAAAAGGTAGTACAATTCATGTGTCTAGCATCACCAAGGCATTATGTAAACACGCAAGTAACCAAACAAGACAAAGATCAAATGTAAAGTTTGTACAATGAAATTGATAATGAGCACCTCAACACGTGTGAGTCTAAAAGAGCACCATAACATAAGTTATGTCTAAATGAGCACCGCAACATAAGTTACGTCTAAATGAGCACCATAACATACGTTATGTCTATATGTATGATTTTGTATGTAAGCTACGTTCATGTTCAAACATAAGCACAAAGATAAACAAGACACGTATATGAATTGTAAATGAATAAAATGTATGTGTAAATGAATATGAAGGTTTTGTATACTTGTGCATGAATCACCCCAAAAATTGTAAAAGCGAAAAAGGGGATAAGTAATACTCACCTTAGCAAGGCGGTAAGTCTTGTGGAATTGAATAAGTATAATCCAACGTTGCCAAGTATCACCCTATGTATATGATAACAAATAAGTCTAAGTCTATGTAGTCTACAAGTATTTTCTAGGGCTTCGAATTGGGGATAAGTATTCGTTTGATTAATAATTTAAACGTTTAATAAATAAAAGAAATTTGGTAAATAAATAAACAAAAGTCTTTGAGTAAACTTCAAATCAAATATGGTCACAATATGAAGTTTTAAGTGTGAAAATAATTTTTATAAAATTATTTTCTTGAAAATAGAATATTTAATCTATTTATTTCAAATTGTCAAAATATAACTTTAATATTTAAAAAAATATTAAAATTAAAGAAATTTTAGATTAAAATTTGTATTTCTGTTCTAAATGGATAGAAATAATTTATATAAATTTTTGGTGCAAAAATATTGAAAAATGAATTTATTATGATTTATTTATTATTAAAACTAACAAAAATTGATTAAAAATATAAAATAAACGGTTTTTTCTGAAATAAAAATATTTTCTGGAATGTTTAAGAATATACAAGTTTAGGATAATTTTTGTGAGATTTAATTAAAATCGTTTAGATATTTTTATAGAATTTAATAAATATAAATGAATAAACTTATATTATTAATAATATACGTTAAATAAATTATTTTTGAAAAACAAAAAGTTGGATGTTAAACTTCATCATAAAACTGACTTAGAATAATTTTGTAGAATTTATAAAGTTGTTTTAGTATTTTAAAACTAATTTAAAAGATTATTATGTTAAATATATAAATAACAAGGGATAAAAAAAATTGTTGTCGTTGGTGAGGATCGAACCTTGGCCATTTGGCCGGTTTAGTCTCTAACCCACACTGTGTTACCAACTGATCTGTGTGATCAGTTGGTGATAGTTTTCGGTTTGCAATAATTTTAAACAAACACGAACGTAGTCTTCTTCCCCAATTCTAACCTATAAACCCTAACCCACTAATTGATTCAAGCATCAAACGATAACCTCCTAATTGATGGGGTTATTGTTCGGCTCATAAACAAGAATAGAAACAAACATTGAATTGGTACTCACAGGGTCAGATTGATGCAGAAAGCTTCAAGTCAACACAAAAGTCAACGTCGAGCAATGTTGGCGATTCAGGGAATGAATAAGGTCTGTGATGGTGGGGTTTTGATTTTCGGCATTTTAGGCTTGTCAAGGAGGGTTTAATTTATAGTGCTCCCAATATTAGTTGATTTAGAAATTTTGACCAAGCTTTGAATGTAATCGCGTGATAATTGTTTAAATTGGAGAGATTGGCTATTTAAACGCGATAATGTGCACATGGTTGACGCGAATTTGAATTTTTTGGTCAAAAGGAGGCATTAAATGGTGATTTCCATGATCTCAGCTGCTTGTCCTTTTTTTTTTTTGCCTAGCTCGTCGCACAGCAGCCATCAGGGAAAGAAGAAGAAGATGGACTAGGTTCGAGTGGGTTTTTATATAATATGAGTTGGGTTTAATCCAAAACTTAAGTGTAGCTCAGGTGGTGTAAGCATGAGTGTGTGTGTGGTTTGGCTCCGGTTCGAATCCCGGCTGGAGCCAAAAATTCTTTTTTTTTTTTTTGTTTGACAGATAAGGGGAAAGGATTGGGCCTGATTTAATGGGCTCGTGATGTTGGGTGGAGGCAAGGAAAGATGGGCCTGACCAAGAGAGTTGGGCTGGTTCTGTCCTGGGCTTCGAAAGACACAAAAGATCAAGTATTGGTCTTGGTTTGGGCTCAAGTTTTTGGACTAGATTATTATTATTATTATTATTATTATTATTATTATTATTATTATTATTATTATTAATATTATACAAAAATGAAATAAAAGAAAAGTGACGGATGTCACATAAACCGTTTTCTTTAAGTTTCCATTAAGAAAAGCGTTTTTTACATCAAGCTGGTGAATTGGCCAAGAACGGGACAAAGTAATGCTTAACACTGTTCGGATAGTTGTGAGTTTTACCACGGGACTGAATGTTTCATCACAGTCCACACCGACGGTTTGGCTTTTGCCATTAACAACAAGTCGGGCTTTGTAGCGTTCGAACTCACCATTAGCATGAAACTTGTGCTTAAATGACCACATATACTGAATAATAGGGGTGTCACTGGGCCTCGGTACTAAATCCCACGTATGATTATCCAATAAAGCTTTATATTCAGTGTTCATGGCATCGTTCCAGTTAGGATCCTGTAAGGCAGCAAGGTGGGATTTTGGAAGAGGGGATACACTTGTGGAGGTGACAGTAGAAAAGTTAAGTGGGACACGGGGCTTGGATATACCAGCCCGTGCACAAGTCATCATAGGATGAGTGGACTGAGTGCCGGATGATATAGGAGGAGGCTGTTGAGGTGCGGAAGGTGGAGGATTAGGTGGGCCAGGAGTGGGGTGAGATGGCTCGAGATCCGGAGGAGGAGTGGGCGGATGGGGAGGTTGATGTGGTGGGTTAGGAGGTGGGTTGAAGCCTGGGGGAGGTTGGCTATTTGGTCCTTGAGCCGAGGGGTTATGTGGGCTAGATGGGCCAAGTGAGGTAGTGGGTGAATGAGTGTTGTTGGGCCGGTTTGGGTGGGCAAACTGGAAAAAGGGTGGTGTGTCATCAGTGGGTGGAAAGTGAGGTTTGGGTTCAGTGGAGGTGGAAAGAGGGAAACAAGTTTCATCAAAGGTAACTTGACGAGAAAAGATGACCTTCCCGGATGAAAGATCAAGACACCGGTATCCGCGGTAATTAGCAGGATAACCAAGAAACACACACTTAGAGGAGTGTGTATGGAGTTTGTGGGGACGTGTGGCCGACTCATTTGGGTAACATACACAACCGAAGATGCGTAAATGTTCATAAGATGGGAAACGATGATAAAGTATGGTGCAAGGAGTGTGGTTTTGAAGAGTTTTGGATGGCAAGATGTTATGTAGGTAGCAAGCTGTGTGGATGGATTCTATCCAAAATTTGGAAGGCATGGACGAGGAGAGATAACATGATGTCGTTTAAACGACAAATCATGTGCTCGGACTTCCCATTTTGTTGGGAGGTGTAAGGACAAGAGAATCTGAATTGTATACTGTGTTGGTTTGCAAATTGTTGAAAATTATGGTTGTTAAATTCCCCACCCATGTCACATTGAAATTGTTGAATTTTGAGTTTAAATTGGGTTTGAACAAAAGCATGAAAGGCGATGAATTTTGTAAAATTTTCAGACTTATATTTTAACGGATAGACCCAAGTATGCTATGTGAAATCATCAACAAGCACCATATAATATTTATATCATGAGTGGCTCACAATGGGTAAGGTCCATAAGTCACAATGCATAATGGAAAATGACATAGAAGTATGATTAATAGAATCATCAAAGGGAAAAGGGAAGTATGGTATGTTTAGCTAATTGACACGCATAGCAAACATAAGTAGAATGCAGTTTATTATAATTCAAAAAATTATTCGAACTAAGAAAATCCATGACATCATGGCCTGGATGACCGAGGCGTTCATGCCAAGACCGAGGAGTGGACAAAGACACGACTGTGGTTGCAAGAGAGTTCTTTGTGAAGGTGTAGAGGCCGTTGGAGCTATTGTAACGACTCAGGGGCGTGCCATCCATGTAATCCTTCACAGAAAAACCGAACGGGTCAAACTCAAGAACAACATTATTATCAGTGGTAAATTGACGAACTGAAATTAAGTTTTTGATGAAGTTGGGATTGTAGATAACATTTTTAAGATGAAAGGTTTTATTGGGGTGTGGAGGGTGGTGTTACCTGATCCAAGGACTGGAAGGCGATTGCCATTACTCACTAATATTGACTTTATGTGACTATACGAGGATAAAGTAGAAATGTTACCTTGGTCAAGCTGACATTAGAAGTTGCCCCGGTGTCCATGTCTCAGTTATCCTCATCAGGAGACTCCATGGAAGAAAAAAAAAGGCAACAGTGAAAGGTAACCGGCAATAGGAAGAAAAAAGGACGCACCATAGTCGAGAGGCGGTTGCGAGAGGATAAAACTAGGGTAAAGAGCGTCTGCGCTCTGATACCATGTGAGTTTCTCAATTGATGATCATTCCATTGATATGTGCTGACTTTGACTAACATTGTGTTGACTTTGACCTTTGACTAACGCTGACTTTGACCTTTGACTAACAAGAATAAGTAATTTTATTAAAAAAGGGATTAAGAGGGGGGGGGGACTTTTAGTTGTTGTTATCACATGGGAAACTAGAAATATGGTGTCATGTCAATCCCTATTTTGATCCGTTACCTCGTGGATGGGCACCCTATGAGGAATTCAGAATGTCTATTGACTTTCCACAAAAATTGTATGCACACATCCCTGTGTTGACCATGTCCATCAAGGCTAAGAGATAGGCAAATACACAAGGAAGTAGCACACACGTCTAATAATCCAGTACTCCACCTAACGTACTGGAACGCCACTGGACTAGGGGGCCTTGAAGAGATAAGGATCAACACGCGAGGTAGTCCTGGATTTCTCGAACTATCCTCACGAAACCCAATAATGTCGCGTAGGGATAACACGCCACATTAGGAATATGGTGAAAGGGATAACACACTCATGTCCAAGGAGGACCCACCTGACCAACACAGTAGATGCCGCGTTAGAGGATCGTACAAGGTCAGGTAGATATGTGCACAAAAGCATATCCCCCACTAGGTTTGATTTCTAAGAGTGATAACCATTAAAGCTCGCCACATGGTTGGGTCTCATTCAAGCACCATTAACGTCTACCACAAAGGAACCACACGAATATTCTTGATAACTACTTTCCCCTAATCATCATCCAATACCTCGGCTACAAATAGGAGACTTCACTTCCTTAGATAAAATCCAATCTTTACTTGCTCTCTCATCACTTACTTTCTCTAAGAAAAGACTAATACTTATTCTAGCGATGGAATGTAATTACCGGAAAAACCCCATCTTCTCCTTCCCGGTGCTTACATGATGTTGAGACTTTTGTAGATCCACAATCCAGCCTAGAATCCAAGAAAAACGAAACACCCAAACTCTGTCAAATGATAGTTCAAGCACCCGCTAACCTAGTGTTCCTTAACATCTTTAATCCGACCCGGATGACCATGTTTAATACATATCTCTTCATTTATCAAGTGAGATTCTGCAAAATTGTAAAAAAACATACAAGAGAAATTTTTAAAGTTTTGTTCATCCATTTATCCAAGTTGCTAATTCATCATATATAGTGGAAGCTTAATTCCACGTCCTTCACTCCACATGGATAGTATTGATTGACCCTTCAAAAAGAAGAAACTTCCACACCAAAACAATGGAGTTAAAATTTCCACGCCAAAGCAAAAATACCACCCAAATCGCCCAGTAGGCAGCGTACCTAACGTTATGAGGCGTTTTTAGCAAAATTCACGCCAATTTCATATTACCGCTACAACTACAGCTACAAGTGGTCTCACTTCAACCAGCTCCAAAAAATAAATAAAATCAATGTTTTAAAAACCGGTTTTTTAATTATACCGGATTTTGTTAAAAAATGGTTCAACCGGTTGAACCGCGTTGTACCGGGAGGTTCAACCGGGTTGATTAGTTAGCTATATAATTTCATAAATTATAACACTAACACAAAAAAATAATCTAAAAGCACATAATTACATACTAAAGAGGTTCAACCGGGTTGATTAGTTAGCTATATAATTTCATAAATTACAACACTAACACAAAAAAATAATCTAAAAGTACATAATTACATACTAAAATACTATTAAAAAGTTAATCAATAAAAAATAATCCAAAAGATAATCTAAAATTTTTAATTTTTTAAAAGTTATTCCTTAATAAAAAATAATCTAAAAATAACCGAAAAACTAACCTATGCCAGTACCGGTATGGCGTTTTAAACCGATATACCGGATTTTACCAGTGGTATAAAATCGATACCGTTTTCGATATTTACCAGAGTGTTTCGTACCGGATCTTTATCCGAAAACAGTAATACCGGTATAACCGACCAGTATTTACCGGTTTTTAAAAAATTGAATAAAATCAGAAGTACTTGACCAGACCGATTGTGTAACCAGTCCAACACAACCCATCGAACAAAACTACTCACACCACTAATTTTATATACGTTACGAGCCTAAAGAGAAACAAAGATAAAAAATGGCCATCATCATCCCCCTCTGCTATAGTGCACCCCCAGCTCATTTTAGCAAACTAGGGTTCCATCAATACCCAATTTGTCGACCTGATTCATCATCATCAATCAATCTCCATCGTACTTCACTCACTCATTCAACCTCAACTCTCAGGTTCATCATTCTTTGTATGTTTTTAAACTTTATTGTTTAGGTAGGAATTAGGATTTGGGTATTGTATGAAAGTCTAGATTTTTAATTAGAATTAGAGAATTTTAACTGTTTTTAAGATTTGGTTGATAAGATTAGTATTAATGAGAAATTGTTTGGAAGGTTGAAGTATAGAATCCTTCTGAAAACATTAGGAATTTATTGTTGCAGTCGTAAGCTACGATATAGTTTTCGGGTTACCAAAAGGGGACTTTAAAGTGTAAATCTTGAGATATGAGAGGGTGTTTGGGATTGCTTTTTGAAAATCGATTATGGCGTTTTGTTGCGGGGCCGAGTTGCTTTTAGATTATTGCGTTTTGTTTTATAAACCGTTCCCAGATATTAAAAACTGATTATTTGCGTTTTCAAAACGCAATAATCCAAAAATCTATTCCATTTCAGATCATTTGCAAAAAGTCGTCCGAGTTGACCGATTACTCGCTACAGGGTGGGTCACCGACTATAGCCGAGTTGGCCGAATATTCCGGGTACTCCCCGCATAGGCCGATTCGACCCCCAAGTACTCGCCCTACTAGGCCGAGTACTCGCAACTCCCCAGTCGGCCGAGTTGATAGTGCCTAGCGAGTTTTGCAACCATGGTCTTAAATTGGTTTTTGAACTGATATAAGTATAACATTTCATAGATTGGAATTAGATATGGTGTAATGTGTACTAGGTCAATACTGTGTTGACTGCATTGATTCATTGTAAGAAAGGATGCTGAAAATTAAAAAAAAAAGGAATAAACTGTTATTAATTTGGAGATGTGTTAAAATGTAATGTAGTTGAACGTTTTATAATCTACTTTTGGCACAAAAACACCCCATGTACAAGAAGCGCACGCCTCAGGCTTTTTTTTTTTTTTTCGAAAAAGCTCGTTTCTTGCGCTTTTTGTACACTGTACGCCTTATGTCACACAAGGCGTAGGCCTTTGCACCTAGGGTCGCCTCGCGCTTAAGCGCTGTTTATAAAACTAAGGTTAAGGTGTTTTTTTTTTTTTGGTTGTGAATGTGAGGATCCCTTAATGGTAAACTTGAGACCTATGTAGCACCGGGACGGGTACGGGACCGGGGTACGGGGACGGTACGGGTACGGGGAACGGCAAAACTCAAAAATTCTAGGTACGGGTACGGCACAGGGACGGCAATAAAAAATATAAAAAAATAAAAATATATTAAATAAATTGCAAAATACTATTGATGCAAAGTGTAAAGTCCAAAAAAAATTACATCTTTCAAAGTAGTTTATTATCAATAATCAAATCGTTTTCAAAATCTAGCTCATCTAACGAAAGATCAACAACCTCTAAAAACCCTACATCTTTCATGGAATCAAAAGCATCTCCACCTACATTCCACGTCTTTAATCACCATTTGGATTCCTTTTATTAGGAATGCTAAACACAAATAATATTATTTGGATTATTAAAAACCATGATTCATCATTGGGTCAAGTAGTAACAAAAGAAAGGAACTTTAATATTATTTTATTATTAAAGACAAAAAAAACCACGAGTTTTTGTGTTACTGTGTTGTTTGAAATCAAAATAGAGGTTTATTGTTGTAGTGCTAAAAGACAAAAAACAATTATTATATTAATATATTATTATAATATACTCCACCACAACACCTTTCCATAAAACTTCATCTTCTTCATCTTTCAAAACCAAAGTTGCAGACTTTTCTTTTACTATTTTTATAGTGCTTCGATGATGATGGTGATGAATTTTTTTACTGATAATAAACACAGAGTTTAAGGAACAGAGTTTAAGCCCTAAAAAAATAGGAAACGTTTCCGAAACTTATCTTTATACGTCCCCAACTTTGGAAGCTTGCTGGAAACGTTTCGGAGCCGTCCCCGAGCCGTTTCCGTCCCCTCAGCGCTTCAGGAACGGGTACTCAACCAAATCAGCCGTCCCCGTGCATCTTAGCTTGAGACACCAACCATACTCTGCTAACCAATGGGATCTGGTAAATCGTTTGTGGCTTTAAAGCCTTAAAGGCCTCTTATGACATGTTTGGCATCCATTAGTATATAACCATTCGTCCATTTTTAGCCGAGACTTTTAACACAGTTGACCCATACATTTTTAGCTATGTTTTTAACTTGCGTTCTATTGACCCATTTGAGAGAATAAGATTAACCCACACCGGCACACTTTCAGGCAAAGAGGTTGAAATGTGCACATCACATCCTACTTGTTTGTGATTTATGTTGGATTACGCGATTCCTTTTACTTGACCATCTGATGTTTTTCATCCGCTTGACCAGATTCAAGAATGCTCCTGGACCGTTGATAGGCAAGAGGTTGTCTTCGTTACATGCAACAAACAAGCCAGCAGGAGAATCTAATGAAGCAATCACAAATGGTGATACAAGCACTGCCCAAGGACCTCCTTTTCTCACCATATTAGCTGGAATTGTCGTCTTTGGCCTTGTACTCTGGGTCGTTGGATCCATTGTGTCGTGGCTAATTGGTCTTTTGGGTTTGATTTTCTCTAAATAAGAGGTTATGATTATGTTGTAATTGTTTGTGAAATGTTTGTCTGGACATTATCATCAGCATTCGTAATTAAACTCCAGTTTGTAACTTGACCCATTGTGCAAGTTGTCATCGACACAATTACAGGCGGCAAAGTGGGCTAAATAGGCGGGTTGAGTAGTCTTTGTGTATGTCAAGGTTACACGAGTATTAAATATTAATTAGTTATATGTGCATTTTAAAAATATATAGAATTTAGAGGAAATAAAAGCTATAAAATAAAGAAAATTAAAGTTCTGATAAAACTACAGCTTATCATAATTTAATTTAACTATAATAATATACCTTGTAATTTGAACAGTGTTTTTATTTTGTCCTAATTTTGTATGTTGTTAAATATGTTTTGTTTCAATAATATTAACATCTTATGGTAGTGGTGTGGTGGTGATATGATATATGTTATAAAGAAACAACCTGGGTTCGAATCGTTTATGGCCAGGTTTTTTTTTTCACATCAGAATTGATGGTAATTATCAACTCAGGTGGGGTTGTTTTTGGTAATTTTGCTTCTGCTCCCTAGCCACGTGTTCTGTTTTGAAACCCTCCACCGAACACATCACCTACCCACCTTCATTTCTTCCTCCACAAACCCACACGTATCCATCTACTTCCCTCTGGTCATCAACACCTGTATCCATCCATCTTCCTCCTTGCGCCACACACTCTCTAATCTCTCTCTTCCTCCTTATTCCTCCTTTTCTCTATACGATCATCTATACACTCACAACCACCCAATCGTCGTCACCCACAGCCCTACTACAGGAGGAGCGGGAGATATGCAAAACCCTAGATCCCTTGCATCATCACAATCTGGGTTCCTATCCGTGTCCATCACCGATCCTGCTAAAATGAGCAACGTCGTTCAAGCTTATATCTCCTATAAAGTCATCACTAAGGTTATTTCAATATTAATTTAATTATTAATTGCTGGTTTAGATAAAACCTAATTTAGAATTTAATTAATAGGTAAAGTTAATTGTTATATCATGGATTGTTAAACTCATCACTTATGACTTATTATGATGGTGTTATTGTGTTTAGTTATTTTTGTTTAGTTATTTACAGTCAGATGCTTGTATTTTATGTTTGCAGACAAATTTACCAAAATATCATGGCTCAAAAAAGATTGTTATTCTATGGTATACGGATTTTGTTTGGTTGTGTGATCGGCTTTTTGAGAAGTGTAAAGGCGTCTTTATTCCTCCTCTCTCGGAGAAGAGCACTGTAGGTAACATATAAACTACATTGTGATTTGTTATACTTATTGTTTTGGTTAAGCGTTTGTTGAAATTGTTCGTTGACATTATACGCATTTAGTGATTAATGTTGTGTTCCTTTGGAATTTATGCGGTTCGTAACTTAGTTTAGAAACAACTGTAGTTCATATGGATTATATCATTGTATCTTGATTCATTGGCGATTTCGATTTTTGTTTTGATTTGATTTATAAAGGAAAGGAAGAGTAGATGACGACGAAGGAGACGTTTTGCCAGCCGTTAGTGTCCCCAACAGCTGCCCTCAGGTGCGCCATAATATTAACTACAGGTTCATTATTTGGTTTCGGACCCTATATGAGGTTATTGGTTTCTAAAATGCTTAAAACTAGCATTCACTTTTCAATCAAACTTAATCGAAATAATGATATAAAAAACTATATATTTAGATTTTTAATAATAAATACTACAAATTTTTAAGGGTCCACGGGGTTGTTGTCCTCAACTCTTTGGTAGTGTTGTAATCGAGCCAACTATGAGCTACTCACGGTTGGCTTGCTAAAAGCCTTAATTGAGCAAAGCTTACAGGAACCGAGTTCCAGCCGTATTTAATAAACAAGCTTAAGGCGGAGATTCATATACACGGGTGGACCCACCCCAAGCTGAAGGGTGGTGGGTGCCCACCTAGATTTTTTTTAGTATTATATATACGCGTTAATCCCGTCCGCAGCCCATAATATTTTTCATTCGCACCACTTGGACTTTTGAAGCCGACCCCTAAGAAAAAAATATATAATTTTGTGTTTAGAGTTATCTTTTTTATTGTTGATTCATTTTGCTCCAAATTATCTATTAAGTTTGTGTAGGATGCGTGTCAAACCTGCTAATTGGTTTCGCTTTCAACGGTGACTCGAGCTTGGTTTTCGATTTCATTGTCCTCTACGTCATTCGTTAGGTTTTCCCCCACTTTTTCCCTTGAGCATCTCGATTTTTGTTCGTTTAGGAAGCTGAATTCGGTTTTTATTTGTTACTTATATCAAGATGTCTATGTAGTTTCGGACCCTGGTATAAACAAAACGTATTTATAATTCATACAATTATATGTTTGTTGAGTTTGGTATTTATTTGATGTCTATAATAGTAGTTTTAGTTGCCTGGATGTTGCATGCTCAAGAATGAGTTGTGTATATTTAATTTAATTGTTTAACTATATAGAACTATGCTTACACATCACTAACAAATATTTTTATAATACTATGTTTTCTATGTGAAGATCCAATTAAATAATGATAGTAGTGTTATGTTATATTATCACTAATACAAGACTATAACTGCATATGAATCAGGTTCTTTCAGTTGCAGGGGCATCATTATAACATGCTCATTTTGATAAGGAGGTGGCAAATTTCTTCATGAGCCAAATGTGTATAAACATGCAAATCGCAAGCATGGGATGGTTTTAGCACTAACAGAGTATGAAGCTTTATGTGAGTAGCTTCAAAGTAAATTCATATTTTGGTTTAAGAGTATTGAAAAGGTGTTTCTTTGTCACTTATATAACGAATGCAACATCGTAAACTTTAGCTTGCGGTCTGGTGGAAAGAAAGAGAGGCAGGCAGCAATGACGAAGTAATCAGGTGCTTTTTTATCACTCATATAATTAACACAACATCGCAAACTTTAACTTGTGGTCTGGTAGAAAGAAAGAGATGCATGCATCAACGATGAAGCAATCGGCTCATCCCCGCTAACCACTACTCCCAGCCATCGCAACCGCTACCAGTTTACCAGTTGTCCTCCGGTAGTCCGGTTACTGCAGTTGTATCGCTGTAGTTGCGCCACTACACCAGGTTAGTTTTTTTTAAGTGTTTTTTTAGTCCAAATGAGATGTCATTAAGTGAAATTGATGTTGATGTATATTTATCGGATTCTTTGTTATCTCAAGTGCCTCATTGGTTGCAACTATATTAAAATTTGATGTCCATTTGCCCCACCAAATTTGTCATTGTGTATGTAGTGTGATCATATTTTTATTTTATTTTATTTTATTTTTTGTGTAGAAATTACACTAAGTTGATGTTAGTGACATCCTGCACATCTCTTATGGAATTTCCATGATTGATATATTGTTGGCGGGATTGAACATTTGGAATGAACAACAAACATAGATATGTTCTTTCGTGCTTCTTCCCCTCCAAACTATATAAACCAACTTCCATTTTCCAAATTACATGTCACTATATCATGGATACCTATGTTTTTGCTAATTGTAATTTTTTGTGGAGTTTTGTAGATTTAATTTTTTAATATTTGTAGCCAAAGATATATTTTTTTTCCTCTGTTTTTAGTTATATCTTTCTACATTGTTTTTCATTTTAACCTTGATGGAAGGCTGATTGTAGTTAATAAGAGTGATAGTTTAAACCCATAGCATGTTCCTTTATATGTAATTGCTCGCAAAACTATGCAAGAATGCGTAGATTTAAATAAAGCGTGCAACAATTTGTAGACATGACTCAGGGTTGAGGTGACGTTTAAACCTTGACGCGGCAAATTTGAAGGATGACAAGTGCTTTCCTGCAACCTCAATTGCAGCCATGGCGAACTGACCCAATTACATGCTGATACTAATCACTGGCGATATGTGCATTTTTAAATTTTGCTATGTGTAGGCAACACAACAATTTAATGACCATGATAGAAGTTTTAAATAACATTAATACATGTTTGATTTGGAATAATGCATCATGTTTGTAACTTTATAACCAATGTAAGTGATCTTTGTTTGACCTTTGATTGTTATTAGCATAGTTGTTGCACAACGCAAATATTAAAATGTTTTACCCAGTTAGCGCGCCGCAACGCGCGCGTGATTTAAAATCCTAGTTAAGATAATGGAGTAAAATTCACATTACGTTATTAACATAGTGGTTTGCAATTTATCAAATGATTAGAGATACATATAATGAAAAATGAACGATTAATTCTTCAAAGTTAGATAACATATAACTTGATTATAATTTATTGATTATTCTATAAGTTTCTTCACTGTTTTATAAATTTGTTTAAACTAAATTTAACTGTATAAATCACTAAAGTTTCAAAATCTGCTTTGGTGGTCTCACATTTTAACATATTGGCCAACAACGGACTATGACTAACATAATGCTAACTGGTTATAAATGGAACATATTATTTTTATTCATAGTCCGTTAGTGGCCAATATGTTAAAAGGTGGAACCGCCATCACACATTTCGTTAGTTCGGACTAGTGGCGACCAATTGCAGATAGTTGAGCTTATTTAAATCCGATACACCATAAACAAAATACCTAAATGTGTATAAAAACAACTCAAATGCATAAACGACAAAAATAGTGTATGCCAATAATTGATATGTCATATATGTACATATTTAAAAAAAATCAACAAAAGTATCACCAGGCATAAAAATTGGGTAAACGAGTACACTTTATTGGCATTCAATTTGATAAACGAGTCAATCACCAGATCCCAAACTTGCCTCAATTCTCAAACCCTAAAAAAAAAAAAAAAAAAAAAAAAAAAAAAAAAATCTTAAATCTAATCTCATACCCGGTTACTTAAACCTGTCACAAGTGTGCCAGATTTCGAGTTTGAATGACATCCCAATTAGGGATGAGCTCGGGACGGTATCGGTACCAACCGATACCAATCCTGAAAACTCCCAAAACCAAATACCGATACCGAAAACATACGGTACAATATTCGGTGAGTATCTATACCGATACCGAAAATACCAAAATTGAAAACCTCTAAATGCGAATATCGATACCAATACCGAACACCCTGAGTTCACTTTGGAATAGTTATTTGTGCCACCCCAAACCGACCAAAAAATATCGCAAATCTGAGTGTAAACGTCTGATTGCTGGTAGAAGAAATCAAAATAGAAATCATCGAAAGAAAAGAATGGGGGAAGAAACGAATCCTTCATCATCATCATCAACAACACTACCAGACACTCAGCTCTTCGGTCTCCTCTCTAATCTCCTCCAACAGGTAATTAATCCACTCTTTTCATCAACCTATTTCAACATCTGCTTATATTTTTTATTAATTAATTACTTTTATTGATTTCATGGGTATCTTTTAATTCCATTTATATCTTTGATCTGGGTATTGCTATTTGCTCTTGAGGGAAGATTTTTTCTGTATGTATGATAATCTTTGGATTCTTATAGTCAAGAACAGAAAAGCTGTTAAATTTAAGGTTCATAGTTTTAAAGGTACCATCTTTAAGTGATGGATTGTCTTATCATGGTTTAAATATGTGCATATATGCAGTTTGTTTTTAGTGCAACCAGCTGATTGCATTGTAAGCAAGATTAGTTGTCATTCCATGATTTGCAGAGAGAGGGGGGGGGGGGGGGGGGGGACCCTGACCTGCCCTGAT
Organism: Ambrosia trifida; assembly: GCA_028751855.1. Classification (NCBI taxonomy): domain Eukaryota; kingdom Viridiplantae; phylum Streptophyta; class Magnoliopsida; order Asterales; family Asteraceae; genus Ambrosia; species Ambrosia trifida. The sequence continues at coordinate 121,438,964 of CM054129.1, read as the reverse complement.
TTTCACCAATCCTGCATTGCCACCTCTCTCTACTGATTCACTACCCTGAACCCACTGCCCAAGATACCGGTAGCCGTGGTGGTAGTGAGGTACCCAAATGCTTCACGGGTGGCGCCCCGACACCCCTAAGGCTCTGCACTATTTAGTATCTTTTACACCACAAATGTTTATTTGTGTTGCATCATGTTAGCTCCACTTAGGTGAGTTCATTGCGTCATCTTATCCTTTCTCATTCCCGAACCTTTCAATTTCGTTTTCTGTTTGGGATCATGGTTTGTTGCAGGTTTAAGGTTTTCGATTTGGGAGGATTTTTTAATGTTTTGAATTTTAGAGACGCCTTGCCTTAGTGTTGTGTATAGGGACTACGACTATCATAGGGGTTAGTGCTTACTTTTCTTGTTTCTTTGCTCTTTATTTGTAGGCTGTAGCTACTGTAGTTTACTTATCGCTGCATGTTAGCCGTAGTTTACAACTATCCTTATTAGTACGTCTGCATGGTTGTTTGCTATGAGTCTCTTAGCTGTATTTTATATTTACCAAGGATAGAGGTAATTCTTTTGTATGGTTGTTTGCTCTGAGTCTCTTACGCCTTAGCTGTATTTTATATTTACTTTAGGATACAGGTAAGGTTTGCCCCCTATCACCCCCCCCCCCCCCCCCCCCCCCACACACACACACACAAAAACCATAGCTTTGCAATGAGAAGGATAATACTTGGTATGTTTGTTTGACTTGAGAGGGTCTTGATCATAGTTGTTAAAAGCCATCGCCTCTTGCGCCTAAGCCCATATCTTAGGCAAGGCGATGCATTTGCGCTTTGAGTCGAGGCCTATGCGCCTTGAGTGCGCCTAGCGCCTTTGATAACTATGGTCTTGATCAAAGCTTTTGTTTTCTTTGGGAAAGGGAAGGTGATATAAGAGTGTTTTTGTTTGGTTGTGGTGGGGTGTGGGGGGGGGGGGGGGGGGGGGGGGGGGGGGGGGGGGGCTTATTTTGGACTTGGGCCCTAAACATATGGGAAACCTCCCTGCCCAAGTAATCATGTTCCAATCATCGCTAATGGGCCTACCCATGAATCGAACTCTAGTGCAATGAAACAAATGGACCTAAGGGTTTTAGGTATGCGGTTAAGGGGTTTTGAGTGCTTTTGCGGGTTAAAGGGTGCATGAGATGAGCGGTGTTTGACCGAAAGGGAAGGGGTGATGTGGCACTTGGCGAGGTAGTGATTTGACCGGTTGAGGTGGTGGTTTGAGTGATGGGGTAAGGCGGTGGTTTCACGGACCAGGGAGAGCAGTTTCTTTGGTGAATATTCTCAGCATCTTCCACAAAGATAAAAGGGGTAATTAAATCTTAGTGCATCCTAGGAAGACTTTATTATGGGTGTATAAAGTGGATGGATATCTTGATCTCCCACAGCCCACACTATGAATTTCTTAACTCCTGACCGAAAACGTTATGTTGTTTACTTATCTGAGGATGTTCGTTCTTTATTCCTTTTTTCTTGAATTTTTTAGGTGGAATCTTTAAGTAATCAAGAAGAAGTCGAATTGCGTGCAAAGATTGAAGCACTTGGGTTAGAAGTTACCAAAGTTCCTTCAAAGTCTACACAAAATCTTGATGAGGTACATAATTTTTATCGTTTTTTTTCTTCAAAAAACATGAAATAATCTCAAACTCTTGTTTAGCTGTTGCCTGTTTCTAAATTTGTGCATGTCTGTACCCAAACGTCTTTTACGGTTTTACCTGATACCTATTGTAGTGTATAGCAGACTTTAAAATTCACTTTTGATATACACATAGATTTTTTTGTTGTGTAACATTTACATAGTTCTAATTATCATTTAAACCCTAATGTCAAACCCTAATTGTTGCCCTTCTGTTCTTCCCCGTCGATGACCTCTGCACCTCCCACGATGCTCCCAAACTCTTATGTAAGCTATAAACTCGATTTGAAGGCCCGTGTAACAATGTATTCAATCAAATTTGATGAACCTTAAACTTTGATTTTGGGATTTTGATTTAGGTTTCGGGTTATACATTTTGACGCAATTGAAGACTTGAGCTCGTAGTCTGAAAATTGTAGCGACTTTTTTTTCGTACCTGAGGTGAAAAAATTGACGGGTCACACTATGTAACGGGTCAAAACACATAATCTTTTAATACTACTACTATGGCTGTCTGCCAACACTTCACTGCCCTATTTTTGAATTTGTATAAATATTAAATGTGTTCACTAAGAGTATAAAAACTATGTTTTTCAACTAATAGTATATTTTTTTATTTGAGTTTTAAGAGGTTTGAAACACCTTGGGTTTCTTTTGGCCTGTCCCTAACGGTTAACCGTTTAAGTTTTAGCTTACGTTTCAAATTTTTACTCGTATGACGGCTATGACTCGTTAGAGATATAATATAATCTTACCTAGATCAACTCATTTTTAAGGCAAATGGGTCAAAATTTCCTACTTTTCAGCCCATCTGTTTTGCCATCTCTACTCATAGCTAAACATTGTCTTTGATCTTGGTAAATTTGTAGTTGGAGATAGCTGCTGAGCTGGACAAACTATCTGCCAAGCTGGCACATGTGGATGAGATGATATCTTCAGCTGATGTGGAGGTGAAGTCCCTGTTGAGTGATACAGCTGATGTTTGGATGCCAGTTATCACTGCCAATTCTGATGAAAGGCGTAATTTTACAGCAACGCTTGACAACGAGCCTCCAAAGAAAACTATCTAAATCCAAACTCCGACTAGCTAAACATACGCGAGTTGGCTGCAAATCAACATCCGAAGGCGAAAGTTATCGACCCGAGACTTTTCAGTCATGCAATGGTTATTGTTGGGACACCAAATTTGTTCTTCAGAAATTTCATAATATTTTTGAACAAATAAATATATACTTGGATGAAATAATTAATTTGTTCAATGTTATTAATGCTGAAAGGTTATACAAATAAATATATACTTGGATGAAATAGTTACTTTGTTGCAATGTTACTTTGGGTGTGGAAATGATGTGGATAATATCAAGTACAATATGTGAGACTATAGTCTAGTGTAGATAATTCAAATGAATTTAACTATTCAGTTCGATTTTAGATATGTAAATTCAAGAATTTGGAAATCGCTAGAACGAGGTAACATCTGAGTTGGTCGTTTGTATTAATAGCTTGAGTCCTTGTGATATTTTGGTGCGTTTGATATTCCTAAACTACTATGATTAGCCAAGATGTATCCACAACTTTAGATTTTAGAATTTTGCTATCCAATGTAACGACATTTAAATTACTTTGGTTTCCTTTTGTTGATTATATAACTTTAGTACTATTATTTTCGGTATACGAGTCGGACCCGACCCGGGCCACCTAATGGATAAATGACCCAGGGGGTTAGAAATTCCGCACCCCATGAAAAAAAAAATCTTGAGTCCGCCACCAGTGATTGGTTAAAGAAACAAACGAACCTTAGAGGTGACACGTGACCCTTTACATGAGAGTGGAAAGTGGAACACCACGCCCTCAATGGCTCCATACGTGCAACCCATGTGAGAATGATGTGACACTTACGAAGCATTTTTCACACTCCCACACCCGATATCCTTATATATATTTTTATATGTACAAGTGTGTAATTGTATAATACTATAATCTGTAAGATTATATTCGTTTGTGATTTTACAACTTCTAGTTTGACTTTGCACTATAAAAAAACAGGCCGACACCGGTGGAGGTGAGTTTAACAAAGTCTTCGACGACTTATCACCAAATCTTTTATTATTGATTTCATGGGCTTATTTATAACTTATAACTTGTCATCACAATATCTCAACTTAACGAAATATGGAACGCCACAAGCACTTTAGCCACCCACACACTCTTTCCTTCCACAAAAGCTTGGAAGGTGCACAACTCACTTGTACCGGCTGCAACATGCCTTGTACCGGCACCCCGGTCTACTCGTGTCGCGCATGCAAGTTCTTCCTCCACGACCGATGCTTCAACGCATCACGATCACTGACACATCCGTCACACCCCGATCACCCCCTCTCGCTATTCCCATCCCCAACGTACACATCGGGCACTTTTGTTTGTAACGCGTGTAACAAAACCGGTTCGGGCTTTAGCTTTTGTTGCTCCAATTGTGAATTTGATCTCCACATCCATTGTGCTTACGATACCTTAAACCCTAAACCCTCGAACCCTCCACCAAATCAGATCAAACTCAAATCACATCCAAACCACCCATTAAAATATTTTCCCAAGCCACCTCCCACTATTGGCACACGCTCATGTGACGTGTGTGGCACTAGCTGTGATCCCAACAGTGCATTGTACCGTTGTGATGCATGTGACTATGACGCGCATGTGACATGCACTACTTTGCCAGAAAGTGTGCGTCGCGAAGACCACCCTCACGCGCTCTCATTACTTTATGTGAATCCATACGCGTCATTTGAATGTAACGTTTGTAGAGGGGCGATCGCACAAAGCAACTGCATGTACCATTGTTCGTCCGATTGTAACTATGGTATGCATGTTAAGTGTGTACCCGCCAAGGTGTCTGAGCCTGCAGCCCCGATGAACGAAATGACGTTTCAGTTGGAAATGTTCAAGCTACAAAATCAGATGCGAGTGCATCAAATGGCAGTTGACACCATGATACTAGGTGGTCATGGTCTCCATCGTAATCGATACTATCGATACTAATGGCTATATCGTTAGCGAATTCAAAATGTACGTCGAATTTGTGTGTTGTTTCCTTTTGTGTGGTTACATTTAATCGTGTTACATTGTGGTGTATTGATAATTTGTTTCCTAGCTTAATGGTTGATGAACTATGTTGGTTTGAAATATTACTAAATTGAATAATGAATGTTGGCGTTTTGTTTACCAAGTGTTTTTGGATCTATTGATGACTTACTATATTGTTACATTTGCTATGGTTATGGAATGTTTGATGTTTGTTATTGTTACATTCACCTGTGTGGCTTTTGTGATGAGGAGAGAACCGCCCAAATAGACCAATCACACGACAACAACTCAATAAAAGTTCATTCTAAGTGATGTATCAATATATAGGCAGGCGGTGGAAACGACAGGACCCCACCGCCACCTAGGGTTCTAGATCTAAACATGACAAAGATGGGCGACCAAGAAGAAGCCATTACGCGCACAAGCGCCGGATTCATCCTTAGACAACACCATCGGAAACAACCTGCCACAACAATGTTGGAATTGTTGAGAACAACCGGCGGCAATGGCGTAGCTACCTTGTCTCGTTATCAGAAAACGACCCACAACAACATCGACGACCAGAACCCCACAACAACATCGAAGACAACCACCCTACAACACAGATTGGTGGAAGAATGGATGAAGAAAGAAAAGAGAGATCATCATCATCATCAACATTATCATACTCAGTAAATCTGAGTCAACAACAAAAGTAAGGTAGGGTTTGAGGAGAATAAGATGTAGACAGCCTTACCTCTATCCCGTAGAAATAGAGAGAACTTCTATTGGGACCCCTGGCTCGAAGAGAGAACCGCCCAAACAGACCAATCAGACGACAACACATCAGCTATTCATTGCGTTTAGAAATTAATAGATAGGGTAGTTATAAATATATAAAAAGCAATTACACATATATAGTTAAGTAATAAATAAGTTATAAAATGACTAACAAGTCAAGCCAACATTGAAAAGTACTACAAGATCACATTTTTTGGCAGAGCGTGAATCGAGACATATTCAAGCTCTTACCGGATAAACGAGCCAATCTCGAGCTAAGCGATATCAAGATCGGCTCGACTCATCTATACACGTACTAATGAATCATTCCAGTCGAGTACGTAACTGGAATAAAGAAATACTAGATTACCCGTTCACCCTGCACAATATTATTCAGCTTAGAAAAACAGTAAGAAGTATCATGCACTTTAAATTAAAATCTCACTAATTCTGTAAAACACACACAAAACTAGTCGTTCCTAAAGCAGACAGTCGCAGTCCACACACACAAAGTTCAACACGCGTGAACTTGGGAAACGTTCACATATTAAGCTTCTAGTTCTATCGTAACAGACCACCACCTATCCACATCCATCTGACTAACAATCCACTCGCTTTATTATTTGGCTTCGTCTGGTCCACCGGCTGCAGCACCATGACCCTCTTTACCAGCACCACTACCGTCAGCGCCACCACCATCTTGCATACTTCCTCTCCAGATATCACTAGCGCCTGAGCTTGGCGGCGGCACACTGCTTGGTCCACTTGGCCCTCCGGGCCTAACGCTCATCTGAGGTTGCATAACCTGTGGGCTGTTAAACGGCATTGCTGGCATTTGTTGTGGAAAGCCAGGAGATTGTTGAGCCATGACAGCCGCCTGAGGATGCTGCATGAAAAATCCTCCTTGTTGTGGGATACCCGCGTGTGCAAGTGGGCCCATCTGTATCGTATAAGAAGATTCATAGCCACAAATCCAAACATACTTTTATACAAATATAAAGATTATGGAGTAATAGAAACGGACCTGAGATGAAATTGTCGGTGCTGGTGATGGCGTCGGTGGTTGAGCATCAGCAATGGCTGCTAGATACATCAAATTCTTCTGAAGTAGCGCCTGATACCTATAACATACAATCAGTTTTATTTTAGACGTTTTGATAAACATGCACACCGAAGTTTAAATATTTAGTGTGATCGTAGGGTTGGATACTCACTGCGCACATTCGGCAAGCTTTCCAAGGTTTTGGTTGGTCATTATCGCTAATATTAATTGCTTGTTCTCGTCAAGGAACTGTAAGAACAGATGCACGACAGCATTCATGTATCATCGTATAACATTTAAGAAAGGATAACTGGTAAGAAACATTGAACATGATGCCATGGTGATCACGCATATGACGTTAATTTTGCATTAGAATTATTTCGCACAAAACACAACCCAAACCGACCCATTCACAGGCTAAGGGGTCAAAATTTGCCACCTTTATATTCAAGCTTAACTGTCATATGTTAGCTTCAGCTTACACAAATACGTAACGGGTTAATAGTCACTTCCAATGCACGCCACATCTTAGCACGCCACATCATTCCAGACCTCCACCTAAAAAGATTATCTCTTTCCTCTAACACTAAACCAATCCAAACCTCCACCTCACACCGTACTCAAAGTTTAAAAGAACGGAAATAAGCCTCGAGGCGAACTGAGGCGTAACCGCGTAAGCCCAAGACGGAATCAAAAAAATAAATATAAAAATTATATATCTTTTAAAAAAAAAAACAATTGACTCGGAAAAGTCCAACACATAAAAAACACACTTGAAAAATAAAATAACTGACCCCAAAAGTCTTAACAGATAAAAAACAACACCCTAACTCCCCTGAGGCGCATCCGAGGTGCACCTGGCACGCACATTTTCTTAACGGCTCAACCCTTAGAGGCATATGTACAAACTGAACCCCACCTCAGACTCCCACATTTTCTTAATGGCTCAGCCCTTAGAGGCATATGTACAAACTGAACCCCACCTCAGATTCGTTTTCTTAGCACCTCGCCTCGAGGCGCACGCCTCAAATGTTTTTTTAAACCATGACCCCACTTTTATATAAAAAAACATCTATTAAAAAAAATGTGTCCCAAACATTGGTTCGGTTTGTGTCCGCTTGAGTGAACCGGAACCGGACCTTGTTACGCCATCTCCTCCAACGCCCACATATGCCTGAAAGTGAGGTTTGGAGTCTGGACATTGTCCAAAATCTCACTAACAGAAAGTAACAAACAGACTTAACAGTTATCTTCTCATCAATACTTCACCTAACTTTATAATTGACACCTTATTATATATCTTCTTCAAATTCATCACTCACAATTCATTTTTAGCTTTAAAAATTAACAACCAAATACACAATTTCTACCAGCAATCATAAATAATAATAATAATAATAATAATAATAATAATAATAATAATAATAATAAATCCTAACTTTCCTAAACAACTAAATCAAATATCAAATCCTAACTAGTACTCATAAAAAAATAAAAATAAATAAGCAGGTAAAATTCAAAATAAAAAAAGGGGGAAAATAAAAAAAGTAAAAAAAAAATAAAAAAAGGAACCTTTTGGATCTGATCGGTGGTGATGTTAGTAGGAGGAAAGGAAGAAGACATCATGGGATTAGGCATCATCGGCTGCTTCATTTTTTTCCGTCTTTCAAAAATCAATGTACTTTTTTCTTCAATTATTATTATTATTATTGTTATTTATTTGTCGATCAAGAAAAGAAGAAACCTAAACTAGTGATATATATGAACGGAACGGTGACGGAGTTAGGTGATCTCTCAAGTCTCAACGTTGAAAACTGACTCCATTCTTCTTTTAAGGGCATTTTCGGAAAACTACTGCAACTATTACTAATAGTTTAAAGAAGAAACCTAAACTAGTGATAATTACGTGGTTAGTCCCTGTGATTTCTCTAGAGTTTCAAGTTTAGGTACTAATAGTTTAAAGTAACAGGTTAGGGTATTAAGGTTTGTTTTTGTAACAATGTTGGGTACTAATACTAACTATCGTTAAATTTTCTGTTAACTTTAGTTAAAGTGATTAAAATGCCTTTTTATAAACTAGAGGGGCCATTATGTATTAAACTTTATTTACAAAACCCTTAGTACCCAAACATGAAACTTTAGAGAAACCACATGGACTAACCATGTAATTAACTCATTATTTTATTAAATGTATTTAACTCATTATTTTATTAAGTGTATTTATTTTTCATATTATAATTAAATAAGGAATATTTAATTAAAACATTCTTTTATTAAATATACTAGCTTTTATTCCGGGAGCGTCCCAGGGTTGAAAAATATAACAATTCTAATAATACTAATACTAATAGTTATAATTATTACTCTTGTAATTAAATAAATAAAAAAATAACCTTGCAATAAGGTGACACCATGTGTTGCAGTGTTGCACGATTCTTTCTCCTAGCTTCTCTTGATGAAGTATACCTATGCATCTTTAGAAGAGTAAATTCGAATGATAGCATGACGATTGGGCTGAATTTCAACATCGTAGATAAGAATCTGGTTTAAAAGAAAAAACATGATTAATGAATAACCTGGACACTTTGTGTTTTTTTTCATGTATGAACGAAACCCCACAAAAAATAGTCGTTTTTTTTCTCCATTTTTTATGTAGCACCATGGTACTCGTTGGAAAGATAATAAAACGCTCGTTAATTTGGTGTAATTTTTTTCTTTAAAAAATCTCGTATATAAAAGATATTAACGTTTAAAAATAATGGGAGGAAACATAAGAGAGAAAAATTTAATTTTTTTTTAAATTTTTTTCCTAAAATAACTCAATCTAATTTTAGTAGATTAGATTTTATATTATTATTTGTTTTTTTTTTAATTTGTCACATGACATGACACATGGCACACTTAAAGAGGAGAATGCCTCCTTGAGTGCCATGTCATTAAAATTGCTTTCTTTTATTATATACTAGATCTTTGCCCGCGTTACACGCGGTTTACCAACGTACAATTATTTTGAGGGGTAAAACATATAAAAAATGTAGCAGAAATATTTTATGAAGATTTAAAAGAAACCAATACACAATGTATTCAAATGTCACTAAATATTTCTTTATACACCACATCTTTAGACACATTGAAACGGTGTGAAGATTCAATGGAGTCGCAGTTAAATACTCCACTTGGTGGTACATTTTGTATTCCATCATTTGTAGGATTATTGACCTTGAATCTCTTGGCATCTAGTTGTAATTTTATAAATTTGCGACACTCGACCACATTCTTAATTTTTTCTTCATTCGAGAGAACTGTGAAGAAAAATAAATTACTTGCATAATACCATTAGCATATAAATAAAGATGTAAAATATATGAAATTCGTTTACCGTTAGATATATATTAGATAATAGTGTTCCTTTGTCATTACCTTAAAAAAAACCATAAGTTAAATGAAAAAACACAAGTAATATAAAATGGAAATCAAAATTAATTTAGCTTAAAATGTTGCTATAATTAATTTAGATTAAAATGTTGCTATAATTAAAAATTCTAATTTTTTTATTTAAATTATAGACGATTTTTAAAATGTATAGGTATAAAATGTAAAGATTTCAATATACCTAAAATAAACTTAAACATATATAATCCGTAGATTTTTAAGTTGTATAGGTATATTTTTTAAATATAATTTATTGTTTGTTAGTATCTATTGACTAAAAAAAGTCAAACCGTGTCAAACAATTAAGGTGGTTAAAGAAGTCAAACATTGCTAAAAGTATCAAAAAAAAAAAATTTAACTAAAATGTTAAATTTATAAACCAAAAAACTACAAATTAATGTTTAAAAAAAATTATTGAATGGTTAATTTCAATCTTTCAATGTTTTAAATTTACCAAAAAACAGGTTGATTGTTTATTTCTAAAATTTGAATGTTTGTTTCTAAAATTTAAAGATGGCAATCTACCAAATTTATTTTAATTGTTTGTTAAATTTGTTTGATTGGGTTTAGTAATTGTTATTTTTCTGTTGAACAAAATTTAAAATATTACAGTTAATAAAAACTCAGAAATTGTTAGAAGTAAAAAAAAAACTGAATCTGTTTTGCATTCAAAGATTGTGTTTGAATTTTAAAAAACAAAGTCAAACCTTGATTCTTTATTTGCTAAAATTGCACGATTTCAATTTACCAAAAATTTACTTTTGATTGTTTGTCAAGTATGGTTTGTAAAACATAAAATATTATTCCATAATTAAAAAAAATGGCATTAATAAGAAATTAATATGAATTTTTAAAAAAAGTCAAACCATATACTAACCGAAAAAAACAATTATTGTTTTCAAAAGGAAATTTTTTTAAAAAATCACAGATTATTTCCATAATTACAAACATTGACATTAATAAGAAATTAATATGATTTTTAAAAAAGTCAAACCATTTACTAACCGAAAATAAGAATTAATGTTTTATCAATAATATTAAGTATCACGGTTGGTTGTTAAAAATTAAATTATTTCCATAATTACAAAAACTGTTATTAATAAGAGATTACAATGAATTTTTAAGAAAGGTCAAACCATTTACTAAAAAAATAACATTATTGTTTTAAAAACAGTTTTTTTTTTTTTAAAAGAAACCCTTATCAACTATGTTTACTATCTTAGTTCCTAAACAACAAAATAACATTAATATATACCACTAATATCCATAACATAATATTCAAAATATAGTGTTTTTAACTAATAAGAATAACCCAAAATATTAGTGATTCTAAACATAAAAAACCCCAAAATTCACGAATTACCACATGAGTAGTAAACGTGCCAAATCATCGAATTAGCATTGATTTTTATACACTAAAAATAGTAATGTGACAAATCATCGAATTAGCATTTATTTTGTGTTTAAATGTCTTTAATTTTTATAACCGGATTTTTTTAAAAATTTTTATTTTGAATGTTTAAAAATAAAGTAATTCAAATGAAAATAAGCGTATTAATTGTGATGAAAAAAATTCAAATTTAACTTTGTTTATAAATGTATTTATATTTATATATTATTAATAATTTTGTGTTTAAAGGTTATTAATGAAATGGTAATCATAATTATTAACATGAGATGTTTCCAATATTGTGTAAATCATGATAAATGTTAATTATACGCTAAAAATAGTAATATGACAAATCAAAGAATTAAGCATTTATTTTGTGTTTAAATGTCATTAATTTTAAAATCCGGATTTTTTTTAAAATTTTTATTTTGAATGTTTGAAAATAAAGTAATTCAAATGAAAATAGGCGTATTAATTGTGATGAAAAACTTCAAATTTAACTTTGTTTATAAGTGTATTTATATTTATATATGATTAATAATTTTGTGTTTAAATGTTATTAATGAAATGGTAATCATAATTATTAACATTAGATGTTTCCAATACTGTGTAAATCATGATAAATGCTAATTATACGCTAAAAATAGTAATGTGACAAATAAAAGAATCAAGCATTTATTTTGTGTTTAAATGTCTTTAATTTTAAAAACCGGATTTTTTAAAAAAAATTATTTTGAATGTTTAAAAATAAAGCAATTCAAATAAACATAGGCGTATTAATTATGATGAAAAAAATTCAAATTTAACTTTATTTATAAATGTATTTATATTTATATATGATTAATAATTTTGTGTTTAAAGGATATTAATGAAATGGTAATCAATAACATGAGCATGGAGCAACTAAATAAAAAAGATTAGAAACTCTACCGTGAGTTTTTACCGTCTCTGGGATTGAAGCTAATAATCGCCCGTCCTGTATATCGAGATGAAAAAACTCGTGTATTAAATGATGAAAGCATGAATATATTTAGATAATAGGTAACTGTATCAAAATCAAGGAAGGTCGTAATATTTTTTCTTTTTTAGGTTTTCAAACATTGTCCATACATTTGCATACGAAACATTTCCATACGTGCTTACCTGAAAATCTAAATAAAATGACATTATTCAAAAAATTAATTCATATAAATAAGCAAACATGAAACATCAAACAAAAGAAAAATCAAGCCCAAGAACAAAATTTCAAACAAACTGTTTGTTTATAAAAACTAACTAAAGATTTCAAAATCAAAAATCAAACCTTGATATCAAAAGCATGTAAGCAACAGTCGCTCGGGTACAAATCTGAAACAAATGGATATACGATATATACAAAAATAAAAAAAGTAGGATTCTTTACCATGATCAAATATAAACGAATGTGAACCAATTAACACTTGCACTAAACAAACCATTGATTATTTTCCTTTAAATTGCCGTCTTTACGCCTTGGATCCACAATAACACACAATACATACAGATTGAAACCTAAATCATTAAAATCAGTAAAAAAAATATAAAGACACAAAAATATTAATCGCCAAAAATAAATGAAGATATAAGATATCAGAAAGAAACGTAGGAGAGGCGATAGACGAACAATGATTGTGTTACAGGAGAATGGAATGATAATACCTTGAAGAAGGATCGCCAAGGATGGAGAATGATCGGTTGCTTCGTTTGATTGTTTTAAGGTTTAGAAGAGGATGGAGAATGATTTGTTATGAGGATGATTAGTTTTTTAGGAATGATAATATGCTTGACCAATTTTTACCAAAATAATCTTCAATCACCAAAACAATGTTTAGGAAAGTTATTAAAACACATTGACCGATTTTGACTAAATTAATAAATGATTTTTGATTTAAAAAAAAAAGAAAATTTTATTAATTCTCACATTGTGCCATGATGGATGAGCATTAATTGCTAGGGGCCTAAATGAATGACAAGTGTCCACAATTGCTCCTAAATATTATATGTATAGATATATAGATATAGATATAGATATAGATTTATCCCATTATTTATAAAAATAAATCCAAGTTATTACTATATATTAATTCACAAACTACTTTGAATAGTAGTTTGCAAATGAATAGTAATAATATTATTATTTTATTTATATTATTATTTTATTTCAAAACTTTATTATATTATATACTATTAATATATTATATTATATACTATTAATATATTATACCGATCCCGACAATACCGATACCGAACGGTTTGGTATCGGTACGGTACCGGTATGGTAAAATACCGATACCATACCGATCCCGTACCGATACCGATAATACCGAAACCATGGTTCGGTATTGGTACGGTACTGGTATGGTATCGGTATTTTACCTTAAAATACCGATACCATACCGATCCCGTGCCGATATCGATAATACCAAAACCGAAAATCCATAAATATGGGTACTGATACCGATCCCGAAACCACTCTGCCTTGTATGCTCATCCCTAATTAATATATTATATACTATTATTTTATTCATATTATTTTATTAAAAAGTTTTATTATATTATATACTATTAATATAAATAACATAATCTTATGTAATTTCGTTACAAATTTCATGTGTTACCTTATGTGTAGATTTCTTTATTTTTTTAACGTTTACTACCAATATGGAATCTCGATTGTATAATTCATTGATTGGTTAACACCTATCTAAATCTCGATTGTAAAACGCGCAACGCGCGTGATTTTATACAACTAGTTAGATTAATAGTTGTAACCATAAAGAAAACATTTAACTTAACGTTGGATGGACTTGTGTTATGGTTACAACTATTAATCTAATAACTTGGATTTAACTTATAAAAATGTTTTATTTATGTGATTGAATTAAGTGTTATTTTTGGCAAAAAGATGCAAACCCAATTCAAGAAAATTAAAAAAGATAGAAACAAACAGAAGTTGAATTTTTATAAATAAAAAAAAAGAAAGATTTTTTTTCTTCTTCAAAACTGGTGGGCTTGGTAGGTTTGGACCTACAAGGTGAAAATCATTTTTGAATTTCATTAAAATCCATAAGTAAATTAATAACATTTAGAACGTTTTATCTATCTTAGAAGTGTATTTATTTTTATAAATAATGGGATAAATATATTTAATAAAACCATGTTTTAATTAAATATTCCTTATTTAATTATAAATCTTAAAAATAAATACATTTAATAAAATAATGAGTTAATTACAAGGTTAGTCCATGTGGTTTCTCTAAAGTTTCATGTTTGGGTACTAAGAGTTTTGTAAATGAAGTTTATTACATAATGGCCCCTCTAGTTTATAAAAAGGCATTTTAATCACTTTAACTAAAGTTAACAGAAAATTTAACGATAGTTAGTATTAGTACCCAACATTGTTACAATAACAAACCTTAACACCCTAACATGTTACTTTAAACTATTAGTACCTAAACTTGAAACTCTAGAGAAACCACAGGGACTAACCACGTAATTAACTCATTTTTTTATTGAAATGTTAAGGGCATTTTCGTAAACATGCTTCAATATTTTTCTTTATTTTTTTATAAGAAAAAACATAATTTTGTATATAGAGTAGGGGTGTCAATCGTGTAGGGTTAATGTGTTGGCGAGTTTACGGGTTGATGGGTTGAAATGTGCAATCCGGACCTAACCCATATTATTATTCGTGTTAAATATTTCAACCCTAAACAGACACACATAAAATCCGGGTTAACCCGAAGACGACCCGTTTAACCCATATTTTTAAATGAGCTGTACAAGTTCATGAGTTATAAGCGGGTTGTTGGGTTGTAAGCGGGTTATCAATAAAATGTTTAATGGTTAGTATATAAGTGTAACCAATAAATAATATAGTGTGTCACAAATAACACAATTATAACTAACCATGTAAATAGAAATGAAAAAAGAAAACAAAAATATAATAGATTTTTTTTTCTAAATACTTAAACGGGTTAACGAGTCAAGCCATTTTATATATGCGTCAACCTGAACCCGGCCCATTTTTTAAACGGGTAATGTTACTTGACCCAAATCTATTTTTTGCGTGTCGGGTTTGGGTCGTTTTCAGGTCGTGTCAATAATTGCAGCCCCTAAATTATAGAGTGTGATGAACGGAATGGATTAACGTGTCACATTATCTGTGTTTGTCAATATGGGGCTAGCTACTTGATAGATGTTAATCCCTCTTAAATAGAAACTCTAGTTGAGGATTTTAAGTAAGTAGAGTGAAAGTAACATTGGTCATTTAAAAAAAAAACATAATACATGTTTGTGATAGGTTTAAATGTTTTGGGTTTAAGTCTCACTAAGAGTAAAGAAGTCTTGTTCATATGTCTTAAATAAGAAAACCCTAGATCCGAGAACGTCGGAAGTCGGCAGTAAGCAATAACAAGGAAGATATGGACGACAAAGAAGACAAGGGAGACCCGAGGTTGACGTATGGTATGACGTACCTTATAAAAACATGAGGAATGGGAAGAATGAGGATCGGGGGAAGCAAAAAGAGGATATCACCAAGTTTTTCGTATCAAATCTGCCTGGTAAGTGTTCATCGTCGGATCTCAAGGAAGTGTTTCAAAGGTTTGGGGATTATGAAGGTTCGTATATAACAAGGAAGTTGGATAGACTGGGAAAGAGGTTTGGGTTTGTGATGTTTAGCAATATGAGAGATCGTTTGAGGCTTGAAGACGGATTGAAGAATGTGTGGATTAGGAGTTACAAGCTGTTCGTGACGTTGGCTAGGTTTGTTGATGGTTTGCGTATGCATGAAAATAAACAGGATCGTAAACAGGTTACGAAAGAAGGGAAGATAGACAAACTGAATGAACAAATGTACGTACCGGTTAATGATAAAGCAGGATCGTCAGGGGAGGGTTCTACTAGGGTTAAGTCGTTAGTGATGCTCTTTGCAACAGAGAACCGGGAGTTAATAGTAACACTATTACTACTGTGGATGATAATGTGCATGCGTTTGGTCATTGGTACGATGAGGCGGCTATTGCTAAGGTGTTAGATTCCAATGTTTAAGTTGGGATTATTGTTTTCTAACCTGATAAAGTTGAGATTATTTAATTTCAATTCCCCTAAATTTTATAAATCAATATCTTGTGACCTAGAGTCAAAAAGTTTTGGTTTCGCCACTCAGTATCAAAAATGATAAATTTTTATAATTTTGGATTGATGTAAATCATGTATCAATATCCTTTTAGACATGATACAACTTTATTTTATTTTATGGGTTTTATATTTTGTTTCAAGAGCGTCATAGTGTAATTCAATCTAATGTTGCTATGAATAATAATTTATATATTTTGTAATATACATTTCCCTCGTAATATTTCACAGTTGGAATTAGTTATTGTACATTTCGTGAAACATAAAAATAAACAAAAGGTTAATATTATGGGGTTATGATCAAATACACAAGACACTTTTTTTAGGAAGGGTGAGAAGGATTGTGATCCATTGATCATATATTTGAAGGGTTGAGATTAGTTTGTTTGAAAAAAATAAATAATAAATTAGAGAAATGGCATAAAAGGAAAACCACATTTGTTGACTTTCTCTCTCCACATGCAATGCACATGTCAATTCCCCCATCATTTCAAAACGTCTATAACTTTTTCATACGACATTTTTTTTTTCAAAAAAATTTCACCATATTAACGAGCGTTTTTTTATCTTTAATATGAGTACCACATTGCTACATTAAACTTGAAAAAAAAAATTCGTGTTAATGGGTTTTTTTTCTCCGTTGTATCTTCTGCACGTTCATTGTGTTATAGTATGCATGTGTGCTTTATAAATATGTTATTTGTGTTTTTTTAGTCTATACATGATTTAACTTTATTCATTGTGTTTTTAGTATCCTTTTAATTGTGTTTTACGCAAATGAGTTTTGTATTTAGGCGTACATTGTGTTTATTATGTTGTTCATTGTGTTTAAGTCTATTATTCATTGTGTTTTAGTATTCTGTTCATTGTGTCTTTTATATGTCGTCAATTGTGTTTTATTAGACTGTTCATTGTGTTTTATACCATATTGTTCATTGCATATTTAATTGGTACTCATTGTGTTTTACGTTGTCTCCATTGTGTCTTACGCAACTGGGTTTTCAACTTTTTTTCCAAAAGTATTCATTGTGTTTTAATCTTCTGTTCATTGTGTCTTTATTATGCCGTCTGAAGGGATAGGGAGCCTAATCCAAGAGGCGTCCCTATCCCCATAAACAAGATCCTCGCGCCGGACCACGGCGCAGTGATCTACTCGCGCGGGAGCAAGCAGTCAACAAACCTCGCGCGTCAAGACAGCTGATAAGCAACAAACAATACCTGATACGCGCGTACCAGCACGTGCGGAATCTTCCCTTAACACTTTTCATACGAGGTACGAGGGACAACAAAAGGAAGATTCACAAAGATCTGTGTCAGAGTACACACGAACAGGAGAATGACATGTGGCAGATAGTACAAAAGTTAAACGGCTCTACTGTACTCACGCTGTCATCAACAGTGACCAGCAGGCATACCTCGCCAACGGTCAGACGACAGAGGTAGCCTCAGCACTGTAGCAAGTACAGCACCACTGTACACCACCAGAAGCCTGCCACGTGTCCAGCTATAACAACGACCACACTGTAGCGTGACGTCATCAACAGTAATCGGCTGCTTCCCGCCAATTTCAGAAGGAGCATGGACTTGGGCCTCAGCCAGGCCCAAGCCAAGGAAATCACCTGTGGGCCTTTCCATACGGCCCACCATTATGCCTATAAATAGGAATAGGTTTCTCCTTGTAAATTCATTCAAAAAATAGTCCTCACAACTAGATATAATCCTTGTAATTACTCTCTCAATAATACTCCGGTGTTTACAGTGGACGTAGGTCATTACCGAACCACTTATATCTTGTGTTCTTATACACTCCATACACACACTTCACTGTCTCCTAACTTTCAAACGGGTTACCATCACGGTTTGGGTAAAGGATTAAACCTGTCGTAACATAAGTATAAACCACCCGGTGATTAGTATTAATCACCGTGTTACTTATTGTTTCTTCATTGGCGCCATCCAACGGTTAGAACAGCTTCATTCACTCATCTTTTAACCCACCCATGGCTGAACCCAACCCTAACACTTCTGTCCTTAACCAAACCGGGGACGTCGATACTCAGTCCCCGGAAAACCAAACCACACCACACACTGTTGTCAAACAACCCACTTCACGTCTCGAGCAACCGGATCTTGAGATCCGTGATGTAGACTCGGACGATGATAGTGACGGCGGTTCCGAGGAGGACCCAGACCAGTGGCTCCTTCGTCAGAACGCCAAAAGTGCTGCGATATACCAACGCAAACTCTTGCAACAAGCCAAGAAGAAGGGTAAAGCCCTTACTTATGATACCCCATCCAAAAAGGGGTACAAAAAGAAGGGCTCGGCCACTCACGATGACGGTCGTAGCGGGGAACTCGGCGGAGACGCAAGGGTTCGGGGCTGCGCGAGGTCACGTGACGAACCGGATGGCTATGAGTCGTCTAGCAGCGACTCTGACCACAATGGAAAGAAACACCGTCATCGCTCGCGTCATAACGACGAGGACGATGACTTGGTCAGGCCGTTTAGACCAAAAGTGTAACGACCCAGCCTGACGTGGCCGGGTCGTCGGGTCGGGTTATCGGAGTTACGCAGCGGACTTCAGGATATTGACAGTCTTGACTCTTCCAGGATCCACGTCATCATATCTGTTGGGTTACCTGAACACATGCCAAAAATAGTTTCTGTCAACATAAAGTTGGTGAGGTCGTGTATTTTATAAAGTGAATGGCCAGTTCGTTTATTTGTAATTCTTTTATATAAAACATGCTTTACTATTCTAATTCTGGAGGGGGAAATATATTCTATTATATCGATTAAATTGTACCGATTATATGTCAATCTATTATATTCTATTAGTTGCCATTCCTATCGATGGTACCACTCTGGTTGTGGTAAACATACTTATTCCTACCCTCTACTCGGGTAAGACTGGTTATTATCCTCTAGTTGGACAATAAAGGAAATGGCGAGATACCGGTCAGTACTGTCCTTGTTGTTTCTATTATCCCCTTTCTATAACTTCTATTAGTAATCATTTTATTATGTAAAGCATTTCTATGATTCTTAATAATTGACATGTATTTCCCCTAAAACGTTTAATAAAACAGTAAAAGAGGGGAGTTCACGATACTCACAGGGTTGCGTATAATCTTCTATAGTCTCTTTTATTACAATTATATTTCATATATATATTGATACGTTTTACGCGTGGGACTTGTTAGATTGTATTATTTAGGATATATATCGTATATACAATTTATATATATATAGAGTTCGGTATATATTAGATAGTCCTAAACTCGGGGTTTATTATTGACACGACACGGACATCCTAGAATCTAGCTGGCTATTACAGCTTAGCACTCGTAGCTAATAAAGCTGGCCATTACAGCTTGGCACACGAACCTATAGAACTCTAGACACGCACTTACCCGGATGCTGGTTCGGCTGATCATATTATCATTAACCCGAGTCTAGTATATCGTTTTATATATCGAATCTTATATATATAAACGTATATATTCTATATATGATTATTATTCTCTTATTATTATTATCAAGTCCATACGTTATTCGTATTATATATATATAATCGTATAATTCTAATAATCCTCGTCTAGTCAATGGACCGGGTTCTATTCCGGGTGTTGACCGAGTCACTGAGTCGACTCGGTATCGGTTTAACTCTCCGATTGGATTAACGGTACCTCGCAATAATCACAGAAACAGTATTATAATTGGGTATCAACGATTAATACCAACATATCTATAATAACTGTTAGATTATACCTTTCGGGTTTGTAATCTGAATCGTACCAAGATAGACCGGAGATTAACCGGACCTTACCGGAGACTGATCGGAAACTAACCGGAGGCTCGACTGAGAACATAACACAAACCAGACTATAACGGGAATCAACCGAAGGCCTCAATCTGCCTAATTATAACCCACGAACACACCTTCATCAATATCTATGGTTCGGGTCTGATTATAAGGGTCCGATAACAGTAACAGTGAGCAGAACAGATGGGTTTATAAGATGGATTAACGGGTTTATATCAGATCAGAGGTTAGTCGGGTTGGGTTTGGTTAAATAGAGTGTTACCGGTTCAGATCAGAAAGTGACCGGGTATGAATAGACCCGATGACTATGTTTCAAGGATAATTATTAGTGACAGTCACCATCACCGGTGACTGTCTGGCTTCCATAACAGAACAGATGAACAATAGGGTTATCGGGTGGTTATAGACGACAGTCACCAAGACCGGTGACTGTCCGGCTTGTTTACTGAACAGAGGGATGAACATGGCGGGGTATTTGGTGGTAACAGTGACGAGGTGGGCGTTTAATATAGGGTTTCATAACTAATCAGAGAAGAGGAAGAGGGCTCGGGAAGGTGGGGATTCATCAGGGAGGAGGAAGAAGACGAGCGGCGGCTGCGGTGGTGGTTTCCGGTGGCCGGAAATGGATGAGGTCCGGCGGTTCCTTATCAGAGAGTTTATAGTAACACACACTTTGTGTGTGTGTTGTTTGTCTGTTCCCCAACAAGAGAGAGAGAGGAGAGTTTATAAAACAATAATAATACAAGGGGTGTTTGGCAATAAGGATAATAACTGGAACACGGGTGTTTGGTAACGAGTATAGTACTAAAATAAGAAACGTTTAAATAGAAGATAAGGAGCGTTTTATCGAGATAATAAAAATCCAATAATTATTATTTACAAAATCAATTAAAACGGTTAGTCGCGAGATTCGAACTTAAATATTTAAATAAATAATCGGGTGGTCGGGTACGATCCGACCCGTTTAAGAGACCCGTAACACTTCGGGTCGTTACAAAAAGCTTTCGCCGAAAAATCAAAGTTTGTCGCTCGCATAGCGACGGCCAAAATACCAAGGAAAGCTAAGCTTCCTAGCAGCATCGGTAGATACGATGACCTGCGTGACCCGGATGACCATGTGCATGACTTTGAGTGCGCAGGTATGTCAGTAGACTGGCCCGTCCAGGTCTGGTGCCATCTGTTTGCACAGACTTTAACCGGCGCGGCCAGAGTCTGGTTCGACAACCTCCCCGCGGGGAGCGTTAAGGACTTCGACGACCTCACTGACAAGTTTGGAAATCACTTTTCACACTTGCGCAAGCACAAGAAGGACAAGGCGCATATTTTGTTATGCCGCCGACATGATCACGAATCCATCGAGGACTTCATAGTTCGATTCAACAAGGAGGCTTTGCAAATAGGCTGCGGGGAAGAACTCACCCGAGCAGCATTCATACATAACGTTCGAAGCCCAGAACTAATGAAATGCCTTACAGGCAAAGACGACATTCTGGAGTCCTGGGATGAACTCATCCACTCCGCGAAAATATACGCCTCCTCCGAAAAATCTTTCAACCTGATGCACGGCTTCCAACCGCAACACCATAATAATAATAATAATAATAATAATAAACACAAAAACAAATCTGTCTGGAGCCGCATCTCGGGCACCGCCGACGAGGGAAAATACTCCCCCGCGGGCGATGCCCGCTAACTCATCAACAACAAGCAATCGCGGGACCAGCGTGGACATTCAAAGAAAAACCACGATTGGACCCCGCTCACAAAAACACCATCCCAGGTTCTGAAGACGGAGCAGGTCACGCTGAAGGAAGCCAACCCCTTGGGAAAACGGAGGAACGTGGACCGAAGCAAGTTCTGTGAATACCACAACGACTTTGATCACCTCACAGACAACTGTTACAGCCTGAAGATGGAGATCGAGGCCGCACTGAAGTCGGGACAACTCAGTCACTTAGTAAAAAATGTCCACCGCACTGGCAAGGGTAATGCGGGCGATGAAAACCAAGGGGAGGGGTCGCGAAAGAAAATCCGGGACCTTAACACCCATACCGCCACACTAGTCCCTCGCCATCACTGCAACATGACTAAACGCGGCAAAAACACCCAGCATGGCAAGCGCACCCGCCTACAACCACTCGATGACTCATGGAAAGAGGCCGACGTCCTCATGCCAAAAGTCAGAGGCGACGCTTCCTGCACTGCTCCACTAGTCATAACCGCCGTTTTCGGACACTACCGAACGCGGTACATGTTTTTAGACGGTGGCAGCAGCACCGACATCATGTATGAGCAGTGTTTTCAACAACTGGATGCAGAAGACAAGGCAAAGCTCGTACTAGTCAATGAGCCAATCTCAGGTTTCATTCATGAGACCATCATGCCGAGGTGTGACATCCGTCACCCTCGTCTTTCGTCAAATTTACAATATTAGCCCTTCAAATATTTCCATTATAGCCCTTGTAAGTTTCGTCGTTTTCAAATTTAATTTTAGAGCGAACTAAAATTTTATCATTTATATTTATGATGGATCGGGTATAAGTTTTAATCAAATACGTATCTTGAAACGTCTACGAAATGGATTTTATAAAAAAATTTAGTATTATAAAGTTTTAGAAACTTTTTGGTTAAATTAACTTAACTAACTTGGCTAAGTTTTATATAAAAAAAAAATAAACCAAAACAAAATATAACTAACCTAGTTGATTATGATGGACAAATTGAAAATTCCTAATTAATTCCTTAGACTGATTGTAAGGAATTTAATCATCAAATTATTATTTTTTTAGTAGCTTGCAATTAGGAGTATTAATGCTATTCATTACCTTTAATTTTGTTATAAATGTCATTCATTATAGTAATTGAATACTACTCTTTTTTTTTTTTCCAACTCTCGCAAGTTCCACACAAATATCACAAACCTTCATTCTTTTATTTAACCCTTACACCTCATTTTCCATTTATATACAATCACGATTTAACCAACCAAAGATGAAAAAAAGATACTAAGTATTCTTAGCCGCCGCCGTAACCGGAAAACATGGCATGACGTGAGTCACCACAATAAGTCCTTGCACTAATTAAACCCATCATTCTCTCGACTCCTCCTTGTGCTCCGACATGTTTCTTTTCCGGCAAGGTCCGACCACAAAAAAATCAAAACAAAACTTACCATACTATCGACCTGCACGACCCATCATCTCCACCCCGCATTTGGCTTTCTGTTTCTGACCATCCTCCGGGCGGAATCAACCGACTATCGCCTCTTTCCTTCTTATGACAAACCTCGCTACGACCATTTGGTCGTCATTAACCAAGGTAAAGTTACAAAGCCTTGCCTTCAATATGCCTTTTGTAGAACATGAATCATTATAAAAAAAAAAAAAAAAAAAAAAAAAAAAAGAGGATGATTGAATTTGGTTTTAGAAATGCAAATCCATAAACTTGGCGAATGAATAGACCAAATTTCACCATAGAAGATGAGTTAACAGTTTGCAACTTTGTTCTCTTTCATTGCTTCCCAGTTTTGCTGGATAAAAAAATTGGTTTTCGAAATAATTATATTAGACACTAATATATTATGTTTTGATAGAATAAACTGGAGTATATTTTTTTTTATATATATTCAAAACAGTTTCCTAAATCAAGTTAATATACTTAGGTAACTGTTTACTAAAGAACTTTATAAACAAAAAAATGGCATGTGTTTTATTAAAAGTTGGTTTTATGATTCTTAAAATAATAAAAGGTAATTTTTAATGTTATCTACGAAGTTATAAACATGGACTTTTAGACTTTAAATCTACTAATATGTAACTCATAATATTCTTTTAAGCCACTACTGATATTATGGAAACGACATATGGAACACATAAATCATCATGAATACGATTTTATATAATAGCACTATGAGCCTATTTTTAAAAAAAAAAAAAAACCTTTTAAGTATTCGTCGCCAACAAAAAAAAACAATACACCCCACTAATCATCTAGCCGAATTTAACGCCTATAAATTTTAATAATGGAAATATAGGTTCACGCATAATTCATGAATTCTCTTTGATTTCTTGCAAGTTCATCATCGCAATCACTGTGAGTATATTTTTTTCCCCCTTTTTCATGTTTTACTCTTTTGGGGCTATTCATGTACACTATGACTAAATGTTATTCTTTTACTAAATGCAATTCTCATGTGTGTTTGCTTTATGTTAATTTGTGTGTCTATGACTTGTCAAAATCATTAACCTTTGAGGGCCTGGCATTTCAATGAATAGTACTATGGTATATACCCTTGTGACTCTGTTGAGAGTCCTCGTCATTGCTATGTATTACATTACTACTAGCGCATACTATATATATCTGCTTTTCTTTACATAGGGTTGATTTTGAACGGATATTACTTATTACATAATTGCAAATGGTACCGCACATGAATTGCTAAACACTTTTCCTACTACTTTTATTCAAACAGGGTATGCTCACCAATACATTTTGTATTGACCAAATCGTTTTCGTACATGTTTCAGGTTGTTTTGAGATGCATCCTTTAAGCTTTCGGATTTATATTTAGATTTTTATTCATTGTATTACAATTTAGTTGGCAGTTAGAATCGTTGTATTTCATTTCAATGTAATAAATTATTTAATCAATGTATTCAAATTTACACTTTAGTCCATGAGCTATTGAACAATCGTCACTACGTGACACCTCGATGTTTCCGCCATCGGTTGGGGTGTTACACGCGGGGCATGCTCTCCCTGCCAGTCACATGGTCCGATGGCACCCACGAGCACAAGGAGATATGTGACTTTATGGTTCTGCCAACCACCTCCAATCATGATATTCTATTGGGACGGGAAGGTATCGCATGCTTTAACGCCAATGCTTCAACGGCGCACGCAATGGTCGGCTTCCCAACCAAGACAGGTATTGCCTTCATTAGAGCCAATAAAGAGTGCCACACCACTGAAACCGCCAAGCCTCCAAAGATGGTCAAAACAAATGCCCGCACTGAGCCAGAAAAATGGGCACTAAACCCTAAATTCCCGGAGCAAACGGTGGTCATTGGCCATGAAATCTCCAAAACCATACGCAATCACTTGAAACAGCTTTTGATCAGCAATATGGATGTCTTCGCGTGGCAACCAGCAGACATGGTTGGTGTTCCTCACGAAATAGCGGAACACAAGCTTAACGTCTATCGCTCCGTAGAACCCATAGTGCAAAAGAAGCGCAGTATGGGCCCGGAGAAAACAAAGGCCATGAACGAACAAGTCACCGAGCTACTCAACGCGGGCATACTCCGCCCTATCAGATACCAAACCTGGGTAGCCAATCCTGTTATTGTCGCCAAAGCTAATGGAGGCTGGCGCATGTGCGTCGATTACAAAGATATCAACAAGGCGTGTCCTAAAGATTGCTACCCGCTGCCAGAAATCGATCTAAAGGTGGATTCACTCGCCCCATATCGGTTCAAATGCTTCTTGGACGCATACAAAGGTTACCACCAGATCCAAATGGCCAAAGAAGATGAAGACAAAACGGCGTTCCGAACAGACGCGGGCATCTTCTGTTACACCAAGATGCCTTTTGGTCTGAAAAACGCGGGCGCCACATACCAACGTCTCATGGACACGGCCTTCATTAATGAAATCGGCGTACGACTTGAAGTGTATGTTGATGACTTGGTCATCAAGAGCAAGGATGAAGGTGACATGCTTCGAGATATCCAACAGACGTTCAATCAATTGCGCAAAGTGCGCATGAAGTTGAATCCGAGCAAATGCTCATTCGGGATGGAAGAAGGCAAATTTTTAGGCGTCATTGTAACGCGGGACGGTTTCCGCGCCAATCCAGAAAAAGTACAAGCTATCGAAAGAATGCCATCTCCCGCTTCTGTCAAAGAAGTACAGACACTAATGGGTCGCCTTGTGGCCCTAAACCGATTCTTGTCAAACTACGCTTCAAAGTCGTTCCCGTTCGTGAACACTTTGAAGAACTGCTTAAAGAAGAGCAACTTCCGCTGGACTCCATTGGCGGAATCAGCATTCCAGGCAATGAAGCAGTGCCTAATGAACCTCCCGACACTAACAGCGCCACTTCCCAAAGAACCGCTTACGCTTTACCTCTCCGTCACGGAGCGAGCGATTGGCGCAGTTCTAATGGTCGAGCGCAAAGGAGTGCAAACGCCAATTTATTACATCAGCCGCACACTGTTAGACGCGGAAACAAGGTACACAATAATGGAAAAGCTGGTTCTAGCACTTGTCCATGCATCTAGAAGGCTGCGCAGATACTTTCAAGGCCACCCGATAAACGTCCTCACGGACTATCGGATAAATGACATTCTCGCCAAACCCGAACTGTCTGGCCGCCTGGCAAAATGGGCCATCGAGCTGGGGGAACATACGATCAATTACAAACCCCGGCCCGCAATCAAAGGCCAGATACTCGCGGACTTCGCCACGGAGATACCGGCAGACCAAGTCCAAGAATGCAAAGCTGAAGAATCACCTGCACCAGCGCACGACCCGTCGCAAAAATGGTCCCTATTCACAGACGGGGCCTCCAATGACGCCGGCGCCGGCGCAGGATTACGCCTCATCAGCCCAGATAAACACGAGTTCACGTACGCCATCCGCCTCGATTTTAAAAGCACAAACAACGAGGCGGAATACGAAGCGTTGCTGGCAGGCCTCCGCATTGCGGAAAAAATAGGGGCCAGGCACGTAGAGGCACACGTCGACTCACTGCTTGTCGCGCGACAGATCAATGGATCATACGATGCAAAGGACGAAACCATGGCCCTATATCTGGAACAAGCCAAGCAACTCATGCGACGGTTCGACTCATGCACCGTCGAGCACATCCGGCGCAGTGAGAACAAACCAGCCGATGCGCTGAGTAAAATGGCATCCACAGTCTTTGCACACATGGCCAAAGAGGTGCGAGTTGATGTCCTTGAAAAACCATCTGTTCCGCTGCGACAAGTCCATGTCATCCAAACAGGCAACGCGTCCTGGATGACCCCGATCAAAGCTTTCTTATCTTCCGGCATCCTGCCTGATGACAAATCAGAGGCCCGAAAGATCCAACACAAGGCTTTACATTACCAACTCATAGACGGTACTCTGTATCGCCGATCTTACCCAGGGCCACTGTTACGATGTGTAGACTCCGCAGACACCTCCTTCCTCCTCAGAGACATACATGAGGGAATATGCGGGATACACGCTGGCCCAAGGATGGTAGTAGCAAAATTGATGAACGCAGGGTACTATTGGCCGGGCATGCACGTGGACGCGGTCAACGAGTTGCGCAAATGCGACAGTTGCCAGCGCCACGCTCCGAACACCTTGCGCCCCAAGAACAACTTGGTGCCCGTTACAGCGGCATGGCCGTTCCAGAAATGGGCTGTCGATTTGGTCAGACCATTCCCAACAGCCCCGGGTAACGTCAGATATTTAATCGTAGCGATCGACTACTTCACCAAGTGGGTCGAGGCAAAGCCTCTAGCCAAGATCGATGGCGCACATGTCAAGAAATTCCTTTGGGAGTTCATCATCTGCCGATTTGGTTTGCCGATGCAGCTGGTCAGCGACAACGGTACACAATTTGAAGACCAATCCCTTCAAGAATGGTTGGCTCAAATGGGTGTAAAACAAATATTCACATCAGTCGCGCATCCGCAAGGCAACGGTCAAGTGGAAAGGGCCAATCGCACAATCGTCGAAGGAATCAAGACAAGGCTCGGAACCAAGAGGACAGGGTGGGTAGACGAACTGCCGCATGTTTTATGGCCTACCGCACCCTCACAAAAACAAGCAATGGTGAAACGCCGTTCAGCTTAACGTACGGTTCCGAGGCAGTGATTCCCGCAGAAATGACCTATCCTACCGCAAGAGTATTAATGGCTGAAACAACAGACAATGACAGAGAACTCCGCATGAACCTTGACCTGTTAGAAGAACGCCGCGACCTTGCGGCAATCAAAGAGGCAAGATACAAAACTTAGCTGGAACAATACTACAACAAGCGGGTCAAAGAACTTACGTTCAAGATTGGAGACTACGTCTTCCGCAACAACGAAGCTTCTAACGCTGAGAAGCCAGGGAAACTAGCTCCGACTTGGGAGGGGCCATACAAAATACAAGAAGTGTTAGGCAAAGGCGCCTACGCGTTGGAAAGATTAGATGGTACCCCCATCCCGCGATCTTGGAACGGCGCACAGTTGCGACGCTGTTACTTGTAAACCTGTAACATGGCTACACATGCCATACTATCAATGAAAAAGTTTCATATATATCTGTGTTTCTACTTGTTTTTCCGCGCCAGGGTATTCAAGACTTAGGCAAAATCCTGTCGGACCAAAACCGCGAACCAACGTAGTAAAATAAGCCTTCAAGACGCGCCTTGGGCACGTCGGGCTTATACATCTTACACTTGGACGACGCGTTACGGTCTTCAAGACAGATTTACTTGTCGGACCTATCAGCCCGCGTAGCACATGTGCGCGCACAATCCCTTGTCTTCAAAAACTGTTACAGTTCGGACAAGAGGAAGGCGCGCCACACAAAACGCGGCCAAAAGGTCTTCTAGGCAAGGCTCTTACGCGCCTAACTCGGACTCAATGGCACAAGTCACGCTCCGCTACAGTCTTCAAGGCAAAAGTACATATACAAGACGCCGGACTGTCTAGCCTAGCGCGCGCCCTAACTTATACTTACACACCGGGTGACGACTTGGTTAAATAAGTAAGGTTGGAGCGAGAACAAACACGATATAACAAACTAATAATTTCATTAAAAGAAGGTTAAAATGAAAAATACAAGTGCAGCGCCTACTCACTATGCGCCCTAGAAGGACCACCGCCAGAAGGATCCCCACCAGAAGCCCTCGCCAACTCGTCAGATTTGTCGATAAAGTATTTCAGGGCAGCCAGGGGATCCGCGTTGTTATTGCACTCAGCAATGACCTGGAGGATAGGGAAGTCAATCTCTTCAAACTTGGCCAATTCCGCCTCATACTCCTCCTTCAGCGGCTTCCCATAATGTTCGGCGTCCTCAAGTCGCCCATCACCTTGGGCATGCAATAAACCATCAGCATAACCCTCGCCGTATCCAAAAGCTTGTGCGGTGGCGGCGATGGCGGCAACCTGATCGCTCAGCTTGGGCTCCTGCCAGAATCTTTTGAAGACCTAGAGGGAAGACAAAAAGTTAGCAAATTAATTGCAAACAACAAGAATCAATAACAAAGAAAGCGCAAAGGCTTACCCCATTCATTCCATCTGTCATCAACCAATGGATGGAATTCTGCATCTGGGTCTGAGCAGTGACCGCTTCCTCCAGTAAGTGTCGGGCCGCCTGGCACTCCTTGACGGCCGCAACACGGGCTTGATCAGAAGAGTCAAGGTCCCGCTCCAGATCTTCCTTAGCATTAAGGACCCGGACCTTCTCTTTCTCAAGAAGAGAAACACGCTCAGTAGCGGCAACGAGGGCCTCATCCTTGGATTCCAGCTCCTCGCGCATTTCCACATACCTTGCGGTTCTTTCAGTGAGCGCCTTGCTCTTCTCTTCAAACTTGCGGGTCAGCACCCGCCTCTCTTCCTGCGCCTCGGCCAGAGTCTCCTTCAATCGCATCGTCTCATCATTAGCTTTCTTCCTAGACTCTGACCACCGGCGCCTCTCCGCAGCAGCATCCACCTCAAGCTTCGCCACCTTGGCTTCAGCTTCATGAGCACGGCGGCGATATTTTGAAATTTCTGCCTTGAAGGCAGCCTCCTTCTCAGCAAGGTCTGCCTTCTTCGCTTCTAGCTGCTCAAAATCACGCTGCGCCGCCGCATCCCGACGGCGAAGCGAATCCATCAAAGATAGCTGAGTCGCCTGGTTTACACACAGAGCAGTTATGAGCTCAGGACGACTCAACAAATCCTGGTGAGTGCGCTCGTAGGGAGGCACCACCTCGCTAACAAATTCGAGGGCGGCCAAGGAGTTTGAAAATAAGGTATTCTCCCTGATCGCCCAGCGAGGGCGCCAGATGGCATCACCACCAGCCCAACAGGAACCATCATAAACTCCTGATGGCTCCCCACCAACCCTTGAAGACTCACGCCGAGTTTGGCGTGAGCCACCGCTAGCACCAGCAGCGCCCTGCTCCAAGAGCGCTCTTTCTAACCCATCAGACTCATGGGTCATCTCTTGGGTCTCAGCAGCAGCGCGCTCACGATCTTCGCGCTCCCTTAGAAGCCGAGCCTTCTCCTCAAGAAACCATTGCTCTTGAAGGCGAAGACGCTCCGCCTCTGCCTGCTTCTCTGCCTCAGCCTTTCGTTTGGCCTCAATGGCAGCAGCAACCTTCGCGGCCTCAGCCCTCCGAAGGGCTTCATCGGCCTCCGCCTGCTTCCTCGCAGCAGCGGCTATCTTCTCAGCCTCAGCCTTTTGCAAGGCTTCATCGGCTTCCACCTGCTTGCGAGCCGCTTCCTGTTCCCTCCAAAGCCTCTCATCCTCTACCTGAGCCGCCTCCGCAGATGGAGACGCAGGAGGAGGGTAGGGATTATCTTGGGCGACACTATAAAAATTCCATAAGATATTAAGTAGAAGCGGTCAGCAAACGCCTCTATACAAGAAGTCTGACCCTCCGCCACCGGCCTCCACTTAATACCCTTCTCTTCACGGGCAACATAAAACTGGAACTTATCCACACCTGCAACAATAAACAATAAGGGAAATTGCGCAAAAAATATAAAAGGAAAAAATAAAGGAAAGTACGTACCCTCTACCGCAATATAGGGCTCTTTGCCCGCGTGGATACCAAGGCGGCTCATCCCAAGAAGGAAAAAGATGCCCTTTGTCAAGTTCTTGAACTCCAGCTTGGTGGCGTTGGAGGTGGGGGTAATAAACCAAGCCTGCTTCTTGAAATCCTTGGGCACAGCCATGTCCGCCACACGCTGCCCATCCCCTTTAACCTTCCAGGGGAGACTGATGGGGATCACACCCCTCTTCACAAAGAAAAACTTCTCCTTTGCCCAATGCAAGGACTTGGGAGTATGAGTGGCCATAGGCGGCACCCTCGGGTGCGGCTTGAACGAGAACCACATCTCGTCTCGCGCCATAAAGTAGAAGACATTGAACCGTTCAATGGTTGGTTCAATGTCTAAGGCGCGGCAGGAAGTCTTAAAATGGACTAACCTCAAAAGCCCAAAGGCAGTTAGTTGTGTGGGCCCAACGCCATAGGCCACCATGGTATCAATTTGGAAGCGGGTACACGGCAGGCGAAATCCACACTTAGTAAAGTGGGCTTCATACAACGCCAGCCGACCGCTGCCGGCATAAAGAACGGTGCTGGTCGGAGACGGAAGGGTAGGCTCCCATTCCGGTAAAATATTGTACATGGTACAAAACTGGTTAAAGGCCTCCTGACTCCAAACACAATATGTGTTGGACATCAACTTCCTCTCCTTTATCTTGCCATGCTCGACAAGAACTTCTTCCTCCACCACCTCCTCCACAGCCGGCTCCATCCTAATATCCTCGGCGGATGGAGACGGACTCATAGGAACATCAGACATCTTCAAGACTAAAGTTGTCGGAAACTGGAAAAGGTGACCGGAAAACTTGAAGATTCACCGGAATCTTCAAGAGAATATGAAGATTAAACAAACTTCAAAAACAGAAAACAGCAAAGCAAGAAATCAAACAAGAAAGAAGTTGAAGTTTCAACAATGAATCTTCAAGATCAACGAAATCTATGAAGATTAAACGGAAACTTCAATGAACGGTGGCCGGAAAGTTGAGAGAAAAGAGATAACAAGGAAGGAAGAAAAGAAAGTTAGGAGAACGTAACCGTTCACATAAGCCCTAATGAGGCTTATATACCCATCGCATTAATGGTAATGGGACCCACCACAGAAGCACTAACCGTCGCACCTTTTCAAATTCAAGAGACAGGATGATGACACGTGTCGACGTTGACGACGGACGGCCCAGATGGTAGTGTGAGACAGCTTCACACTACACACGCACCGGATGCACAACACGTGTCACCAGATCTCACGTTATCAACAAAGTGGGCGTGAAAACTCACGCGCCTAGTAGAAAGCACGTGCCCACTGACACGTGGCACAATCTCAACCACGAAGACAAAACGTTAGACGCGTGACATCCCACGCGCCTGACACCGGACGAAATATGGGTAACTGCAACCATGACGTGACGTGTCTCAGCCTGACAACCACTCAACACGTCATCAACCATTAAACTTCCATCAGAAGGAACGGATTTCCAGGCGCATTAACTTCAATTTATGTGAGACAAATTGAATGCCAATGATTTGGAATTTATCACAACTCCAGACCCGAATTAATCACTCAGCCAACATTCAATTCCCAGCGGAAAGTTGACGTAAAATAGCAAAAGACGTTCCCCGCCCAACTCCTGTAAAGGTACGGCGGAACACGTCCTTCTCAGCGGAAAGTTAACGTAAAATAGCAAAAGACGTTCCCCGCCCAACTCCTGTAAAGGTACGGCGGAACACGTCCTTCTCAGCGGAAACTTGACGTAAAATTCCAAAAGACGTTCCCCGCTGAACTTTACATAAATCTACGGCGGAACACACCCAAGTGCGCCCAAAAGCAAGCAGATGAGCCCTCATCCGCGACTACGTATTTTGAGTCTAGCACTCCACCTTCTCACCAACGAGCAGGAGAAGCCCTAGACTAGGGGGACTTGAAGGGATAGGGAGCCTAATCCAAGAGGCGTCCCTATCCCCATAAACAAGATCCTCGCGCCGGACCACGGCGCAGTGATTTACTCGCGTGGGAGCAAGCAGTCAACAAACCTCGTGCGTCAAGACAGCTGATAAGCTACAAACAATACCTGATACGCGCGTACCAGCACGTGCGGAATCTTCCCTTAACACTTTTCATACGAGGTACGAGGGACAACAAAAGGAACATTCACAAAGATCTGTGTCAGAGTACACACGAACAGGAGAATGACATGTGGCAGATAGTACAAAAGTTAAACGGCTCTACTGTACTCACGCTGTCATCAACAGTGACCAGCAGGCATACCTCGCCAACGGTCAGACGACAGAGGTAGCCTCAGCACTGTAGCAAGTACATCACCACTGTACACCACCAGAAGCCTGCCACGTGTCCAGCTATAACAACGACCACACTGTAGCGTGACGTCATCAACAGTAATCGGCTGCTTCCCGCCAATTTCAGAAGGAGCATGGACTTGGGCCTCAGCCAGGCCCAAGCCAAGGAAATCACCTGTGGGCCTTTCCATACGGCCCACCATTATGCCTATAAATAGGAATAGGTTTCTCCTTGTAAATTCATTCAAAAAATAGTCCTCACAACTAGATATAATCCTTGTAATTACTCTCTCAATAATACTCCGGTGTTTACAGTGGACGTAGGTCATTACCGAACCACTTATATCTTGTGTTCTTATACATTCCATACATACACTTCACTGTCTCCTAACTTTCAAACGGGTTACCATCACGGTTTGGGTAAACGATTAAACCTGTCGTAACATAAGTATAAACCACCCGGTGATTAGTATTAATCACCGTGTTACTTATTGTTTCTTCATCGTCCATTGTGTTTTACACAATTGGGTTTTTAACTTTTTTTTTTTCAAAAGTAGTCATTGTATTTTAGTCTTTTGTTCATTGTGTCTTTCGTATGTCATCCATTGTGTCTTACGTAACTGGGTTTTCAACTTTTTTTTTTCAAAAGTATTCATTGTGTATTAGTCTTCTATTCATTGTGTCTTTAGTATGTCGTCCATTGTGTTTTACTAGACTCTTGATTATGTTTTATATCCTATATTTAATTGGTGTTCATTGTGTTTTACATTCCATTGTGTCTTATGCAAGTGGGTTTTGAATTTTTTTTCAAAAGTATAGCAATATGGTACTCATATTAAAGATAAAACGACGCTCAATTTTATGGTATAATTTTTTTATAAACGGATGACGTATAAAAAAGTTACGGGAATTAAAAAATGAAGGTGGAAATGGCATATGACTTGCATGTGCATATATTTTTAACAAAATTACCCCTCCCACTTGTTAATCCTTTGGACACATGTCATTTTCTAGTGGCTTCTTACCGTTCTCATTTTTTGTAGCCTTTGTAGAATAACCCAACCCTAATATTATATTATCATAAATACAAACTTGTTAGACACGCTTGCCAATCTAGTCAAAACACATGAATATAGAATCATGCGATACGTCATACAACCTTTTAAATATATAAATATAGTATAGTATAAATATAAGCTAATCTTCAGGTACGTTCAGATGCAATTTGGGCATAGATTCTTTCAACAACTAACGAGCTTTCATTTCTCTCTCAATATCTACATTTTATACACAACTTATCATGGCTAGTTTCTTTTCTACGATATTTTGCTGCTTTGCCCCTCCACGAGTTTCCGTAGAAGATGATCTCAAGAAGCCGAAACAGGTGTCGAAATCCAAATCACGCGGAGCTCCGATTCCTGTATCGTACTTCCCTGTTGGCTCAAATGTCTCGCGCTTATGATCCGATTTCGGTTTATCGGATGGTCGATCGCTCTACATAGTTTTCTGTATGATTGTGTCAAGTATTGTTGTAATTTTTTTTTGAACGGCCAACAAATTGGAATTACCCACGGAATACTGGAGTATCATCGTGCCACCAATGTTGCCACGCGATTATATTCCACCATCAAGTCACCAATTCAGGAGGAAACTCATAATTATGAGAAAACCCCCTTTGTGAGATTTGAACCCAGAACCTTATGGTCCCTAAGTCTTATCTCACCACCAAAATGCCGCTGAGCTATAATGCCTTTTGCCAAGTATTGTTGTAATAGTTGGTAAGGAAAGGAAAATAGTTTTTCTTTGTATATTCTGTTTTTTGGGACTTGGATTATGAAACCAGGATGGGTTTGGTCTCGTTCATTTATCTTAATGAACTCGTAAAAGCTCGAACCAACAAGCTAGTTATTTATTTTAAAAAGGAATAATGGAAATAAATAATCTCAACTAGTGACTATTGGCCAATAACAGTTCAAACTACGAAAATTACAAATACTGGTCCCAACTTTCGACATATTGGAATATAATGGACCCAAACTAACGGCATTAGTGTGGTGCTGACGTGGCATGCCATGTAGGATCATTTTGCCACCTAGGATGCCACGTCAGCATCACACTAACGGAGTTAGACCTCCGTTAGTTTGAGTCCATTATATTCCAATATGTCGAAAGTTGAGACCACTATTGGTAATTTTCGTAGTTAAAACTGTCATTGACCAATAGTCGATAGTTGGGTTTTATTTATTTCCATTATTCCTTTTAAAAACTCATCTAAACTACAAAAATTGTTCTTTAGCGGTACTTTAGCCCATTAATTGTGGTCATGTGATTTGCAAAGCTCTAACTAACTAATGTCTCTATCATCTCTTTACGTCCTTTACCGATTGGGAGAGAGTGTGTGACTGATTGTGTTTCATATATATAAAGTTTATCAAGTTTTTTTAATTCAATTTTGTTTTAGTTATTAAAATATTTTTAAATAGTTAGGTTAAAAGACGAAAATACTCTTTTGTTATTTGGTTTAACAAATTTTATTCATTAGGATAGGGCTAAATGTTGCAAACATAGTACAAATCTTTTCAATTTTAAAGGCAACAAATTTTAAAATTTGCTATAAACATAAACAACAATTTTTTTGTAATTTACTCTTCCTTTTTTGAAGTTTTTCTAAAACTTGTATATTTACACATCTATCTATAAGTAACTACTGGGTTGTCCGCGTGTTACGGCGGGGACTACAAAACTTTGGGCGGTGATTTTCAGGGTGTGCACAAGTTGTTATTTAGCTCAATTTGGTTTTGAGCCATAACCATAACTTTTGATTAAGGTATTTCAAAAACTGATGGGTTTCAATTATTTCAGTTTGGTAAATCGGTTATGAACATTGGGTCCAATCAGTTGTCAACTAATAACCGGAAATTTAACTTGAGATGAAAATTATCATAATATCCTCTAACCTCATGAACCATTGGAAATTTTGTGAGTGATGTCTTGTTCCAAGCCTTGCTAGAGTTTAGGCTTCTTTTTGCGACAACATGATGCTTGCATGATTTTGATATTGTTTGTTGAACTGATAGAAATGGAGCATAACAGATTAAATGTCATGCTTGCAAAACCGTTTGCGAAGTTGTGGTTATCTATGATGTTACTCTTGCTCAAGTCATTTGGTTTCTGTATTAACTGAAGCAATATAAGCCAAAGTATAAAGTAGTGTTTTTTTTAATTATGTTTTAATTTATGACACACTTTGAATTTAAAATTTAACTTGTTGTATGAAAAAAGTTTATTAGTTGATTTTGAAAATATGCAAAATGAAAATACATGTGTATAAAAGCAGAAACAACAATCCAAAAAATAGTCCACCCTGAATTTAAAAAGTTAAACACATATATGTCATATTTAAAGTTCAAAATTCAACATAGATGTTTATAGTTTCGTGCTTTTAAAGATTTTGTTATAACGATATTAAGTTTAAACCGTATGCCAAACTTAGTTTATCAAAGCAAACAACATAAAATTTTATTTGGTTTCGCTGATTAATTGACAGAATCTAGATAAATAATGCATAAAAAATCTAAAATAGATATAGTTAAAACTTAAAAAAGTACTCCAATTATTATATTGTTAAACATAATCCATTAATATAAACAATACAGTTTAAATAAATAAAAACCGCACTGCAATGTAAGAAGTACATAGCCTAAATATTCACAAATGTTAAAAGTAAACCAAACCATTTGGTACGATATGAAATATCCTAAACCGAAGGACAAACCAAGAATCAAGACAATTCTTATACATGATGAAGACCATTTTGTGGGTTTTAATATTTAAGATTAGGGTTTTAATATTTAAGATTATTTTATTTAACAATGCTTAAAATAAAACACGCACCTGAATGTGAAAACCTTCGTGGCTATTGATCATCATTGGTGGGGTTGGCACCTCCATTGATGGATTATGTATAGCTTGTTCCATATTTTTTTGTTCAAATAAAAAGAAATACGTCAAACTATTTATACTAACCTAATTGGATAATTACAAACCCTCTAAAGATAATGCATAAAAGCAAAAATATAAAAAAGTAAACACACAACAGAAAATGAAAGTGTAACAACCGGCAAAAATGAGGTAATTCCGTACTAATTAACTAATGCGCGCTTAACGTAATTAAATGCAATTATGTGTGGATTTATTTATCAAGGTCTTAGAAAGATAGCAATTCCCAAATAATGCATAGGAATGCATACGTTTAATGACAAAACATGATAGGATCATGTGCGAGTAAACTTATCCGGTATGGACGCTGGCGATTACCCGGTAAAAATTAAATAAGCGAAAAGGATCCCGGACACCCGGGATATAAAATAAAGAGCAATTTCACAAAATATAATGGGTTTTGGAACTCCAAAGCCATAAGTGAGAGCTTTTTATACAAACCTCCCGGTAACGAATAAAGTGCGCGTACCGCACCCGATACGCGTATAACTTATAATTTCACCCAACAAAAGCCTAAATAACTAATCAACGCTTAAACTGGGCTATGTTTAAGGGTTATTAAAGGTATTTTTAATATCCGGATAACACGCGGTTAAAACCCGAAAAATACCCGGACGACACCCGAACGAGAAGGAATTAAACATAACAAATAATGGGTAAATATTTAGTGATGTGGACCCCACCCAAACACCCCAAGGGGCCGGCCTAGAACCCCTCCCCATATGATTAATCTTACTTTTTTATTAATTAACCCACTTAATATTATTAGTAATCATGAGGATTAAAATGCATGAATTAGCATTGGACAAAAACTAGCTAATCTCCTTCTTTCTCTCTCTAAACTCACGGCCAACACCCTCTTAATGTATCCCCCAAAGATTTTCATATCTCATATAATCTTCCTAAAGATATCATATAATCTATAAAAGATCCAAGTAATCTTTGAAGAGATATGGAGAAGATCATATAAGATACATACATGCAAACTTGAACCAACAAAGCCAAAAATCTTCTTCTTCTTCTTCCTTGTGGCCGTGGCATATACCCCTCCCACATACATTCCTTTTTCAAATTTAACACTTCCAAATCACCTCTAAATCTTCATCTTTCAAAACCCCATTGTGTGTTTCAAGAGCTTGGAGCTTAACCACTTGGAAGAACACACTAAACCCCATTCAAATCCAAGGTTTTTGTCTTCCTTAGCCTTGAGCTAGTAGTAAGTTTTTAACCTTGCTTTGATCATTAATATTCATGTTATGTGTTCTTAGAAGCAAGTTGTACATGAATGGGTAAAATGTGGTTTTTGAAACATAAGCTTTAATATATTTTACAAGAGTAAAATGGATGAGTAAAAATATGTAGATGGATCATGGATTTAATGCTAGTAATGTAGTATTTCTAAAAATTATAAAACATACACATACACTTATGAAGGATGATGATTTGAACATGATTTATGAAAGTAACTTGAATATGCTAAAAGATAGTTTTGATCATCATAAAATGGCCATCTAATGTCTAAAATAAGTTGGAATATGTTAGATGTTCATAAATGTAAAAGTTACATATTTAAAGTCTACTCACTTGGATGAATGAAATTTGGGTATGTTGGATAAAAACATTAAACACACATGTTAATAGCATCAATGATGGAATATAAGACTATTAAAAGTGGTATGATGTAAAAATAACCAAACACTAAGAAGATGAATCTTCAAAGTCCACTAATTTGGAAGAAAAATGCTAACTTTGGAAGTTAGGATGGAAAATGCAACATTTATAAGTTAAGGGACTAATGTTGTAACCTTGAAAGTTGAGGGACTAAAATAAATATTTTAGAAACTTTGGTCCAAAAATGCATTAACGGAAAGTTTGGTGTCAAAAGCATAAATAATGATTTTTCCAAGGATAGTTTTGGTAAACACTAGTAAACTACTTGTGTATTTTGTATAAAAAGTGTATTTTTATAAAAATGGAAGTTTATAAAAATATGGACTTGAATTAACATAAGGATTTTATAAAAATAAAGGTTTTTATAAAAATGTTGAACAAGAGTAAAAACTTGAGAAAACTTATACAAAAATGGATATTTTTATATAAATGGGAATATAAAAGTGTCGGAAACATTTTTGGGTATATAAGTTAACAAGTTGAATTAAAAATACAAACGAATATTTTTAACCTTCCAAGTAATATGTGTTTGGGAATTGGAAGTATAAATAATATTTCTATAGGACGCATATTGGAAGAAACTTGGAAAAATTTAACTATCGGACTTAGTTACATAAACTAACTATAACGGACAAACGGACAAACAAGAGAAAAATTCCATTGCGGCAAAATGAGAAAATATATATTTTAAGAAGTAAAATATATATAACATGGGTGAAAATTATATAACACTTTCCTAAGTGTTAGAGAAAACATTCGTGGGAGAAAACATAACGTAGAGGATTAAAACGTTGAACAACGTATGGACTTAACAAGAAAAATTACACGTTTATATATGTATATAAATACTCGTCTCGACGAAATTCTAGTACATCTATTTGAATGGGAAAGTAGATATGCGAGAAGGAAAACCGAGACGAGTAGGCAAATATACATATATATATATATATATATATATATATATATATATATATATATATATATATATATATATATGTATACCGACGAGATCCTAGTATATTTATTTGAATGGGAAAATAAATGTACGGCATGGTAAGTCGAGTCGGGCATTAAGAATATACTACCGAACGACAAGACCTTAGTATATTTATTTAAATGGGAAAAATAAATATGTGGCAAAGTGAGTCGGGTCGGGTATTAAGAATGCATTATATCGAACGATACGATCTTAAGTATAATTATTTAAATGGGAAAATAATTATACGTTAGGTGAAGTCGTGTCGAGGATAATAATATACAAGTTGAAAGGACATTAACGAGGATAATGATATAACTCGTAAGAAAAGGGTAATCCATCGCCAACGAACCTAGGATACGCGTCTAATTAAACGGGAATTGGAATAACACGTGGTCGGGGAGTTGGGTGTACAACTTGCCAAGGCACATGCACTATAGGTGTAGTGACTTATACGTCTAGGACATTTGTAGGTGCGAGACCACAAATTTTCTATCTTCCTCTTTGAGCCAATCACAGTTTCAGGTGAGTCTCACGGCCCCATTTTAAACTATTTTATGTTTTTCGGGGGAAAGATATGTTAGGGAAATGTTTGACGGGTTAATTACTTGAGTTGTGATCGCCACTTGGGGTTGAGACCTCTCTACTATAATCATTAATTCAGGGAAATGAAACCGAAGGAATATTTGAATAGTACTATTGGTGCTTGACAAGGCCCACCCCTAATCGATAGCGTCGATTATGCATCGGTGTATGCCTGGGGTGCACGTATTCTGAAATCAAGTCGTAGGATACCGAGTAACGACTTGGAGCGGGGCATTATTATTATTTGTCTTGGTTTGGTTATAGGCTCAAGTAGAATTCTAGGAACTTGCAACTCCTATAAATTGTCATAACATGGTAATTCCCAAGAGATAAAGTTTTGATAAACTAAAACCTGTGAACTCACCAATATTTATATATTGACGAAATTTTAAACATATTTTTCAGGTAATTGATAGATGATGGACAACATGGCAAGCTGGGTCAGGGGAATCTCTCAACTGGGCGTCGGGTGTTTTGGAAGGGGTTTCACCTTTATTTCCCAAGGATTTGGGATATATTTGAGAAGCCTCCTTATTTGTATTAAAAACAATTTTCGTTTATGTGTGAACATCAAACATGGTTTTTGACGTCTTAATAAATGACCCATTTTCTTAATTACTTATGATTTGCGTTAACCTTGACTTTACACGCTTGAACCGTCGCGCCACGTGTTTCCGCCATTGGCGTGGTGTGACAGAAAGCCACCACTACCATTGATCATTGGTGCGTTCTCCATAAGGTCTTCATATTTCTTTCATTCAAAACAAACAAATATCAAACAACATACGAATTAGAACCGAAAATTGAAAAACCTACCTTTGATCTGTTGAGATTCTTGTGACCTCTAAAGATATATGGTGAATAAAGAAGCTAGTCATTTTTCCATTTGTACACAAATAAGTGAGGTTTTCAATCAGTTTATAGTTGCATCTTTTCAATCGATTTATGACTGCTATTAAAATCTCCACCCGCTTAAAAAAATGAAGCATTCAAGTGTCCTTTGGTTTCCAAGATAACACAAATTCAACTTTTCAACTCCTCTTTTCGGTTTTGAAACTCACTCTCATATTGTCACAACTCACAAATGTTATAGTAATTTAAAGAAACATAATTCAACTTTTCAACTTCTCATCTAAATTTTGAAACCCATCCTTAAATTGTCACAAATGTTATAGTAATTTAAAGAGTGTAGAAAAGATAACTTTGCCCCTAAACTAACCTCATTCACTATTGCACCGTAAGCATAAGCATAAGCATTAAAGAAACATAATTCAACTTTTCAACTTCTCATCTAAGTTTTGAAACCCACCCTTAAATTTTCACAAATGTTATAGTAATTTAAAGAGTGTAGAAAAGACAACTTTGCCCCTAAACTAACCTCATTCACTATCGTAGCATAAGCATAAACACTTGTATTTACTTAAATTTTGCGGTCAAATTTCCCTCATGCTTTATAATATAGTATAGATATAGATAAATAAGTAATTGGTAAGGTATAACACATGATTAACGACGCACATTCATATTTGCATTCGTCAGGTATAACAGATGTCATAAGTGACACCTTATTGTCGTATTTTGTAAAAGCATTCATATTTGGTCCACCAAATATCATTCATTAAATTACACTAAAATTCACTACAAATCACTAAATTTTCTCCATCCTTTTCAAATAAATAATACTTTTTATATTTTTATCATTCTCTTTTCTCTCTCATCCTCTCATAACAACTTTCAAAAATATTAATTAAAATATATATAAGGATGAAGAGTGTCCCCCTAAATACACAGATGCATAGTAACATTTTCTCTCTTATCCACTCACCTATTTTCTAAGTATGAAAAACTCACTCACATAATATGATGAACCAAATGTTAATGCTCTAAGGGGGGACAGGGTGCTACCCCGGTTTTTTTCACTTCACTGATTTTAACCAAACCTGTACTGGCACATCACTTCACTGATTTGCTTCACTGAAACAGTTTTTTAGAGACAACACTCCACTGGTTCTTTACCCAATAATTAATTATTTTCACACATATAGTAATAATAATATATCCCTTTCTACTCTCTCTCTCTCCTTTGGAACTCACCTGCATCACTCATTTTTTCATTTGGAGAGAGAATGTCAGTGAACCGACACGGTAAAAAGAATCCGTATTTGGTTTACGGGACCTCTACCAGCAGTGATGGCAACGGTG
This sequence comes from Ambrosia trifida, assembly GCA_028751855.1. Taxonomy (NCBI): domain Eukaryota; kingdom Viridiplantae; phylum Streptophyta; class Magnoliopsida; order Asterales; family Asteraceae; genus Ambrosia; species Ambrosia trifida. The sequence goes on along the minus strand of CM054129.1, from coordinate 121,396,083 downwards.
TTACCGTGCTGGTAGTATGATACCCGTGACCTTATCCGGTGACACCCCGTCCCCCTAAGGTAACTATATATTATTTTACGATACCACGTGTCTGAAAACTAGAGTGGTACCTTGCCAATAGGTGAGGGACCTCGTACAAAAAATCTGAAAATTTTCAATGCAATCAACAAAGACAATTTAGTTTGGCTTCATTAATGATTGCGTGAGCGAGTTTCACATGTACTTAGATTGTCTGTTGTGGTGCACGACCGAGCTTGTGTGAGCGAGTTTCTGAGCCACGTGGATCGTTGGAACCACAACACCTACCCGTTAACGATTGCGTGAGCGAGCAGGCGTGAGCCAGATCGCGTGGGCTAGCGAGGAGAAATTAGGTTTATTCTATTTTTTTTTTAATTTTTCCTGTATTTTGTATTAGAAGATGATGAAAATAAGTTACAGAGGTGAATAAGAAAGGAAGAAGAAGAAGATTCTGGTGAAAGAAGAGTTACATAGGAAGAGGAAGAAACAAAAAGAAAAAGAGATCTGGTGAAAAAGAAGAAGATAGGGTTTTATTATTTTATTTTATTTTATTTTATTTTTTTTATAAGATATAAGGTGTGTTTATTTTTTTAATGTAATTTTTTAAAAATTGTTATATGTAAATTATTTATTTATGTTTTATATTTATTAATTTGTTAAAAAAATGACCCGCTCACCTCTAGTCACAACGGGATCAAGCTATCAGCTCGCGGTCGCGAGCCAGTGCTACATCGACACCTACGTGACACAATATTAGAGGATAGAGCCATGGCTCACCTCTAGCCACAACGGATAGACTTATCGTTATAAATAAATAAATAAAAATAAAAACTTATCATTAAACAACAAATTGCATATCGTTATTCAGGGACCTACACACCTTTGGTAAGATGCCATTCTTGGAGAGCAAGCTCAATTAGTGGACAAAACCCTTTAAATATCCAATAATTAATTCTTCATTTGGGTGAAGGGGTTGGGTTATTTTACAAATGCTACAAAAAATGAGAAGGGTGAGAAGCCACTACAAAATGACATGTGTCCAAAAGATTAACAAGTGGGAGGGGGTAATTTTGTCAAAAAATATGCACATGCAAGTCACATGCCATTTCCACCTTCATTTTTAAATGCCTGTAACTTTTTTGTACGTCATCCGTTTTTAAAAAAAATTATACCATAAAATTGAGCGTTTTTTTATCTTTAATATGAGTACCATACTGCTATACTTTAGAAAAAAAAAAATTCAAAACCCACTTGCGTAAGACACAATGGAATGTAAAACACAATGGAATGTAAAACACAATGAACACCAATTAAATATAGGGTATAAAACACATTCAAGAGTCTAGTAAAACACAATGAACAACATACTAAAGACACAATGAATAGAAGACTAAAACATAATGAATACTTTTGAAAAAAAAAGTTGAAAACCCAGTTGCGTAAGACACAATGGATGACATACGAAAGACACAATGAACAGAAGACTAAAATACAATGAATACTTTTGAAAATAAAAAGTTAAAAACCCAATTGTGTAAAACACAATGGACGACATATAAAAGACACAATGAACAGAAGACTAAAACACAATGAATAATAGACTTAAACACAATGAACATAATAAAACACAATGTACACCTAAATACAAAACTCATTTGCGTAAAACATAATTAAAAGCATACTAAAAACACAATGGACAAAGTTAAATCATGTGTAGACTAAAAAAACATAAATAACATATTTATAAAGCACACATGTATACTATAACACAATGAACGAGCAGAAAGACACAACGGAGAAGAAAACCCATTTAGCATGAATTTTTTTTTTTCAATTTTAATGTAGCAATGTGGTACTCATATTAAAGATAAAAAAACGCTCGTTAATATGGTGAAATTTTTTTGAAAAAAAAATGTCGTATGAAAAAGTTATAGACGTTTTAAAATGATGGGGGGAATTGACATGTGCATTGTATGTGGAGAGAGAAAGTCAACAAATGTGGTTTTCCTTTTATGTTGTTCCTCTAATTTATTATTTATTTTTTTCAAACAAACTAATCTCAACCATTCAAATATATGATCAATGGATCACAATCCTTCTCACCCTTCCTAGAAAAAGTGTCTTGTGTATTTGATCCTAAAAAATTCTTTCATACTTATTGAGTGCACTTTTATTTTATACGTTTGAACTAAGTTTTATAAGGTAAAAACGAGTTGACCTACACTTAAAATCTATACTATATTAATAAAGAGTTAAATGTGGTTATAATAGTAATTTCCTATGACTTTTAAGATGACATATGAAGAGTTCCTTGCTTCACACTCTATATGCATGAAAATTCTTCAAATACCATCCTTATTTGCAAAAGCAACTTGTACATTTTTTATGATATTGAATGAAATGGTTGAATGCACCTTGCTATGAACGTAGAACCTCTAAGGTTGCATACGCCTTGCTATTTATGTAAACCATTATTCGATGTTAAAGAAATTATTAATAAGGTTAAAGACCTTTTATGAGATAACAAATCTAAAGGTTACATACACATTGCATAAATTAATGTTTCCAAATTATAATGGTTGGAAATTATTTAAGAGTTACAATGCCACAATAAAAATTAAAAAAGTTAACTACTTTGTCACATGATACGAATATATTAGAAAAAAAACATATTACAAAAATTTAATTAAACAATTTGATATAATAAAACTGGAAAAATAAACTTAATGATAAGATATTTTACATGTAATATATATATATATATATATACACACACACACACACAACTTTTTAACTCACCAACTATAAACTTTTTTGTTTATTATTGTTGGTACCTAGCCACTTAAAGAACCTAGGATTATAAAATTACATTTGAAAAAGGGTTTTGGTTTTTAAAATGAATTCAATTCGTAACCCCAGAGTCTAATTCTTCAATATTCCTAACCACACAATCTAATTGCTTTAGTTAAAGATTAAAGACTTGAGAGAAGCTTGCAAACTTGATTTTGATAACTGATACATGTTTATGCTCAGGACGGTGGGTCTCATATCGTCGCTTCAATTATTGTAGGTTCGATTTCAATACCTTAAATTGAGAAACTAATATCAATTTCAATCCAGGTTCGATTACTAGTTTCAATCCAAAAGAGAATAGTTTATATGGAGACCCAAGGTTTAGTATTTCTATAACTCTCTTTTGTTACTACTTTGATTTGAATTCAGATATGTACTTTGAACATTTTGTAGTTTGATTAGTAAGGGATAACATGTGCCTAATAATTCATTGATGGGATAATGTGTATTCTTATTGCAGCTTGTGTACACTTGTAGTGTCAAGAAAAATGGATGAGACATCTAAGGCTTCACCACGATATAAGAGAGAGAGAGAGAGGGGGAGAGTTAGTGCATGATGTCCCTAGGCTAGTATATTAGATGTTTGGATGGTTTCCAGGGTGTTTGGGAGTGTTTGTAAGCGTTTTAGGAGTGATTGGATGCTAAATGCGAGTACAAGGATCCTTATAGGCGATTACGTTGTAATCGCCTGTTTTATATGTAGCATAGGGTTCTACTCACTAGTTTTACATGTGGTATAGGCCCTACTCACTAGTTTTACATGTGGGACAGGATCCTACTCGCTAGTTTGGGTCTGTACGAGTACAAGAGGTATAAATACATCCAATCATTACCCTAATCATCAGTTGTCACCTCACACATTCCCCAAACACCTTTCCCAAGGTTTGAAGGTCTGAGATTATCTTTGTAAACACCTTTGCTCTGTTTTAATGATAAATCATACAACCTTTGACCCGTTTTGTGTGTGTTGATTACTCGTTCATCATAGTTTCTTAGTTGTTTCTGTTATTGGAACATATTCAGAGGATTCCGCACTATGAATATCAAGCTCGTGATTTTCGGGTGACCCGTTAGTTGATCATACAGAGAGAGAGAGAGAGAGAGAGAGAGAGAGAGAGAGAGACGAAGATAACAAAGATGGGTTTCGGAGACAATGACAACAACATTGTGGTTGATAGCGGCTGCTCGTCAGTCTGCGTCGGGAAAAGAGGACCTTCAGTCGCTGCTTTCGAATACGATTTCTTCATTCTGTCGCTTTAAATAGTTGCTAATTGATGAACTATATTAATCTTCTTCAGAACGTGTTGTAAAGCAAGTGCGTTTCACTGCTTTAGCTTTTGGGCATCTTTTTAATATGTTGTTGCTTAATCTGGACTCAAAGTTGACGTTTTAAGAGTTGTGTACTATCTCATTGTGATGAAATTCATGATTGTTGCATGTTATTTATGAGTGTTTTTTTAATCATCGTTCAGGTTGCTGGTGTATGCACGAACCGTGGTGTCAATATGGGGGAGTATTATTGTGAAATTTTCAAGAAAGTTGATGAAAATAATAATAGGTCATTTTTGAAGTTTATTTGAGTTCATCTTTTATGCTACAAAGTTAATATATCTGCTCTATCTAAATAGCTTGTTCTTTTGATAGGGAAGTTTTATTCTTCATGATGGCCCTCAGTATGCTAATGGTGGTTTACACATGCGACATGCGACATAAGATATGGTTGCAAAGTTAACTTGGTGTTGTGAAAGGGGCTAACACTATTAATTTGAGCGCCAAAGCAACTATGAAGGCACACATCATTCAAGGTTTGTTTAAACATCTCATCCAAATAACTAAAAGATAGTAATATTTCCTTGCTAAAAAAATATGCATACCCATGGTAAAGCGCGAACAATTTTTTTTTTGAACGACAAACGTTACATCTCCTATACTATTACACCAATAATTCTATATTACAACACCCTTGCCAATGATTGAACCTTGGACCTCCCATCTAAGAGACATATGTCTCTACCAAGTGGGCTAGCCCCACATTGGCAAGCGCGAAAAATTCCACTAGTACTTATCTCTACTACATTATAAAGAGTGAGCAATGGGCAAAAATGTCCAACTTGGTAAAGTTAAGATGGGATGTGAAAAGTCATGTGCTTCAACCCTCAAATGTCATATAAATCTTCCCCAAATTACCCTTCAATGCATTAAGATACTTGTACCATGTAGCAGAGCCGGACCTACTGTGTTAGCAACCTAGGCTAATGCCTAGGGCCTCCAAAAACTAAGGGCCCCGAAAGTTAAAGTTTTTTTTTTTCGTGTATTACATTTGTATTGGCCCAAGTAAAAAACAAACAAGTATTGAATGATTGAATCTCTAAAATTTGTGACTTTCATTTGCTATTGTCGATTGTCATTGATAGTTTTTTTAGTTATCAAGGATTGAAGTCTTACAAGAGGGATTGGACGATATAAAGTTAATCTACTTTCTCAACCAAAGTAGATGCTGAGAAAACCATTAAATCAAGCCTAAAAGAAATACATAGTAAATTGTAGATCCACAAAATGGGTTCAAAATTTAAATTGGAAAATGTCTTTAATTTGCAATAACTAATGCGAGTAAGTAGATAAAATAAATACGGAATACTTTAATTGATTAATAGTTACCAGAAAGGAGATTGTAATGTCCATCAAGTGTAAGTTGTTTTTTTTTTTTTTTTTTTTTTTTTTTTTTTTTTTTGTGAACTATACAAATTTAAAGGGCCTCTGAGTTGTATTTTGCTTAGGGCCTCCAAAAACGTTGGATCTGTAGTAAAGATAAATAAAGGTTTATTTTCTAGACAATTAAGTTTCTATATTTGCTCACAAAAATCCATTCAAATTGTTATATATAATATCATGTGATGTGGTATGACCATAAACTTCAAATAATTATATTTAACAAATTCTACTACATTATAAAGAGTGAGCAATGGGCAAAAATGTCCAACTTAGTAAAGTTAAGATGGGATGTGAAAAGTCATGTGCTTCAACCCTCAAATGTCATATAAATCTTTCCCAAATTACCCTTCAATGCATTAAGATACTTGTACCATGTAGTAAAGATAAATAAAGGTTTATTTTCTAGACAATTAAGTTTCTATATTTGCTCACAAAAATCCATTCAAATTGTTATATATAATATCATGTGATGTGGTATGACCATAAACTTCAAATAATTATATTTAACAAATATTAATTTTACATTTTCTTTCTTTCTTTAAAATTGCATATGTTTATATAAATATACAGTTTCGTTCATCATGAGAATTAGGGATGAGCATTGTTTCCCGAGTACCTATACCCGTACTCATACCGTACATGTACCAGTACTAGTACCCGTACCGATTTTGAGTACTCGGTATATGTATCGGTACCTACTTTTACTGATTTCGGTATTCGGTACTTTCGGTATCGGTACGGGTACGAGTACGGGTATAATGGTACGGGTACCGAATTCTATATACTATTGAATTTGATTATATGTTTTACTTCGTATTATGGAATTCATGCTTTTTGTATCAATTTTACCTATTTGGTACATGTACCATATTGGTACCCGTACCAAATTTTACAATTTAGTACCCGTATAGTATTGATACTCGTAATTGTTTACCTACTTTGTAACACCCCAACCGATGGCGGAATCATCGAGGTGTCACGTAATGACGATTGTTCAAAAGCACATGGTACTAAAATGTAAATATATTATTGAATAATTTTAATTGTCTTACATAGATGAAATGAGAAAAATACAAAAGTCTGAACGAATTATGAAAATTGAAATAACTTATTAAAAGCAAGCACTAAAGTCCAATGCTATAGTATTAAGATCAAACTGCACCTGAAACATGTACAAAATAAGTTTTGTCAACATATGAAATGTTGGTGAGCATTCCTAGATTTAATACATATAGTAAGTTGGAAAATGTTATACAATTCAAGTGCAAAGCTACAATGCAATAATGTAAACTATGTATCATACAAATGAGCGAAATCAATCCTGTGATTGTATAATGTACTAAATGAACAGCGGTGTACTTATCCAAATAATTGGATAATAACTTAACAATGACCATGGATTCTCCGATGAAAAAGGGGGAGAATCAACCTAGGCGGGTTGTCAATCCAATAGCGCTATCCAATGTTAAGGTCGGCTTGTACCATGTTAATGATTTCACTAAGTACAAATGTATTCTACATGTATTGTCAAAGCATAAAGCACGTTGTAAGCAAATGCACATAGTACTAGAATTGTATTGTAAAAATGTAAACTTGTATTTGTAATTTGTAATAGTGTACATGTAACACCCCAAAAATGAATAAAAGCAAAAAGGGGATAGGAAATACTCACATTCGCCAAATGACTAGATGACTAAGCGAGCGTGAAAATGCGAGCAATCCAAAGATTCAACAACAAAACTAGTCCAATTTAGAAGAAAAGAAAACGAATAGGAAAAAATATCAAGCTTCCAATTCGCCAATTACAAGAGCTTATAATCAAAGCTTCAAATGTAGAAGTAATATACTCTAGAAGAAAGGTATGAGGGAGAGTTTAATCGAATTGAAACAATCGATTTAGAGGTGCAAAGTGTAATGGGTCATAGGTGGGTTTTTATACTAGTTTTGGATTCAATTAGGCTTTAAAATTGGTCAACACAATAAAGTAAGGTTTTAAGATAAATTAACTATTTGACTAGGATTTTGACTGAGACTTTGACTAGGACTTTGACTAGGATTTTGACTGAGACTTTGACTATTTGACTGTCTCAGCGGACCGCGAGGGCTAAAAAAAATAATTTTTCTAATTTAATCAATTTTAAGTTCTAGACTTGTTTCCTTATGTTTCTAAGTTGTTTTAGGACCGAAAATTAAGAGCTTTGAGTATCAAGGTCTGAAACATACGTGCTCGGGTGTAGATGTGAGTATAAAACATGCATACTTTTACTTATAAAAATTATAAGTTTTATTAAATTGTGAATTTTGGTCCTACTAAAATACGAGGGTTAAAAATGAGAAATTTTGAAATAGTTGAGAAACCAATTATGCACATTTATGAAAAGTGAAGGGTGCAGGTTGTCACATACTTGGTACTTGTACGAGTGCCTAAAAAAGAAAAAAATAACAAAATGGTACCAAAACGGGTACCATACCAAAATACCGGTACCGATACCCGTACTCGTACCTGTACCGTACCTATATATTCGGTACGGTACTCGGTACCCAATTTTGTTCAAATTCGGTACGAGTATTTTTGGTATGGGTACGGGTATAGGTACGGGTACGGTACCGATCTCATCCCTAATGAGAATTGCTGAAACAAATTACTTTATCTTTATCTTTGCTGAGAGTTACTGGTGGTACGAAGTGACGCACACACAACACCAAGTAGTACGGTACGTTTTGATTTTCTGTTGATAAGGTTTTTTTATTTTAATTATTTAATAAGAACGACAAGGTGCGATCATCTTTCAGGTTAAACTTGATTTGTTTATCAAAATAAATGTCTTGTTGATACTTCTTTACTTCTCTGTTTACTTGTTTATACTGATATCGAATGGTTGTGTTTTGCTTTATCTACTCTGTTTAGGTTTCTATGCACATATTTGGTTTTGAGTTCATGCTTGACAATATGTATCCATATGGTAGTTTGGTCTAAATTTGTGAAAAAATATATAGAAAGATTTGGGAATAAAAATTATCTATGCTCATATTTGGTTTTGATAACAGTGCTCATGACTGAATTTTGATGGTCAAAGAAGTTCATTTTCATATATAGTGAAATCTTTTTTTTATACTTGGGTGTCCTATGTACACATCATCTCTTAGATGGTTGAAGTTAAGGACATATGGTTGGACAATTCACATAGTGTGGCATGAAAAGTTATAAGAACGTATATGTTGGATATAAAAAAATATAGTTTCTTTTTAAAGTTTAAACAATGAAGAGAAATGGATTAATTTCATATATATCGTTTCGCATTCAAAGACAATTACGTTTTTACACTTTTTCCTACAGCTTGGTGGGCTAACACGGCTACGCTTGTGCATTGTTCAAAAAAAAATATATTTATCTTAACCGTCCCGCAGCAACGCGCGGGTTTCCTACTAGTAGAGACGTAAAGGTTTGAATCAAGTTCAGTTAAGATGAACCTTAAAATAGAGCGTATTTATTACAAAAGATCGTACCCCAAGTTTTTACACCAAAATTAATTATATAAATATAATCGTATTTATATACTATAAAATCTATATTTGTAATAATTTTAAATTAAATATAAAAATAGTTAGATATTTTCATAAAAAGTTTTCAAAATATTCAACAAGTTTAGTCAAGTAAGCTTGTGTAGTTACTAATAAATTAAACCTAGGCGTTAGAGTTTGAAACGAGTCAAACTCGCGTTTTGAAGTTAAACAAGTTAAGGTTGGTTTGACTCAACATGCATAATACATATGTCACTTAAGATAAACTTGTAGGAATCCTTCACGCGATATATGACAAGATTTCAGTCTCGATTGACATCAGCGCTAGTCCGGTACCAGTTTTTGGTATAGTTTACAACATCGAATTTCAAAGGATACTGACTCGTAATGTACATTGATCTAAAACAATGAAAATGAATATCAGTACCAGTTTCGTTTATACCAATGTTGATATCAGGTTGGATCGTCACGATACTACTATGGTATCAACAATAACTATAGTTTATGATACACACAAAAAAGAAAACACTCCATTTTGAATACTACTCCTCAGTTTTTAACAAAACTTATATCAGATATAAAAAAGCAACTTTTAGAGTAAAATCAAATAAAGAAAGCACATGAGCTAACAAAGTATATTATTTAAAGTATAATTAGCGAAATTAAAAATTTAAAGAGTAAATATTTCATAATAAAGCTACTATTTAACTTAATGCAAATTATTAAGTTATAGTAATTTATTTTTTAAAAGATATAAGATAGAGCAGAATAAATTATATTACATTCCTTTCCGTCCCTTATTAAACTTTAATAAATAAAGTTATTATTACTACAAACTCCGTAAAATTAAACAACAAAATTTTATATTTATTATTTTTTACCATACCTTGCTCCTTGCTTGTTTTTTTTACACGTTTTCAACCCACCCGTGCACATGTAATTATCCACTACTAATACACGTTTTCAACCCACCTTGCTCCTTGCTTGTTCTTTTACACGTTTTTTTTTTTTACCAAACATTAATGAACCTATCATACAATCCATGACTAGCCAAGCGTTTTAGATATGTTGGATCAGCCCATATAACGTGCGGGTACAGTACATTTTTTTAAGGTATTTAAGAATCATACATCCCCTAAGACTTAACGGTGAGAAATCGGGGAAAGGACTCGGGGAGGTGACGTGTGCCGAGTCCCGATCGAAAACACCCCCCCACCTTAAAATTTCGGTGACTTCGGGGCAATCTAACCGAGGCTTTCTATATTGGTTGAGGGAATGTCTCACAAGAAATGAGAGAGACAAAGGAGAAGGGGGGAAAGGGAATTGGGGGAAATTATTTCTAAACTTTGGGGGAGGAAAGGAGGAAAATGAGGTGGCGCTGATGTGGCATTAGGGGGAGTTGGGGGAGATGCTCTCCACACCATATAGCCTAATTAGAAAACATACACCCTGACCCACATCACACACCAATAGAAGGCTGTCACATACCCTAGAATGTGATGTCACACCCTCAAAATATGATGTCACGGGGAGTACGAAACCCAGAACCCTTTTTGAAACATAAATTATCATCATCATCATACTCAGTTAATCCCGATTGGTGCATGTACCCAGTGTGTTTTGTCTATCAATGCCCACATGATGCATGAGTCGTTTTCAATGTTGTTTTCACGTAATTAGTAAAATAACGTTAAAACAAGTGCAAACTAGTTTTATACCCGTCCGTTGGACGGGTTGTACAACTTTTGGTTTGCTACCACCACCCCGTATGGCCTTATAAAACCATAAGGGTCATTGTCTTTATCTGAATTTATACTCAACTAATTTAGTAATCCTGAGTGAAAAAAATGGCATATTAGATTTGAAACAATAAATTAACAAAAACCATGTATCAAAATTTACCATTTTGACAGCTCACAAAAATATAAACGCAAATATACAAAACGATTTGAACTGGATGTTCTTAATCACCATGAATATGCAAAATTAAAAACAATATATATGTAGAGTTGTTACTCTCTATCGTAATAATATGGCAAGATCCAACACACCTTCGATTTCATCTTTATTTGAACCTCTAAGACTACACGGTGTGGTCAAGGGGTAAAGGGGCATGGAGCAACATGTGACTGCCACGTTCATTCCCCTCCAACCCCCGAAAAATCACCAGATGGTGGCGGCGTGAAGCGGTGAAGGGTTTTTTAATCAACAATAAAAAATCATCCATAACCCAAGAATCAACGACGACCATCCACCTTACCATCACCTTTTGCCCCACGTCCGTGAAAATCTCACCAAACCTGCCCCACGCACATACGGGATGGTGTTGGTGGCGTGGAAGGGCTTCACATCCCCTTCCATGCCCCCAACATCGTGTAGCCTAAGCAAAATAAATGTGCATCATCCGGCAAATCAACAATACAAAGTAATGAACACAACAAATCTACACACAAAAACACACATGTGTGTATAGAAGAATAGAAGCTTGTAAAATCATGCTAACTAAGGTTGTTTGCTAAAATCCACAAAAAATCAAGTTGGTTTTATTTAGCGCCTAATTCCAAGTTGGTAGGAAAAATTACAAAAAAGTGTAAATATCGTTTTCGTATCGTGCAGTGTATAATTAGATAAGTAAATATCATGAGTTTAGCTAACTTATGGTTAGTAATTATCTGAGGTTCAACCAATTATGATTTAATCAAGTAGCATTGACACCGAAGTTTATATATAATAGAGGGGTACAACATATTATTTATCAAAATTAAAAACAATATATATGTAGAGTTGTTACTCTCTAGTAGCTGCAACATGAAGTTTAAAAGTGCTCTATAGCAAGAAAAGCAACAGCAGACTCCATATGGTTAGCAATATCCCATGGTTTGAGTTTTGGTTATTCCTAAACAACCATAAACACAAAAGATTGTCTAACATTGACATGATTGGTTAAAAGGATATAGAGGTTCTTTACATAAATTCAATATTAACAGAAGCATACACACATGACACATATCTATCAGTTTCTAGAGCTTAAGCAGGTTATTTCATTCCTCTTTTAATCAATTTACTTGGCATCATCTTCCATCCCGTGTGACAGGTAATTTTTATACTGTGATCTAAATAATATTAACTTCAATGTACTTTGGAAATTTAATTGTTCATACCATTACATTTGCATATCCATTAAAGTAATTACCAAGCACTCTTCACCCACAAAAACCACATAATTTTTAACTTGAAACTCAGAAAATCAAACACACATAAGCTGTTGAAGATGAATAGATTGGGTAGGCTTCATCTCAAAATTAATATATTCAATGTATGATACCTTCTATTACATGCTTGAATCATATATTTATGAGCTGACAAGCTTTCGTGAAGACGGATAATCACATATGAGCCCGTTATGGGACTACCACCATGAACGCCGCCTCATTCGATTCCACTTCCAAGGTTCCGCCACAGCCCGGACGCAGCATCAAGACAACTATGATTTGATACTTACACAGAATTAAACCTTGTAAATAAAAGCAAAACTGATGTAAAATATCCAAAAATCATCATAAATAAAGCTATAAACACTTACCTATGGTGCGAAAAAAAAATATCCAATCCCTTAAAAAATGAACACAATCAGCAGTGTAGATCCAATCCAGATATGGAGAGAAGACCACCATCGTTATCATCATTGCCTCTCTTGCTTTTCATTCCACGCAACAATTTTTATTGGTTTGCTTTATAAAAAATAAAATGATGCATAGGCATAGGGAGAGTTGTACCTCATGTGCACAATCATGCATGTAGTGCTTTGAGCAAACTTTGTAGCCCCCGTTATTTCTTTTCAAATCACAGGCCTTCAAATACTCATTATGACCCTCCTCAATTCTGTTAACCTGGCTAATAAATCGTTCTGTTTCGTTTCCACAATTCCACTTGTACATTGTGTATCTCTAGCAGTACCTTGTCATCTTATCCCTATTGTGTGTATCTTTCCTAAGAACTAAAATCCCATTTCCCTAAAATTCCACCATTGATAATTTTGTTAAGTACCACCACCACATAGTCCTGACTGAAAACCATGGAAGATCACATTTCCCATTATTCCAATTATATCTAGATTTTGAGATCAACCAATCAATAACCTTCACTAAATTAGTGTTAGCCACCAAAAACCAGATGTCAAATAAATTTTTTGCCAGACCGCTTATGCCCGCCCATTTTGTCTCGCCCTAAATGGCATCCCTTAGTTTCGCTGCGCCCCGACCCAAGTCCCCACGTCCGTTTTTCTCCACATGAATGCTTTAAATAAAACCAAATTAGAAATCAGATGTGTAACCAAGTAATTGTTCCTGGTTTCCTGATTAGTGAGTGTGTTCCATTCATTTTTAAACCCAAACCCCCATTACATCAACTGGTAGTTGTCACTGATGCTTTGTTGCACGTGATTCCAGGCCAAAAAAAAAAAAAAAACTTTTGCCATGTACAACTCTACCATGATGCCTATTTCTTCAGCCTAGCCCAGCCATAACATATATATGTTGCTAATGTATAGTTATTTAGGATTCCACTTAGAAAAAGTTTTACCTTAAATAACCATGCCATGTTAGGACCCACTTTTATTCCCAGACCAAGGAGCATTTGTATGGTTAGTTTGTTATAATCATATTCAATCTACAACCAAATTCATTCAAAATGCCAAGCTAGGACCCACTTTTAGCATTTTGATTACTTAATTTTCAGCACCAATCTTATATGTAAGAAGCTCATATCATCTTCTCCAAACCAAATTCATTCAAAACTTTATTCTTTAAAACAGGAATTTCATCAAAAATCTTAATCATACGCAAATATCAAAATAATCAAATCAATAAAAAACCTAATGTAAACCAGAAGTCAAAGAAAACTAACTTAATATCCAGAAGGCAGAAGATTCTTCACCTTGATTCCCAGTCATATTGCTGCTACAGTCGTTGGAAAACTAAACTCGTAGCCAAAGCAGTCATGAGGCACTGAAACAGAACCCGTTACCGATCTCTAATGCAACTGAAAAAGGCTTACACAAAAGCTCACAAAATCATATTCATAATAAAGCTTGTTACCCAACCCACCCATGTTCACCCATACAAATGCATAAACAAATGTATCAAGAATGGCGTAGATAACTTACCTTTCTATATGCTCCATTCTCATTCCTAGTCACAGTAACAGACAATAACTCAATTCTTTTTGCATTTTCCCATCGCAGCTTCTTCTATCTTCCTTTGAAGAGCTTGAAAGAATTTCTAATAGTTTAATTAATATATCAAAAAAGGAAATTTTAATTTGATAGTGTAAATAACAATAAAATTAATACATAAGGACAATAACAATGACATGAATACAGAAAGAGAATAACAATAGAATGAATACAAAAGGTATTAAGAAATCTCACCATTTTTTACATTGATTAATAGCCAGAAAACTCTTTCCCCATCAGATTTCAAAAGCATCCTCACCAGCTCTTTCACTTTACCATCATACAATCCCCATCTTCTTCAGTTTCTTCTCCACCACTCTCACACTGTTACACACACAACCATAATTGAAATCAAACTAACAATAATATAAGATCATGTTACTGATTTCTTCAACTAATTTTACCTGGAATGATATATGATTATCCTTAGGGTTTATTTTGCTTTTCTTCTGCATTCTATTAGGGTTTTCTAATTGAAATAGATAAATTGCATAGTTAAGCAGCCTGCAAATCATCAATCAGACAACAAAATATGTGATCATAGCGAAATCAATGATCAATCTCGAATGCTTATGAAAAACCGATCGATTTACATGATAATTAGAGATGTAAAAAGAAAAAAACAATTACCTGTTGCTTTGAGTAGAGGTAAGAATGAAGGAATCGCTTGAATGGAGACGGTGATTCGATTGATAGACTGGCTGTGGGAGAGCCGTAGATCTTAGGGTTTCAAAACTTGACGCGATAATGATATCCTTGCTGATGGTGACTGGTAAGGGGTTTATAACGGGGGCGGTGCAAGATTTTAGGGAGAGAGACGTGGGGGGTGGGGGGTTACTTTCCTATGATTTCGCTGCCCATTATCAAATCGTGGGTTCTATTTTTTTGCTTGAATTGTGCGGGATAAGTCCTATTTTTAAGGGAGGTGGGGTTATGGAGCAACAAATATAGGCGGGAAGAAACTGCTCCGAAAATCTAGGAAATGTAATTTAAACGGCTAGGATCTTCTTATTTTTTGATCTGACGGTCCAGTTTAAACCAAAAACAGTTTTTTTTGGCTGGCGTCAATATTATATTAAATTTACTTTTGCCCCCTCCCTCCCCAACCAAGCACCCACACATATATACATTATATACGTACCCGCTAAGTGGGCTTAATCTCCGTTTTTTATAAAATAAGTTAATAAATTAATTTAAATATTTCTATATTTGTATATTAAAATATCATAACTTCATCCTTGCTCTACACGCTTGATCTCAGTTTACTAACCTAGTCAAAACACATGACAAGAAAAGAATCATGCGATACAATGAATACATCATTTAACTTTTTAAATAATAACAAAATTTATTATATATATAAGCTCTCCACCACGTAAATTCATACACAAGTTGGGATTGATTCTTTTAAACACCACAATACGAGCTTTCATTTCTCTCTCAAACAATATTTTCATTTTATGATCATGGTTAGCTTATTCTCTAAGGTTTTTTGCTGCTTTTCTCCACAAGTTTATGAAGAAGATGACCTAAAGAAGACGAAACAAGTGTCCAAACCCAAGTCACGCGGAGCTCCGATTCCTGTATCGTACTTCCCCGTTGGCTCAAACGTCTCGCGCTTGTGATCCCGATTTCGGTTCATCAGAAGGTCTATGGCTATATATATAGTACTTATATGTTTGTGTGATTATGTTCACTTTTGAACTCAATCAAAAACTGTAATAGTTGGGAAGGAAAGGAAAAGTTTTAATTTCTTTGTGTTTTACGTTTTTGGACTTTGATATGAAACTAGTTCTGTAAACGAGCCGACCCAGCCTCAAAGTTATAGGAGTAGGCTCGGCTTGAGACTTGTTTGTCTGAATAAACTAAGCTGAAATGTTGAGCTCAAGCTAGCTTGACTCTTTCGGTGTGACTCTGAGTTGCAACCACACACTTCTTGTAACTCTAGAGTAAGTACGCTTACATAGGCGCCCAAGAGTAGTTTATCAAATGGTTTTTAGTATTTCAAAACAAGTTTACTGGTTTTCACAATTAAACATGCTTTCATGGTTATGGTAAAAAGCTTGAACAGTGGCACAACTTCCTTGGGGCGGGGAGGGGCGCCGACTCTCCCCCGAATTTTCGCTCAGAAGTTCCGATTATATAGTATTCGTATAGAAATTTTTTGGTATATACGGTTTCGACCCACTGATTGCTGGGTCTTTTCTTTATTTTTTAAAAAGAATTTTGTATTCCTTACACATAAGTCTATTTATAAAAACGAAAAATTATATTTTAAATATACATATAATTATTCAGAATTTATAAATTAGAGAATTTATATTTATAATTTACATATACTAAAACTTAGGTTTATAATTTACATACATTAAAATTTTAACTTTAATTTATACTAGCTAAACAAGCAAGCTAAAGAGCCAGTTCATGAGCAAGTCAAGCGAGCTTACCTACGGTTGAGCTCCGCTCGTTTACAAAGCGAGTTGAGGAGGCCAAGCTCTTTTACAAACGAGTCAATTTTGAGCGAACTTTTTTTTTGAAAGAGCTTGAAGCAAGCCTTGATTTGCGAGTTGTGATGGCCCTATTTTGAAATCATGGCAAAATGGTCACTGGTTACGTACGTTGCTGATAAGTTTCGTTTTCATCACTGTCATGGCCGATTGGCCATTGTAGGTTGAAAGTGTCTCCTCCTCAATCACCACCGTTAATACAAGGCCAAAGATAACGTAGTTAAAATAAACTTTTTGAAAGAAACGACATGATATAAACTTTTACATAAATTAGTACATTTCGTATATTTGTGTATATATGAGTTTATGGTTATGACTAAATGTTATACAAGATACTAAGAACTGTAATGCCAACATAATACATTCCTAGATAGTATAGTCATATAACATTTAAGCAAAACATATAAATATTATACGGTTTTTATCAATTTATTATTGGATTGGTTTTGTGATAAATTAAGTCACGTTATATTGTTGATTTTTAGAGACGTATGAAATTAGATTTCTATGAGGGCCGGCGACACATAAGTCATTTTTATTAAGTTAATTTAGAAGACGATCACACATGTATCTAGAGGAGGCGAGAAGAGATTAAAAAAAATATGGGAAGATGTCATAATCTGTTTATTGAAAAAAAAAAATTAATAAGAGGACAAATAAAAAGAAATTATCCTTTTAATATTATTTTATGATTTCAGTATGTCTTAAATGCATAGAGCTTTGAAGAAGATTCAAGTATTTCTTCTATAAAGAATAAAGTAATGACATATTGAGGGGTTGGGAGTTAGGTTTAATTGATAAGCTAGTTTTTATCCCGGGAGCGTCTCGGGTTGAAATATCTAATATGACATAATAAAATATCTAATATGATAACATAATTAATGATTTGTCAATATATGATTAATGAATATTATTATTATTATTATTTATTTTTTTAAATAAATCTCTGTCATAAGTTATCATATTATTATTTTAAAAAATTCATGGGTATCACCTAATCCCAGGCCCGACCC
Organism: Ambrosia trifida; assembly: GCA_028751855.1. Lineage (NCBI taxonomy): Eukaryota > Viridiplantae > Streptophyta > Magnoliopsida > Asterales > Asteraceae > Ambrosia > Ambrosia trifida. Next base: position 121,378,225 of record CM054129.1, on the reverse strand, counting down.
AAACCCACAATTTTTTTTTAAACTAATCCTAAGTCTGACACAATACCTGTCGGGTTACAAAAAATAGTCGTTTTTTTCTCCGTTTTTTATATAGCACTATGGTACTCGTTCGAAAGATAATAAAACGCTCGTTAATTTGGTGTAATTTTTTTCTTTAAAAAATCTCGTATATAAAAGATATTAACGTTTAAAAGTTATGGGAGAAAACACGAGAGAGAAAATAAAGGTGTAATATTTACATTTAGTAGATTAGGTATTTAATATATTAGGTTAAACCATATTTAAACCATATTTATTCCTTTTTTTAATTGGTCTAGAGTTGTCACATCACATGCTATGTGACATCTCTTAAAGGAGAGATTACATAAGAGTAGGACATGTAGGATTAACCCCTTTGCAATATATATATAGAATTATTGAAGTTAACGTGTTAATGTGATGTTGCTCCCTTTAAGCCATGCTAAATACGAATTTAATGTAATTTAATTAAGCGGTTAAAAAATATTCCATCGATATCTTAAAATAGTCACGTTGAGCTTAATGTTTATAGATGTGTGGGTAGTTGTCATGATTTAACGATATCTTATCGATTTGATAATCGGAACATGATACGTCAAAGTTTTCAATGCATGTTGTGATAATAGAGATCATTAAAAATATATTTTCATTCAAAGCGGGTTTCACAGGTGATGCACAAAGAGTGCTACTCTCTGTAACCGTCATCAATTTAGCAATGGTAACGCAAAACGTAAGAGCATCAACAACACATACACATGATTTTATGGACAACTCGACATCAACATGCCTATTACCTGTCCTCACAAGCCACCTCAAACAGTTCTCCACCCAAACGACGCTTATATCTTATCGATTTGATAATCGGAACATGATACGTCAAAGTTTTCAATGCATGTTGTGATAATAACGATCATTAAAAACATATTTTCACTCAAAGCGGGTTTCACAGGTGATGCACAAAAAGTGCTACTCTTTGTAACCGTCATCAATTTAGCAATGGTAACACAAAACGTAAGAGCATCAACAACACATGCACATGATTTTATGGACAACTCGACATCAACATGCCTATTACCTGTCCTCATAAGCCACCTCAAACAGTTCTCCACCCTAACGACGCTTATATCTTATCGATTTGATAATCGGAACATGATATGTCTAAGTTTTCAATGCATGTTGTGATAATAACGATCATTAAAAACATATTTTCACTTAAAGCGGGTTTCACAGGTGATGCACAAAAAGTGCTACTCTTTGTAACCGTCATCAATTTAGCAATGGTAACACAAAACGTAAGAGCATCAACAACACATGCACATGATTTTATGGACAACTCGACATCAACATGCCTATTACCTGTCCTCACAAGCCACCTCAAACATGTCACACCCCGCCTAGGCGAAAACACGGGAATGCAACGATCGAAAAGTTTTCAAGCACAAGGTTCAAGCAATACACATTTATTCAAAATAGTACCACCATAAGGATGGAATTTGTCATAATCATATTGAAAATCAAGCATAGTGTAAGCACATGAACATTGTCTTATGGAAGTTGAAAACAAAACGTTTTGAAGCTGACAAAAGCCATCAAAGTGATACCACGGTATGCATGCTCGAACCTTTCCCTCAATCCTCTGTGGCCCTCCATTAGTTACCTGAAACACATGCATAAGGAGTTTTGTCAACAATAATGTTGGCGAGTCTATGGGTTTTGAATGTACTGCAAATGAACGTGTCATCCGTGTTTGACCAATCATGAGCTAGCTAAGCAAATGATCACTGTGAGAACCATGAGTCCTGTAACCAAACCTCGTGACTGGGGTGCCTCGTGCATTGTACACCAAAGACAATGTATGTATAGTAGAATACTAACACTCTTTTGCATGTGGCCGGTTAGCGCGACTAACCAAGAGTGGGGGTGTCAACCCAATAGATCTATTAAAGTGTTCCATGGCTAAATGTCTAGCTAATCGTTACAGTGAACGATGTACGAGGACTAGTGAGCTCATGAACCAAATGTCTGATGTTCCACATGGTAGTCATGCTAGAATGTACACACACTTGAAATTGTCACAAGTATTGATGCATGTATTTCCCCCAAAATGAAAAATAGTAAAATGGGGCCATAGAAAACTCACCTGTTTGAGTCGTGTGTGGTCTAGTGAGCTAGTAGATGATCACCGTCCTCACAAATGATACCCTATGATCATTATGGACATGGTAAGTCATCCCGATGTTGTTTATCATACAATTTGTTCACCCGACACTTGTGGATCATTGTGTTTAGTGTGTTTCATTGTTCATGATACTTGTTAATGTTCTAACAAACATATAGTTCCAAAACTTTGTTGTTTCGAAATGTAATGTTCGTGGTGAATTATATTGGGCCTCACATGGGGTATTTGGGCCGTATTTCAGCACTAAATCTCCATGCGTGGTTGGTTTTTGAGAAAACATTGCTTAACATATGTGTGGAACCCTTTTTAGGTCCGTTTATAGTTGACACATGATTCAGCTCTTATTAACATGTGTTAGTTCAATGTGGCCGATTAGCATTCTTTGTACAAAAGCAAATGCCGGTTAGTTAATGAATCATCTTAACCATTTCTTAGCTCATTCGAGACTTGTAGTGTTATGACATGGTTTATTTGTGAGTTTTGCATCATTTTAAGTCTTGATCACCATGTGGTTATCCTTAGCTTAAAGCTTAAGCCAAGTGAGCTTGGACTTAAACAAGACAATGTATGTGACTTGTGTTGAGTATTAGGACCGATTGCTTATGATCACGGGGTAGGGGTTGGGTGAACATGTTAAGCCGATTATAGGGGACTTAAAGAGCTCGAATTTACTTACCTAGTGGAGCAAGGTGAGGATGGCCGATGGTTAGAGCCTTCGGGTCTCCTAGTCTTCTCCTAAGCTTGCACTTGTTGGTTATTGAGTGAAGAGGGGTGTGGTTCGGCCTAGATGGAGAGCCGAGAGAGTTAGAGAGGTGAGGTGTGGTCTCAAGTGTTCTTTGATGCTCCTATTTATAGTGGATCGATGGCTAGATGACAAACAAAGGAAAGGCACTAGTTCCTTCATAGGGTGGTGGAGTGTTTAGGCTCTTTAGGCACATTTTGGTGGAAGACATTGTGTAAGACACTTGCCATTAGTTTGCATGCTTGGCCGCCCCTTGGGAATGAGCAAAACAAAAGAGAGAGTTGACTTTACATAGGAAATTGAGTTATTGTTTTGGCTTTTATCTATTTTGGTGAAAGTGTTTGTGAACTATACATGTGCACTTGACTATTCCTTGCTTTGGCCGATTAGCATGCTTTCTCCAAAGAGGATGGAGTTGACTTAGATTACCTAGTTGTCATAGATGGTTTGATGCCAAAAGGGTGCAAGTGATCACCTCATCTTGCATCTAGATGGATTACATCTTGTATTTGGGTGTGTTGGGAACTGATTCCCTTCTTGTTTCCTTGTATAGAGTCGGCTATAGGCTTCTAGGGCAATTAGACTAGGTAGTGGCATTCCCTTGTTTCCAAAGCATGCCTCTAGATGTTCTCATGGGCCGCAAATTAGGAGTAGGGTAGGGATGTTTGTTTGTTTCTTTTCTTGATATAAGAGTGGTGAGATTATAGTGAGATTATAGCCTTGGTGTCATTCCTATAATCCTTTGGCCGAGATAAGTACAAGAGGAAACGGTGCAAACTTTGATGATAGGGATGTTATCCTTTGTCATGCTCTAGTTGATCAAAAGGGGAAGGATAAGAGAGCATGTTATGAGAGTTGACATTTCCTCTTTAGTGTAAGGTTTGGACACACACATGGTTCCTTGGTGTTTGTGTTTTCGGCCGAAGCTAAGAGTAGGAGTGGGAGGTTTTGTTGTTTTCTAAATCAAGTATGAATTCTTCTCTTAGATAGTATCTATAGGGTGCCAAATGATCATAAGGAGAATGGCAAGGATAGATAGCTTAGAAGCTAAATATTTAGGCATGTGGATGTGTATATAATGCTGTGTGTGTGTGTATATATACATATGTTTGTATAGCTCTAAGACAATAAGCTTGGTTACGATCCAATACTTAACATGTTATGTTAAATAAATCGGCCTATTCATGTTAATAGTGTTGTGATTGTTCGTTGTATAGCCTCTAGTACACCTTTGATATAGGAATATCATCCGGTTTCATAAGAGTAAGAGGTTGTTAAATTCCATGCCTGTTGATGACAATATTAACATGTATTTTGTTTCACATGTGTCATGGGTTTGTTGAATGTTTTCCCATGATGATCCTTGTGTTCATAATCGTGTGTTAAAGGTGCATTAGCATGTGTTAGAGGGCATATCCTCTTGTAATGCTTGTTTTGATGGTGTGTCTGGGTGTTGTATGACTAAACAAGTGCATTATGTTGAGTTTTTTGTTTAACTCATGCTCTACTAGCCTGGGGGGGGGGGGGGTATAGTGTATGCAAATTGTCTAAGAATGCACATATATTGACATAATAAATGAAACATGTACGATCGTTGACCTGTTACGTTGACTGTTGTCACATTCTCCCCTTGTTTTGGGAATTTCGTCCGCGAAATCGTGTTTCCCTACTAGTGTTAGTAGTTTCAGCGAAAAGAGCTGGGTACTTGTGTCTCATTTGGTCTTCGCGTTCCCATGTAAATTCGGGACCACGCTTTGCATTCCATCTGACTTTCACAAGTTTAGTGCGGCTCCTTCTCAATTTTTGGACTTTCCAATCAGTCACTTCGATTGGTTTCTCGACGAAGTGAAGCTGATCATCGATGTGAATCTCTTCGGGAGGAATGATCAAAGATTCGTCGGATAGACATTTCTTTAGATTGGATACGTGGAAAGTGTCATGAACACTACTCAGCTCCTCGGGTAGCTTGAGTTTGTATGCCACGGGACCAACTCTAGAAAGTATCTCGAATGGACCAATGTATTGGGGGTTGAGTTTCCCACGTTTGCCAAATCGTGGTACACCTTTCCAGGGTGAGACTTTTAAGAGTACTTTATCGCCCACTTGAAACTCGAGTGGTTTATGACGACGATCAGCGTAGCTCTTTTGACAATCTCGAGCTGCTTTTAAGCGATCACGGATCTGGAAGATCTTATCGGTGGTCTCCTGAATAAGCTCGGGGCCAGTCAAATTTTTGTCTCAAACTTCTGCCCAACACAGAGGAGATCTACACTTGCGTCCATACAAGGCTTCGAAGGGGGCAACCTTGATACTGGTGTGGTAACTGTTATTGTAGGAAAATTCAACCAATGGTAGGTGTGAATCCCAGTTTCCACCGAAATCGATTACGCATGCCCGGAGCATGTCCTCCAATGTCTGGATTGTACGTTCACTTTGGCCATCTGTTTGCGGATGGTAGGCTGTGCTCATGTCTAATCGAGAGCCTAGTGTGTCCATCAGTGTTTGCCAGAATCGGGAGGTGAATCAACTGTTTCGGTCGGAAATGATTGAAACAGGCACGCCATGCCTAGTTACAATTTCCTTGATGTACAATTTGGCAAGTTTCTCTAACTTGTCGGTTTCTTTAATCGGCAAGAAATGCGCGGATTTAGTCAACCGGTCAACAATGACCCAAATTGTATCGTGACCACTGGACGTCTTAGGTAGCTTGGTGATGAAATCCATGGAAATCTGCTCCCATTTCCATACCGGAATGTCTAGTTGCTGGAGCAGACCAGATGATTTTTGATACTCAGCTTTGACCTTTGAACAGGTAAGGCATCGGCTGACGTATGTGGCGATTTCACCTTTTTTATTGGGCCACCAGTAAAGTTCCTTTACGTCTTTGTACATCTTGTCAGCACCAGGATGTACGGAGTATCTAGACCTGTGTGCTTCCTCCAAGATTAGATTACGTAAGTCACTGAAACGTGGCACCCAAATCCGATTGGCGAAATACACTGTGCCATCAGATTTTGGTTCCAATAGATTAACCATCTTAAATAGCGACTCGTTCTTAATATTTTCACTTTTCAGAGCTTCTTGTTGAGTGTCGTGAATGCGGGTCGTGAGATTTGTATGGATGGTTAGACCTAGTGCACGCACACGTAGGGTCTTAACTCGTTCCTTCTAGCTTAACGCGTCAGCCACAACGTTGGCTTTGCCATGGTATTTAATCTCACATTCGTAATCGTTCAATAGTTCAACCCATCTGCATTGCCGCATGTTCAACTCCTTCTGGTTGAAGATGTGCTGTAAGCTCTTGTGATCGGTGAAGATGGTGCACTTGGTACCGTAAAGGTAGTGCCTCCAAATCTTAAGTGCAATGATTACTACACCCAACTCTAGGTCATGAGTAGTGTAATTCTTTTCATGAATTTTGAGTTGCCGGGATGCATAGGCAATGACCTTATTCCTTTGCATGAGTACGCATCCAAGACCTTGATGCAAAGCATCGCAGTAAACTACGAAGTCATCTGTGCCTTCGGGGAGGGAAAGAATTGGTGCACTGCACAGGCAGTCCTTCAATACTTGGAACGCATTCTCCTGTCTGATTCCCCAATCGAACTTCTTGTCTTTTTGCGTCAAGACAGAAAATGGTTGGGGAATCTTAAGGAAATTCTCAATGAATCGTCGGTAATAACCGGCTAATCCTAAAAATTGTCGCACTTCAGTGGGTGTCTTGGGCACAACCTAATCCCTGATCGCTTCAATTTTTGCAGGATCAACTTGTATACCCTTCTCCTTCACAATGTGACCGAGGAAATGGACTTCTCGAATCTAGAACTCGCATTTCGAGAATTTGGCATATAACTTCTCGCTTTTGAGCAACTCCAACACCAGTCGCAGATGTTGCTCGTGCTCCTCTTGAGTTCGTGAATAGATCAAGATGTCGTTGATGAAGACAATGACGAATTTGTCCAAGTAGGGTTTGCAGACACGATTCATGAGGTCCATGAAAACTTCCGGAGCATTCGTTAATCCGAATGGCATAACTAGAAATTCGTAATGCCCATAACGAGTTCGGAATGCAGTTTTCGGGATATCGTCTTCCTGGATTCGTAGCTGATGATATCCTAACCGTAGATCGATCTTTGAGTAGTAGCTAGATCCCTGCAGCTGGTCGAACAGGTCGTCGATCCTTGCCAACGGATACTTGTTCTTGATCGTTAGTTTGTTCAACTCCCGGTAGTCGATGCACATGTGGAAACTCCCGTCTTTCTTCTTCACGAACAAGATAGGTGCTCCCCACGGGGAAGAACTCGAACGAATGAAACCTTTGTCTAGCAACTCCTGCAGTTGATTGGACAGTTCCTGCATCTTGGATGGTGCTAAGCGATACGGAGTGCGGGCTACTGGGGCAGCTCCCGGAACAAGATCGATGTGAAACTCGACTTGTCGTGGTGGTGGAAGTCCTGGAAAGTCTTCTGGAAAGACTTCCGGATAATCTCGCACCACTGGGATGTCCACTAGTTTCCGATCTTTAGCTTTTTGTTCAACGACGTGTGCCAGGAATGCGACACAACCTTTCTTTAAACACTTTTGGGCCTTAATGCAGGAGATGATACGAAGAGTGGGTAAACCCTGACTTCCTCGAATCATTAAGGTTTCACCATTTGACAAGGGGATTCATACCAACTTCTCGTGACAGACGATCTCTGCACGATATTTGGACAACCAATCCATGCCAATGACGATATCGAAACTACCCAATTGGATAGGCAGTAAGTTGATACTGAATTCGTGGTCGTCGAGTACCAGAATACAATCCTTAACGATCTAATCGGACGAGATTAACTTACCATTAGATAGTTCTATGGTAAATGGTGTGTCCAACATACTAGATTCTAATCCTAGGTATTTCCTAAAGTTGGTGGTCACAAAGCTAAAATCTGCGCCGGAATCGAAGAGTATTGAAGCAAAATGATTGTTAAGGAGAAATGTACCCGTAACTACATTAGGATCATCTCGTGCTTCGTTGGATCCTAACACAAACGCTCTGCCACGGGCTTGATCCTTGGCCTTGGGACAGTCCTTTCGGAAATGTCCTGTCGCACCACACTCGAAACACTCGTTTCGGGCAGGAGGAGTGTTGGTGGTTTTGGCCCTGCAGTTCGCGGTGGAATGACCACGACGGTTACAGTTCTTGCACAGAATGCTGTCGCAAGTACCTATGTGATGGTAGTTGCATTTGCTGCCGTGAAGATGAGGTCCGCTGTACTTGCATTTGGGTTCCTCAGTAGCGGTGGCAGCAAAAACTTTCACAGCGTCCTGCGGTCGGTGAGAGGAGCGCTTGCCCTTCCGGCTGTCGGAACGTTTGCGCTTGTTCCCGGAACTCTCACTGATAACTGTTACCTTCTGAGTCAGTGATCCCATGCATACCGCGTCGTCGGTCAGACTCTGAGCTAGGGTAACCACAGCCTGGATGGTGGAGGGTGCCGATGCAGTGACCATATTGCGGATCTTTGGGGAGAGACCCCATGTATACCTCTCGACCCTCTTGTACTCAGGTGTGACCATGTGTGGGACCAGTCGAGAGAGTTCGTGAAAACGAGTGGTATATGTAGTCACATTGGCATCCACCATTGCAAGGTTCCAGAACTCGGCTTCCAGCTTTGTAGTTCCCTTTGAGGATAGTACTTGTCCATGAGCATTGTTTTGAGATCGGCCCAGGCAAGACTGTATGCCGTTTCTCTGCCCAAGGTTTGTACTTGCAGATTCCACCAAGTGAGGGCTTCGTCCTGAAAGGTACAGGTGGAGTATTTTACCTTTTGGTCCTCAGAGCAACCACTAATGTCAAGGACTGATTCATTTTCTCTATCCACTGGACAATTCCTACATCGCCTTCATTACCACGAAAGTTCCATGGTTTGCATGCCATGAAGGTTTTGTATGAACAGCCGTGACTAGAGTTTTCAACCTCGTTGTCCGTTTCGCTTTGACGACGCCCGGTACCATCAGATCCTCCGCTTGAGTTGGCCCGGGCTGCATCGTGTCGAGCAATTGCCTTGGCAATTACCCTGGCCAACTCGGCGGGTGTGGATGGTAGTGGCTCGCCTTCGGTCGTTCGTGTGGAATGTCGGGTCTACATAACTAAAAGATGGAACACAACAAACATGAGTATAATATACAAACATACCATAACCAACATAGTCATACAAATCAAACCATACATCATGTCATCACATCATTTCATAATTTCTCAAAAGCAGTTAGGTTTCTAATACAAAACAGGCAGGTGAACCGCAATTAGTTTTTAGATCATAGCATCCATAATCACAAAATTTCATAAATTAAACATATGCATAATCATCATAAACCATAATCTAAGAAGGAGGTGGGAAGGTAGCAGCAAGAGATATAATGGCCTCCCTCATATGCCTCTCTGTCTCCATCGCCCTACGCTCTAACATCTCTACTCGTCTACCCATCTCCGATCGCTCTACTACGGCCGCTAGTCTCCCCTGCTCGGCCTCTGCTAAACGATCTTCGAGCTCCTGAACTCGGCCCTCCAAAGCCACCAGCTGGACGTCGTGAGAGATAATAACGTTGCGCTCGGAGCGGAGGGGTATCCCCGATGAGCCTCCCAAGCTCATGGTCTCGAGGTCGTCCTCCTTGTCTCGATGCGCAAGATCGCTGGTAAGACTAGGTAGGTAAGGCCATTTGCGGGCCTGTGAACGTCTCTTGAGCCTCTTTGATGGCTCACCTACCTCGATGGCTAGGGGCCTGTTAGGACAAAAAGGATTGGTGAAACCACTTTTGCAAACCTTAGTCTAATTCACTTCTGTCAAAATACTCTAAGTATAGAACTGCTGAAGAAGAAGGATCAAACTGCTGAAGAAGAGATTCAGAAGTGCTGAAGAAGAAAAGTCATCAGAAGTTCTGAAGTTCAAACCAGACACTTCTACTGAAGAACTACTGAAGGCAAACTACTCATCAGTAGTTTGTCATTCATCAGTACTTACATGAAGATCTTTTCCACCGCCTTTGTATATCAGTAGTTTATTACTTTAGTATTTCTTTTTGCTTTATGTACAAGTTCCAAGACTGCAACTTGTTGCAACTTGTTTCTGAACTTGCTTTTTGGCAAGGTTTATGTATTTGTAAAGTCTATAAATAGAAGGGTTCATCCCTCTGTTTTAGACATTGATTTTAATACAAGAAATCCTTCATCACTTATTATTGTTATTTCCATTTCATGTTTATTGAGAATCTGTCAAAGTGTTTCATTCTCATTCAATACTTAGATTCTCAATAAACACTTATCATTTATTAGTTCTTGAATCCAGGGGGAGTAATAACTCCTGTTGATAAGTGTAGCTTTAAACTTATAAACATTCCGTTGTGCTATCACTCATCAAGAACTTGCTAAACACTTAAGTGTCAACTAGCAAGTTCAAACAAAAGAGCAAAATACTGATCCAACAGGGTCTAGGCTCAGGAATGGCCGGCTGGACGGGCTCAGAAACAGGGACAGTAGGGAAAATCGGGGTCCTAGCAGGTATAGCTATCACTAAGGCCGGTCGAATCCTCTTGCGAGGAGTACACTTAGTGACTAAACATCTCGAAATGTCTAAGCGAAAATAGGGGTTTAGGGTGCCCGGTAGGGATGAGACAGAAGGGGTGACAGAAGGATAGGGGTCAGAGACAGCTAGGGGTGGAGTGTCATCGTCCGCCTCGTCGTCGGAAGTACGTCTCTAAACAGGAGGTGAGTCAATGTCCATCTCAGACTCGGATATCCATCCATTATGATGGGACTCGGGGGCTGGCTGGGTGAGAGGTAAGTCATCTCCCTAGGGATCATCTACTAAATAATCTGGCTCTGACTCGGGTGAAGAAACGAGATCGATAGTAATGGCCATGTTTCCTGTCACCACATACACATATATGTAAATAATCATATGAATAAATAAACCATGGTACCCGTATGTCTTCGTGGAACGGCTTGAGGTTTGAGGGTGCATGGCGAGACCTCGTGGCATTTTGTGAAAACGTTTCGGAAAAATATTTTAAGTTATAGTTGACTCCAAAGAATCCTAGTTCGCTATAACCTCGTGCTCTGATACCAATCTGTCACACCCCGCCTAGGCGGAAACACGGGAATGCAACGATCGAAAAGATTTCAAGCACAAGGTTCAAGCAATACATATTTATTCAAAATAGTACCACCATAAGGATGGAATTTGTCATAATCTTATTGAAAATTAAGCATAGTGTAAGCACATGCACATTGTCTTATGGAAGTTGAAAACAAAACGTTGTGAAGTTGACAAAAGCCATCAAAGTGATACCACGGTATGCATGCTCGAACCCTTCCCTCAATCCGATGTGGCCCTCCATTAGTTACCTGAAACACATGCATAAGGAGTTTTGTCAACAATAATGTTGGTGAGTCTATGGATTTTGAATGTATTGTAAATGAACGTGTCATTCGTGTTTGACCAATCATGAGCTAGCTAAGCAAATGATCATTGTAAGAACCATGAGTCCTGTAACCAAACCTCGTGACTGGGGTGCCTCGTGCATTGTACACCAAAGACAATCTATGTATAGTAGAATACTAACACTCTTTTGCATGTGGCCGGTTAGTGCGACTAACCAAGAGTGGGGGTGTCAACCCAATTGATCTATTAAAGTGTTTCATGGCTAAATGTCTAGCTAATGGTTACAGTGAACGAAGTATGAGGACTAGTGAGCTCATGAACCAAATGTCTCATGTTCCACATGGTAGTCATGCTAGAATGTACACACACTTGAAATTGACACAAGTATTGATGCATGTATTTCCCCCAAAATGAAAAATAGTAAAATGGGGCCATAGAAAACTCACCTTTTTGAGTCGTGTGTGGTCTAGTGAGCTAGTAGATGATCACCGTCCTCACAAATGATACCCTATGATCATACAATTTGTTCACCCGACACTTGTGGATCATTGTGTTTAGTGTGTTTCATTGTTCATGATACTTGTTAATGTTCTAACAAACATATAGTTCCAAAACTTTGTTGTTTTGAAATGTAATGTTCGTGGTGAATTATATTGGGCCTCACATGGGGTATTTGGGCCGTATTTCAGCACTAAATCTCCATGCGTGGTTGGTTTTTGGGAAAACATTGCTTAACATATGTGTGGAACCCTTTTTAGGTCCGTTTATAGTTGACACATGATTCGGCTCTTATTAACATGTGTTAGTTCAATGTGGCCGATTAGCGTTCTTTGTACAAAAGCAAATGCCGATTAGTTAATGAATCATCTTAACCATTTCTAAGCTCATTCGAGACTTGTAGTGTTATGACATGGTATATTTGTGAGTTTTGCATCATTTTAAGTCTTGATCACCATGTGGTTAGCCTTAGCTTAAAGCTTAAGCCCAGTGAGCTTGCACTTATGAAATCCGATTTATTTCATGGTGATCTAAGCCGTGCGTGGTTTCAAAAGCATAATTTGACTACTTGTGATTGTAACAATGCCGATTATAGTGATGTTAAGACAATATTATATGAACAAACACTAGTGTTAAGACAATGTGGTAAGTAGTTTAGTAAATTACCCTTAAACAAGACAATGTATGTGACTTGTGTTGAGTATTAGGACCGATTGCTTATGATCACGGGGTAGGGGTTGGGTGAACATGTTAAGCCGATTATAGGGGACTTAAAGAGCTCGAATTTACTTACGTAGTGGAACAAGGTGAGGATGGCCGATGGTTAGAGCCTTCGGGTCTCCTAGTCTTCTCCTAAGCTTGCACTTGTTGGTTATTGAGTGAAGAGGGGTGTGGTTCGGCCTAGATAGAGAGCCGAGAGAGTTAGAGAGGTGAGGTGTGGTTTCAAGTGTTCTTTGATGCTCCTATTTATAGTGGATCGATGGCTAGATGACAAACAAAGGAAAGGCACTAGTTCCTTCATAGGGTGGTGGAGTGTTTAGGCTCTTTAGGCACATTTTGGTGGAAGACATTGTGTAAGACACTTGCCATTAGTTGGCATGCTTGGCCGCCCCTTGGGAATGAGCAAAACAAAAGAGAGAGTTGACTTTACATAGGAAATTGAGTTATTGTTTTGGCTTTTATCTATTTTGGTGAAAGTGTTTGTCAACTATACATGTGCACTTGACTATTCCTTGCTTTGGCCGATTAGCATGCTTTCTCCAAAGAGGATGGAGTTGACTTAGATTACCTAGTTGTCATAGATGGTTTGATGCCAAAAGGGTGCAAGTGATCACCTCATCTTGCTTCTAGATGGATTACATCTTGTATTTAGGTGTGTTGGGAACCGATTCCCTTCTTGTTTCCTTGTATAGAGTCGGCTATAGGTTCCTAGGGCAATTAGACTAGGTAGTGACATTCCCTTGTTTCCAAAGCATGCCTCTAGATGTTCTCATGGGCCGCAAATTAGGAGTAGGGTAGGGATGTTTGTTTGTTTGTTTCTTTTCTTGATCAAAATGGGAAGGATAAGAGAGCATGTTATGATAGTTGACATTTCCTCTTTAGTGTAAGGTTTGGACACACACATGGTGCCTTGGTGTTTGTGTTTTCGACCAAAGCTAATACTAGGAGTGGGAGGTTTTGTTGTTTTCTAAATCAAGTATGAATTCTTCTCTTAGATAGTATCTATGGGGTGCCAAATGATAATAAGGAGAATGGCAAGGATAGATAGCTTAGAAGCTAAATATTTCGGCATGTGGATGTGTATATAATGCCGTGTGTGTGTATATATACATATGTTTGTATAGCTCTAAGACAATAAGCTTAGTTATGATCCAATACTTAACATGTTATGTTAAATAAATCAGCCTATTCATGTTAATAGTGTTGTGATTGTTCGTTGTATAGCCTCTAGTACACCTTTGATATAGGAATATCATCCGGTTTCATAAGAGTAAGAGGTTGTTAAATTCCATGCCTCTTGATGACGATATTAACATGTATTTTGTTTCACATGTGTTATGGGTTTGTTGAATGTTTTCCCATGATGATCCTTGTGTTCACAATCGTGCGTTAAAGGTGCATTAGCATGTGTTAGAGGGCATATCCTCTTGTAATGCTTGTTTTGATGGTGTGTCCGGGTGTTGTATGACTAAACAAGTGCATTATGTTGAGTTTTCTGTTTAACTCATGCTCTACTAGCCTAGGGGGGGTATAGTGTATGCAAATTGTCTAAGAATGCACATATATTGACATAATAAATGAAACATGTACGGTCGTTGACCTGTTACGTTGACTGTTGTCACAAAACAGTTCTCCACCCTAACGACGTTTATATCTTATCAAAAAGTGCTACTCTTTGTAACCATCATCAATTTAGCAATGGTAACACAAAACGTAAGAGCATCAACAACACATGCACATGATTTTATGGACAACTCGACATCAACATGCCTATTACCTGTCCTCACAAGCCACCTCAAACAGCTCTCCACCCTAACGACGCTTATATCTTATCGATTTGATAATCGGAACATGATACGTCAAAGTTTTCAATGGATGTTGTGATAATAGAGATCATTAAAAACATATTTTCACTCAAAGCGGGTTAGGTGATGCACAAAATGTGCTACTTTTTGTAACCGTCATCAATTTAGCAATGGTAACGCAAAAAGTAAGAGCATCAACAACACATGCACATGAATTTATGGACAACTTGACATCAACATGCCTATTACATGTCCTTACAAGCCACCTCAAACAACTCTCCACCCTAACAACGCTTGCAACTTTCTCTCTCCTTCCTTACTCACAATTTCTATCCTTTTTCACAAAGATGGTTCGTGGCTACAAACCGCACCCTCCCTCTCCCCTCCACATCTTCAACTTATCCTCCCACTCTTCCACGACTGCGATATAATAGCTCTTAAAATCACTGATGCATATGCTCTAAGGATATCGTTTATAATAAGTGGTGGATCCAGGATTTCTTTTTCCAATGGGCTCACTGTTTTAAATGGTTCAATTTCATAGGATCGAGCATAAAAATTTCAGGTCGGTTCGATGGTTCGGGTCGGGTATGGACGTGTGGTTCATCACATAATAAAAATATGATATAATGATAAAAAAACATCTTCATTAGAAATTAAAAAATAAACGCATAATATAAATACGATAGTCTTTGCAAATTAAAAAAAATTACCTATAGTTGTTCCCTACGAGTTTTTATTTTTTGAAAATGTTGCATTACATCTTCTACCGAAACTTGCTAAAAGAGCCCCCATTCGATGTAACAAATGCAAGAACTATTAATGTATCCATCAGCCATCCTATTACACAATTGCATCTTCACATGCTTCATTGAAGAAAAACTTCTTTTAACACTTGTCCTTATAACACAAGGTAGGTAGTCTTCACAATTATGGGGGAAAGAAGGTCCAACACAATAGTCACATGAATGATACCAAGGTAGATAGTCTTCACAATTGTGGGGGAAAGGAGGTCCACCACAATAGTCACATTCTATTTGAACAAAACAACCATCCTCTTCAACTTGATGTTCTATCCTACAAAATAAAAAAAAAAAAACTAGACAACGGGTTTTATTAGTAACTTAAAACCTTTCTCTAAAAATAATGTGTCCCTGGCAACAGCGCCAAAAACTTGATTTGACGAGTTACAGTAAGTTATTAAACATGATTCAATGGTGTCAACACTTGGTGTTTCTAAACCAAAGAAAAACAAGACTTTACCAAAACTCTATCGAATTTTTAAATTTATAAATAAAATGATATTTTCTTAATAGTCTAAAACTCACACAATAGGCAAGTGTACCTATCGGATCTTGTATAGGTTTGAGCAAGTACTGAGAATCAAACTTAAAGACACGACTTTTATTCTCAGTTTTAAGTTGCTTATGTTGGATCAGTTTTGCTCTTTTGCTAAGTAAGAACTTGCTATCTTGACACTTAAGTGTTTAGCAAGCCCTTGTATATCAGATAATAAGCACAGCGGAATGTATAAGTTAAAGCAACGCGGTGGAAAATATCTGATGCTAAGTGCTGATGAATGACAAACTACTGATGAGTAGTTTGTCTTCAGTACTTCTGAAGTGAACTTGTCTGGTTTGGACTTCAGAACTTCTGATGAAGTTTCTTCTTCAGCACTTCTCATATCTTCTCTTCATCAGTTTCTTGTTTTCTTTTCAGTACTTCTATACTTAGCCAAAATGACAGAAGTGAATTAGTAAGTAAGAACTTCCTATCTTGACACAAGTGTTTAGCAAGCCCTTGTATATTAGATAATAAGCACAGTGGAATGTATAAGTTAAAGCAACACTTTTTATACATAGGAAGAGTTATTACTCCCCCTAGATGATTGAAACTAATAAATGACAAGTATTTATTATGAATCCAAGCAGTAAATGAGAATTAGATACTTAGACAGATTCACAATAAATACTGAAATGGAATAGAACAGTGAAAGTGTTTGAAGGATTTTTCAATTAAAATCAATGTCTAAAATAGAAGGTTGAAGCCTCCTATTTATAGACGTTTACATACATGCATCTTGCCCAAAAAGCAAGTACAGAAACAGCAGAAACAAGTTGCACAAGTTGCAACATTGAAACTATCAAAATACAGCTAAAAGTAATAATAAACAATAAACTACTGATACAAAAGACGGTGGAAAATATCTGATGCTAAGTGCTGATGAATGACAAACTACTGATGAGTAGTTTGTCTTCAGTACTTCTGAAGTGAACTTGTCTGGTTTGGACTTCAGAACTTCTGATGAAGTTTCTTCTTCAGCACTTCTCATATCTTCTCTTCAGCAGTTTCTTGTTTTCTTTTCAGTACTTCTATACTTAGCCAAAATGACAGAAGTGAATTAGACTAAGGTTTCCAAAAGTGGTTTCACCAATCCTCTTTGTCCTAACAATCTCCCCCTGGATTGATGAAGCCAAAACCTTACTAATTCCTTATGTTTTTCTTCTGTCTTGAACAATCTTCCATATCTCTTTGTACATGGTGTTCTTGAGCTGGTTTAACTGTCCATCAGATAGAGATCCTCTCTGTGGTTCTAGATGTTGAATTGTGAGCAGGTCTTGTGTTGACAGTTTCTTCAGATCACTGATCTTCTTGTAAGCCCTGCTTGAGAGGTCTCTTCTTGTCAACAATACTGAGTTGTTATCAGTAAGTGACCATCTGATGATTGGTACCTTTGACTTGTTAAAGTCAGAGGAATAGGGAACCAGACTTGTCCCTTGGGTTGATGGTCCTGAGTGTTGGATGCTTTCTGTTTCAGTTAACCTCAGGTGGGAGTCTCTTCCTTGTTGTTGTTGCATATCAGGCATCTGAATAGTTGGGAGATGGTGTTCAGTCACTACCCTGGTATGCATCTTTTCTTTGATGGTCTTTTGGATTTGGTAGGCAAAAGTGGAAGGATCCCTGA
The DNA here is from genome assembly GCA_028751855.1 of Ambrosia trifida. Lineage (NCBI taxonomy): Eukaryota > Viridiplantae > Streptophyta > Magnoliopsida > Asterales > Asteraceae > Ambrosia > Ambrosia trifida. The sequence continues at coordinate 121,360,875 of CM054129.1, read as the reverse complement.
ATTGTGTTAACAGAGGTTTCTCCTCAATGTCAAAATCTGAATGGACTATTGAACTTCCTTCAAGTAGTACCATTTTGAAATCAGTTTTGACATTGTCCTCTGCTTTCTTTCTCTGAGTAGCAGGTTTTCTTGTTGATACACCAGAAGTTCTAACTACTGACCTTGAAGGATCAGCAGTTTGAAACTTCTCTGGATTTGCAGCCTTGGCAGCCTTGTATTTTCTGTAAGTATCCATTAGTCTTTCTTCTTTCCATCTGGATACTGAGGCTTTTGAACCATAGCCCTCTGCTACTAATTCTTCTATCATCTGGGCTCTCTTGGCCTTTCCTTCTTTGCTTGTGGCCAGTTTGTCTGCAAGCAGTTGTGCCCTTCTTGTCAGCTCTTGCATAGAGAGTCCCTTGAGTGTGTAGGCTTTAGTCTTGCTGTTCTTTGTAATGTAAGACACCAGTTGTTGTCTTTTGTCATGTTCAGCAATCTCATCAAGGCTAGCCTGCCTTTGTAGTTCAGCTTCATAGGCCTGAAGTTTTTCTTCATGGCTTAAGTCTAGATCATCCCTTTCGTCCAGAGTTTTCCAGATCAGATCTTCTCTGGCCTTCTTGATGGCTGCAACTAAGCTCTTCTCTAGTAATTCAGCTGATTGAGAGATAGGAGAAGGGTTTAGTACAGTCATTGTTGTAACAGTAGTAGGCCTGATAGGATCAGATGTTGGTTGAATGGGAGCAGTGGTTCTGGAAGGGTCAGCAGTTTGAGGTTTGGAAGTGTTAACTTCTGATGGGTTGACAACTGCTGATGGTTTGTCAACTACTGAAGGATTGTCTTCAGTACTTTCTGATTCTTCATCAGAACTTTTGTCATCAGAAGTTTCTTCATTGTGCCTTGGGGAATCTTCAGAGGTTTGGGTCTCATCTTCTTTTTCTGTGGCTTCAATTTCTTCCACTGAGACACCAAATTGTTTGGCCAGTTTTTCTTTTCTGGCTTGATCTTTCTGATCTCTTTCAAGGATGTCCCCTCTTGCCCTTATCCTGGCTTGGAATGACTCCTTAGGTTCCCTGATTTTCTCCCCCTTTTTGGATTCATCAAGTTTAAGTTTAGAGGTTGAGGGTTGGGAGATTTGACCTTGAAGATGAGCAATCTGTTTGCTGTTGAATTCTATCTTGTTGGAAAGATCATTCATCTTTGTCTTGATCACTCCAAATTGATTCTTGATAGACAGCTCCAAGTTAGCTGTGTATGTTTGGAAGTGATTCCTGATGAGAGTGTTCATCATGTGGTACAGGGGACCCTCTGGGCTGCATAGCTGGTTCATGTCTATGCTTGTTTGCCCAGGGAATTGGGTAGGCATTTGTTGTGAAGGGTGTGTTTTTGGGAGATCCTCATGTTGTACAGAGGATGCCACTCTAGGGGTTTTAGGGATTGAGTGGACTTTAACCTGTGCAGGGGTGACTGGTTTCTTGAGCCTGGATACCCCTGAAACAGGACCTTCATAAAGTGCCGTCAATTCAGTAGTTTGTGTTTTTGAAACATCATCCAAATTAATGGAATCATCTGAATCCCTGATGTTGTCCTCAATGAGGACTGTCTCAGTTAAATCATGAGCTGAGCCCAACTCAGTTCTCTCATGAACCTCTTGTTCTTGGTTCTGAGGATTTCCTACTTCAGGCATTAAGCCTTCATCAGTAGTTGCCACATCTGAGGTCTTAGCTATGTTACTTCTATCCTCAGATCCACCACTGGGTGGTAACTGAGTAGTAGCAGCCTCAGATGCCCCAAGAGTCTCTAAAATTGGGCTTAAAGACTCTGGTCCACCCTCATCTCTTGGGATAGGGCTAGAGATGTCCACATCTATGTCTGATGTTGTGGTTATGTCCCCTGGTTGTTGTGGTTGTAGGGGACTGACATAATCAGATGGGACATTCTCTTTTAGCCCAGAGAGAAGTTTGGCAATTTCTATTGCCTCTGATTCAGAAATTTGTGGGGTTGGTTCAGTAGTTTGGACAATAGGTGAATTTGGTTGGTCAGCAGTTTCAAAAGAAGAGTGAGTTTCAATAGTTTTTCTAAGTTTTTTTCTTTTGAATAAGATAGTTATGGGTGCTCTTGGTGGGGTTTGAGATGGATGAGACTGAGAGGGTGTTTCAGTCTCACCTATTTGAAGAGCAGACTGCTCATGAGCATGTTCAGGCATCTCAACCTCCTGAACAGCTTTTCTTTTGGGTTGGTGGGTTTTTGTCTTTGTTGGCTTGGGCTTTTTGGCTTTTGGTGGTGTGAGTTTGGAAGATGTGGGCTTCAGGGGGATTTGTTGTTGTTCTCCCTGATCATCTTCTGGCCAGGCAGCCGGTTTGTTATGCCTAGAGTATGCTTGTGAGGTCAATGGATTTAAAGTTGAAACTTTTCCCACAAGCACCTCATTACCCAGTTCCCCTATTATGCATTGCATAATGATCCTTGGGTACAACAAAAACTTTTTCTTGGTATTATTATGATGTAACACCAACTCATTGAAAAATAGTTTTGATGCCCTGATTTTAGTTTCATTCACAATGGAATGAAATATTGGTTGAAAAGTGGAGGGCATCTGGTCATAAGACCCTGTTTTTGGACTCAAACACATAATGATATAATGAAACAAAAGCTTGTATTTTGGTTCAAAATATTTTTTGAAGATAGTAGCATGGGAGAGAGTACCTTGATAACCACACTCTGTCATGGTTAAGTGAATATCAGAATTAGCAACATGGTCAGGGGCAGTTACATCATCCAGACCCAGTCTTGTTGCCAGTGTGGCCGGTGTGATGGTCAGTAGTTTCCCTTTTATTCTTGAGTTGAGGGAAATGACTTCATCATCCGCCGTCACCGTCTCAGCATTTGCCCAGAACTCATTTAGAGTTTCAGTGTGAATTGGTGGGTTTATTGTGAGAGCAGTAAAATATTGGAATTTTACGACAAGATCAATGATCTCATCGTATTGGGACCAGCCTTCTTGTTTTTCAAGAAAGGCTCTTTGATTGTGTCCCTGTTTTAGAACGAGAGCCATGTGGTTTGGGTTTTTGATCGAACAGTTGATTTGCAGGTTTAGGTTATTGAGAGAGTTTTTGAGAGAGAAAGAGGGATATTTTGAATTTGAAAGGATAAGTGTTGAGAAAAGGTATTTATCAGAAGTTTTAACCGCCTTGGTTAAAATTCTTTTTATCAGAAGTTTTAAACTGATTAGGTCAAACCTCTGATGATGGGAAAAGTCAGATTTGCCCTTTTTTTGACTAAACTGCACTTCATCAGTAGTTCCCATTTCCTCTTCAGTAGTGTTAACAGCTGATGAGAAATGTTTTTATAAATACTTTTATTCATAACTTCTGAAGGTTATTTTATCAGAAGTTACACACTTTTCAGAAATTATCCCCATACTGATGTTTTGTTCATCAGTAGTTTCTCTCTTTTCAGAAGTTTTGTTTCAGACTTTTTGTCTGTTTGTAAGTGAAAAATGAAAATTTGCAAAATAATAAAATAAACACTTACAAATTTAGCATCCCAAGCATGGATACTAACTTCTGAAATGTTGATGTGTCAAGGGGTTTTGTGAAGATGTCAGCTATTTGATTAGCTGTTGCTACATGCTTCACCTCAATCTTGCCTTTTTCATAGCAATCTCTTATGAAATGGTACCTGATCTCAATATGTTTGGTTTTTGAGAACTGTACCGGATTTTGAATGATGCTAATGGCAGATTTGCTGTCTACAAACAAAGGTGTCTTGGTCTCTTTGATTCCATAATCAAGAAGTTGATATTGGAGCCATTGTATCTGTGATGTACAACTTGCAGCTGCAATGTATTCAGCTTCAGCAGTTGAAGTTGCAACAGATGTTTGCTTCTTTGATTGCCATGACACTAGACAGTTACCCAGGAATTGACAACCACCAGATGTTGACTTTCTTATCATCTTACACCCTGCATAGTCACTATCTGAAAAAGCTGATAACTTGGTATTGCTTGAAGCAGGATACCAAATTCCAAGTGTTGGAGTTCCTTTCAGATATCTGAAAATTCTTTTGACTGCTATAAGGTGTGATTCCCTTGGTGCTGATTGATATCTAGCACAGACACATGTTGAAAACATAATATTTGGTCTAGAGGCAGTTAGATATAAAAGGGAACCTATCATGCATCTGTACATGGTTTGATCAACCTGTTTTCCTTGATCATCAGGTTCAACTTGTGTGATTGGTGTCATGGGAGTGGAACATGATTTACAGTCTTTTAAAGAAAATTTGTTCAATAATTCTTTAACATATTTTGATTGATGTATAAAAGTTCCATTTGTTTGTTGCTTGATCTGCAGTCCCAGAAAGTACTGCAGTTCTCCCATGGTACTCATCTCAAATTTTGATTGCATGAGTTTCTTAAAATCATCACACAGTTTTGTGTTTGTTGAACCAAAAATGATATCATCAACATAAATTTGAACAAGTAAGACATGATTTCCAACATGTTTAATGAAAAGAGTTTTATCAATGGCACCTCTTGTAAAGTTATTTTTGAGTAAAAAGGTGGAGAGTGTATCATACCAGGCTCTTGGAGCCTGTTTGAGCCCATAAAGAGCTTTGTCCAGTCTGTACACCCACTCAGGATGAGAAGGATCCTCAAACCCAGGTGGCTGACAGACATACACCTCCTCTTTTATTTTTCCATACAAAAATGCACTTTTCACATCCATTTGATAAACTTTAATTTTGTTGGAAATGGCATAGGCCAGAAATAACCTGATGGCCTCAAGCCTTGCAACTGGAGCAAAGGTTTCATCATAGTCAATTCCCTCTTCTTGAGAGTACCCTTGAACTACCAGTCTTGCCTTGTTCTTGATTATCATACCAGCTTCATCTTGTTTGTTCCTGAAAACCCATCTCGTGCCAATTGGTTGTTTGTTTGGAGGTAAGGGACAGATTTCCCAGACCTGTTGCTTGTTGAACCGAAGCAGTTCATCTTGCATAGCTTGCACCCAATTATTGTCTTTGAGGGCTTCCTGGTACTTCTTTGGTTCCAACTGTGAGATAAAGGCAGAAAATAGGCAAAAGTTGGAGAGCTGGTTTCTGGTAAGAACACCTGAAGCTATATCACCCATGATTTGATCAAGTGGATGATCTCTGTGTTCAATCAGTTGTTGTAAACCACTGACAGGTGTAGGTGGCTCATGTTCTTCAAACAAACTACTGAGGTCTATAATATTTGGTTCAGCAGTTGTAGTGTCTTCAGTAGTTGCAGGTGCTGAAGCAGATGTTTGAGTTTGGCCTTCAGTATTTGTTGAATCAGAAGTTTGTGAAACTTCTGATGGTCTTGAAGTTGACTTAATGACTGTTTGAGGAGTCCATGGTGTAGGATCCTCATCATCAAACCTTTGATCACCATAATAAGTAGGTTTGGAAGGAGTAACAGTCTTTTCAGGTCCAAAGTGGAAGTTGTCAAGGTCAAAGAGTTCAGCAGGATGTGCTGGAATAAGAGTGTGTTTTGACTCATTGAACTTGACATTCAATGTTTCTTCTACTATCCTGGTGTGAGAATTAAAAACCTTGTAGGCTTTTCTAGTTGAAGAGTAACCAAGAAAGTAACCTGAGTCAACTTTGGCAGCAAACTTTGAAATAGATTCCTTGATGTTCAAGATGAAACATTGACACCCAAAAGCCCTGAAAAAGGAGATAAGGGGCTTCATGCCATGAAGAACTTCATAGGCAGTCTTGGAATGTCTCTTGACCACAAGAACTCTATTCTGAACATAACATGATGTGTTAACTGCTTCTGCCCAAAAGTACAAGGGCAGTCCAGAATCAGCTAACATTGTTCTTGCTCCTTCTATTAATGTTCTGTTCTTCCTTTCTACTACACCATTTTGTTCAGGAGTTCTGGGAACACTATATTGTCTAATAATCCCTTTAGACAAACAGAATTCATCCAGAGTTTTGTTCCTGAACTCTGTCCCATTATCACTTCTAATGGTTTTGACAGATAGAGAATATTGTTTCTCTACTTGTAGAATGAAGAACTTGATGATTTCAGCAGCCTCATCCTTGGAGAATAAGAAGAATACCCATGTGAATCTTGAGTAGTCATCAATGATGACTAAGCAGTACTTCTTCTTACCAAGGCTCATAATCTTGACAGGTCCAAATAAGTCCATATGGAGTAGTTGAAGACATGCAGTTGTTTTTGATTCTTCAATAGACTTATAGGAGGACTTATGCTGTTTTCCCTTTAAACAGGATACACAGTGTTCTTGACACTGGTATACTTTCAAAGGTAGACCTCTGACCAAGCCCATTTTTGTGACTTTATTTATGGTTTTAAAGTTCACATGGCCAAGTATCCTGTGCCAGAGATCTGTTTCTGAAGTTGATGCCCTTGAGAAGAAAAAGGCAGTGTTGTTCAATACTTTGTCTTTCTCAATGTCCACTGCATAGACATTGCCACATCTTTTGGCAATCAGCAAAGTATGATCTTCAATGATCTTCTCTATCAACTTCTGGCCTTCTGGTGAGATGATCTTGCATGCTGTCTTTGTGAAAAAGGAAGAATATCCTTTATCACACATTTGTGACACACTCAGCAAGTTGTATTCAAGGTTTTCCACCAGATTGACCTTGTCAAACTGTATTTTGCCAGAGGAGACATTGCCATGTCCTAGCACATATCCCTTAGCATTGTTCCCAAAGGATACAGATCCTTCTCTTTGGCTGATAAAGTTGTTTATCAGGTATCTGCATCCAGTCATGTGCATAGAGCCTCCACTATCAACATACCATATGCTGTTTAAGCCCCTGGAAACTCTCTGCACATAAAAGCAAATTAGTTAGATTTAGGAACCCAAGCCTGTTTGGCTTTGGGTTTGCTCTTGAGAACAGTTACAGTTTGTTCTTGACCAGGTTGAGAAATCCATGTCTTTTTGGCAATGGATTTTTCATTAAGAACCATGGTGGTATCCTTTTCAGGACCACCATCAACCATGGTCATCAGTAGTTGTACCATGTTCATTAGATTTTGTATCTCAGCAGTTTGTGAAACTGCTGATGATTTAGGTCTAACTACTGACAATGAATTTTGAGAAAAAGATTTTGGTTGAGATTTTATCTTTTTCTGAGAAAAGGTGTTTTCAGGTTGTTGTTTCTTGGGTTTAAAGATTCTTTCATAATCATTTCTGATTTGATTTCCCACAACCTGTTGTTTAATTTTTTGATTGAACTGAATTCCTTTTCTGTATCTACAAAATTCAGTTTTGTGGTTGAACAGACCACAAATTTCACACTCTTTTGCCTTTTGTTTTTGATCTAAAGGCAAATTTCTGACATTAGTGTAAAGATTTTGCTCATCAGTAGTTTTCAGGATCTCAACTCCTGATGTAGATGAAACTACTGATGGCTTGTTGTCAGATTTTGTTAATACTTCTGAAGTACTTTCTTTGAAAATGCCAGGATTTCTGTTTAGAAAGTTTTCATGGAAAGATGTGCAGTCTTTCCCTTCAGAAGTTTCATTTGAAACAATTTTTCTCCCATCTTCAGTAGTTTTGGGAGAGAAATCTGTTGGTGTTTCAACATGATGGTACCCTATGCCAAACTTAACATTTGAAGCACTTTGTTTGTTTAGCAATAATTGATACCCCTTACAAGATTCCACCCATTTTTCACATGTGATCCTGGTGTCAGCAAGCTCTTGTCTGACATCTCCCAGGTCATTTAGCATGATTTTAATTTGTGCTTGGGTTTCAATAGCTGAGTCAGTTAATTTAGAAACTTCTTTTGTTTTAGCACACAGTTTTCTTTCTAAATCACATTTCATCTGTGTGTATTTTCTTTCTAAATCATTGGCTTTACCTTGTAAGTGCACATTTGTCTCTCTTATGAGAGCAAAAGTTTCTTTGCAAGAATTTGAGCAAAGTTTTGTCAAAGATTCTTTTGATACCTGTGACAATGCAGATTTTGAAGTACAGCCTTCAAATGCCATTAAGGCAAAGTTCTTTCTGCCATTGTCTGGTTCTCCCCAGTTGATGTCAAACACTTTGTTGTCTGCATCAGGATTGCACTCTGTGGTGTCAAAAGGGAGACTGCTCCAGTCAACATACCCTGAGGTGAAAAGACTTTGTTGAGAGGGTTGTTGAGGCTGTGGAGGATGTTGAGCAGCTGGAAAGGGAGGGATTGATTGTTGGCTCTGCATCTGTTGAGCAGGCATTTGAACATATTGTACTTGTGGCATGTATTGCTGTTGAGGAGCTTGTGCCTGTACAAAATGAGCACTCCCTTGAGTTCCATTATTCCTATTATAATTGGGGTTATAGTTATTTCCATATTGTGATTGGTTAAAGCTAGAGCTTCTACACTCTCTAGCAAAGTGTCCCAACTTCTGACACTTGTGACATCTCAGTTTAGATTTGTCAAAACCAATTTTTGTATTACTGGTCAATCCTGGAAATTTCCTTGCTGACCTTTTATAAAACTTGTTAGTTTTAATGCTTAGCATGGCCAGTTGGTGTAAAATGTCCATTTCTTCTAAGTCATCACTGCTAAAGTTTTTCAAATCATCCATGATAAAACATAGATTATCAGCAGTTTGACTTTGGTCATCATTGTCATAACCTGGGAAAGATCTTTCAGATGAGATCCCAGTTGTTATGTCAATGTTGTCATAAGATCCATAGGAACAAGTTGGTGAGTCTTGTCCCAAAAGTGCTGTACTACCTGGAAGGTAGTCATCAGCAGTTTTACCAGATGATTGTAATTTCTTCTTTTGATCAATTTCTCTCTCAAAAGTAAGTAATCTCCCATGGAGTTTTGTAAGAGTGAGGGAGCTAAAATCTGGTGAGGATCTTAAAACAATGGAGTATGTTTCCCATTTGTCTGGTAAATACCTTAAAAATCTATGTAGCATAGATACTGTTGTATAGGTCTGACCATTTAACTTTAGCTCAGATATTAATGAGGAGAATCTTTCAAATTATTGAGTTAAAGTTTCCTCATTAATATGAGCAAATGTCTCATATTGTTGAGCTAAAATCTCTCTGGTGTTGGCAATCACCTCTTCAGTTCCTCCAAACTGTTCTTTAAGACAATCCCAGAGTTCTTTGGCACTTTCACAATGTAAAAGGCCAGAGTATATCTCATTTGGGAGAGCCATTGCCAACATAGAGAATGCTTTTGCATCTAGCTCAAGTTTTAGGAAATCATCATCTGTATATTCTTTTGGGTCCTTAGGGACCTGAACATTAGTTTCAAGATTTACATTTACTGGTTTGTGAGGACCATATATCACAGATCTCCAACAACCTGTGTTGGTTTGTGACAAGGTATGTGCCATTCTCTTTTGCCATATGTTGTATTCATTTCTTACAAGCATGGCAGGTTTAGTGGCAGAACCAGTATTATGTGGATCCATTTTAAAGAGTATTGATTTGTCAGATGACTCTTTTAAGTGATGGATGTTGATAAAAAGTGAACTTTTGATCTTTTTATTGAGTATCAATAAGAGCTTTGTGTCTGATTCTCAATTTGTTAGATTGATATGTGATCAGATAAACCAATGCTCTGATACCAATTGTTGGATCAGTTTTGCTCTTTTGCTAAGTAAGAACTTGCTATCTTGACACTTAAGTGTTTAGCAAGCCCTTGTATATCAGATAATAAGCACAGCGGAATCCATAAGTTAAAGCAACACTTTTTATACATAGGAAGAGTTATTACTCCCCCTAGATGATTGAAACTAATAAATGACAAGTATTTATTATGAATCCAAGCAGTAAATGAGAATTAGATACTTAGACAGATTCACAATAAATACTGAAATGGAATAGAACAGTGAAAGTGTTTGAAGGATTTTTCTATTAAAATCAATGTCTAAAATAGAAGGTTGAAGCCTCCTATTTATAGACGTTTACATACATGCATCTTGCCTAAAAAGCAAGTACAGAAACAGCAGAAACAAGTTGCACAAGTTGCAACATTGAAACTATCAAAATACAGCTAAAAGTAATAATAAACAATAAACTACTGATACAAAAGGCGGTGGAAAATATCTGATGCTAAGTGCTGATGAATGACAAACTACTGATGAGTAGTTTGTCTTCAGTACTTTTGAAGTGAACTTGTCTGGTTTGGACTTCAGAACTTCTGATGAAGTTTCTTCTTCAGCACTTCTCATATCTTCTCTTCAGCAGTTTCTTGTTTTCTTTTCAGTACTTCTATACTTAGCCAAAATGACAGAAGTGAATTAGACTAAGGTTTCCAAAAGTGGTTTCACCAATCCTCTTTGTCCTAACAGCTTAAGAGAAGTTTATCAAAGTGAAGAAAACGGAAGTATCCTAGAGAGTAAATAATAATCAAACGAAAATGTTGCTTCGGGATCCAACTTGTCTTGGTATGAACTAATAGTTAATATTTAGGTAAGTGATGTGTCCTAATTATGCTTCCCGTGATAACTTCAAAACGATTTATGTTCTTGGTTGTTATTGTGAGGGTCTCCCGTTTCGGTAAGCTCACCTCTCAACTGTGAGGGACATATCACCCATGATTGTATGCATCAAACCCTAAAGAACGCACCTACCAAAGTTGCTATATTGACATCCAACTATTCTACTCTTTTGTGAGTAACTTGACAACGGACGTAGCGGCTAACAAGCTACCACTTGATATGATAAAGACGACATATCCTCCCGAGTACGCTCATCCCTAACTTGGAAATATTAATTTACCAAAAAGTGATTGATCTATTATTAATTGTGCGACATTATAATAATAAAAGTAAATAAAGACTGTTTAATTCTAACATGAGTTAACCAATATTTGGTTCGCGCCAAAACTAACACATGACCATGTAGCTAAGTCACTTAACCAAATCTTGGCTTATCATCAAGGCCAAGTATATAGACCGTGCCGACCTTAAATGAAGGTTTGATAGTTGAGGATCGACAACAAAGTGTGAGTATTTTTACAATATAAATGGGCTAATCTCTACACATGGAGTTAATGGTTAGCTTACAAGTGCGCAGGTTTCTACATGCCACAGATACACCCATAAGTCCATCCACTTCCTACCAAAACACCCACAAGATCAAATACTAAGTTGATTAATTAGTTTGTTCATCAAACAAAGAAAGAGTAGAAAGAAGTACGAAGAACACAAAACACCACTTAAACTAAAAATGAACTATATAAATCATACCAAAATAGTCTTTACCCTAGCAACACCCTAGAAGTTTAGCCAAGAATTGGCATTACAACGAACACACAAAAGTGGATTTTACAAAAAAAAATCATAGTGAGGGTTAGATAAAGATTTCTAGAGTTGTTAGGATTTCTCACTTGAGGGTAGGCTACAATGAGTGTTTATGGAGTGATCCCAAGCTCCAAAGGTCACTCAAGAACCTTCAAAGATGATTTGGGGGCTAGAGAACCCCCTTGATGGGAGAAAAGAATTGTTTCTATCAGAAGTGTGGGGTAGAATAAATAGAAAAGGAAGCCAAAAGGAGAAGCGGGGGCTTCTATTTATAGGCTATCTGGAAGCCCCTACAGGGTCGTGCTCAAGGGGGTGCACGCCCGTGAAAAACATCTGGGAGCAGTATAGAGTCCTTGCATGCAGATTCTGTCGGGTTTATTGAGTTACACGGCCGTGCTCACCTATGAGCACGCTCGTGCTTGTCCACATGGCTAACTGTCTTGTCAGTCTTGGTTTGTTGATCCTTGTGGTACACAATTTGGGTGGTGCACGATCGTGCGTATGGTGTGCACAACCGTGCATGTTAGTGCACGTTGCCTTTTCTCTTCCCTTTGACTCCGATTTGTTGACTTGTTGACTAGGGACCAGTGCATGGTCATTGCGCGGCTGTGCAACATCTGATGCTGCCCACATAGTCTTCAATTCTTCATCTTTTGTGTCGTTTTTACCCCTTTCTGCTTCTTGACTCCAAAAACCTGCAATTATCAGATAAGAAGGATTTAGGCATGATATACAATGATAAAAGCATGAGTTTCATACAAAAAGGGTAGTAAATGCACATGCAAAACATGTATATATCTCGGCGCATAAGGCTTTCACTATTGCATTGGAGGTGGAACTTGAGCAGTTGGATGTGAAAATTGCCTTTTTTACATGGGATATTGGAAGAAGAGATAGTGATGTGTCAGCATGAGGGTTTTGTGGAACATGGGCATGAGGATAAAGTGAGTTTACTGAAGAGATCACTTTATGGTTTGAAGCAGTTCCTATGACAGTGGTAATAAAGGTTTGATGACTACAAGGTGTGTCACAAATTCAATAGAAGTCCGTATGATCCTGGTGTTTTTATAAGGATTATTGCCCTGGGGATTATGTGTATCTACTACTATTTGTAGGTGGCATGCTTGTTGCATGTAAAGACAGGGATGGGATTAGAGCTACCAAAGAATTTTTGAAGGCAGAGTTTGGCCTAAAGGAGCTAGGTGATGCAAAGAAGATATGGGGAATGAGCCAGGAATAGAGTTCAAGGTACTTTAAAACTTTCTCAGTGTATAGAAAGACGCTGAATAACATTGGCATGAAAACTAGTAAAAGTTTTAGCATTCCATTTGCTAATCACTTAAAACTTTCAACCTAAGATTCACCATATATTAATGAAGAATTGGCCTATATGGAAAGAATACCTTATTCTATTGTTGTGGACAGTTTAATGTATCTTATAGTATGCAAATGACCTGATTAGTTATGTTGTCAGTGTGGTAGGTAGATACTTAGCTAATCCTGAGAAAGCACATTGGTAAGGAGTAAAATGGTTATTGAGGTATCTTTGTGGGACACAAGATGTTGGCTAATCTTTGGAAATAGTTTAAAGGATAGAAATTCGATTCTTAGGTATGTTGACTCTGATTATGTAAATAACCCAGATAAGGACATGTCCATAACAGTGTATGATTTCAAAGTAAAAGGGAGCATGGTGAGTTGGAAGCATCACTGCAACACATAGTGGCTTTGTCAAGCATAAAGGCTGAGTATGTTGTTTTAACTGAGGGTGTTAAAGAAGCTTTGTGGTTCAAGGGATTTGAACTGAGGCTGGCAAATCGTGTCTTAGCAGGTTTATTAGGATTCTGACGACGTGAACACATCAAGTTCTAAACATGAACACGACTCGTTTAACTCATTTATATCTCATGTTTATAGCACAGTTTTATGTTTTATGTACCAAAAAAGGAAATGAAGGATCTTTGCCTCATAATTCTAAGTATTTAAACAAAAGTAAAAAATCACATAGGGTACTTTTCAGTTATCAGGTCTTATCGTGTCTTATACAGGTTACCCATTGCCAGCCTATATATGACAATCAAGGTGTTCTTCAATTGTCAAAAAACTGCAAGTATCATGAGAGAACTAAACATACTAATGTGAGGGTTCACTTTACAAGAGATAATGTTAATGCTAAAGAAGTGAAGGTAGAGCAAATCAACAATGAGGATAATGCTATTGATATTTTTACAAAGTCCCTATCTAGTGCAAACTTTATGAAATGTTTGATATTGGTTGACTTCCATTTAAGGTGGAAATTGTTGAGTAAATTGGGAAGTCAACAGGAAAGTCAATGTTTTATACTTTTGGATACAGTTTGATAATTAGTCATAGTAGAGGGGTAATAGTTAGAAAATCTAGGCTAATAAGTGAAATAATTAGTTAACGGTTAGTTAGCTTGTTATAAATAGATTAGATTATAGCAAATCATTTATTCTCTCTCTTTCTTTTCAAGTTTCATTGTAATTGTTCTTTGTAATCTTTTGATTCTTGATTAGTGAATAAAAGCCTAAATTTTTTTGGTTCTTGATGTTTCTTGTTTTCATATAATTTCCCTGGTTTTATAACATAAATAAAAACATATAGTGGATCATTTTAACATAACTGGAGTAAAAAAATGAGTAAATTCAAACACTCAATATGATTAATCATCTTCTATATTTAACATCAATGTCAGTGGGTTTCTACCGACCCCTCTTGTTTTATAATTTTCACTTTTTAACCTTTGTTTTATTACTTCACTTTACACTCGATAACTTTGAAAAAAATTATTTTTTAACTCCTTGACTAATACTTTATTTTACAAGTTTTCCCTGCACTATTACTCCATTTACACACCCTCAACTTTTGAAAATTGCAATTTTAATCCCTAGACCACTACTTAGTTTTACAAGTATTACAATTTGATCCCCTTAAGTTTCTAAAGTTGCATGTTTGCCCCATTTCGCTCCTTTACTTTAAAAAAACTATTTATTACGTGCATATTTATAGGCACATGTCGTTATAAATTTGAGTAGGTCTACGTTTCAAACTAAACTATTTTTTTTTTTGGAAGCAAGCTAGGTCAAATATAATACGTTCCCGTCCCTATTTTATGTATGTTTCCAATTGGTCTATGTTTTGGCGTAAATTTAGTTCCGAATCGGGTAGGGTCAAACATAATATGTGTTCAAATTCGAGTTGTTCTATGCTTTGGCCACGCTGCCATGCGCTACAGGTGAAATGTCAACCCGTGATGTAATTGTGTCTTTTAATTACACGTGTTAGTTTTCCTTTACACATGTTTTTTTGTATGTTTCTTATGTAACAATTGAGTCAATAGAGGTACGTTTTTATCCAACTGCAATGCTATTGAGTATTGGACATGTCAAAACGTGGATTTTCATGTGGTTATAACGCATGACATAACGCTTGGATTAATTCATTCGATATTTGCAATGTACATGCGCCACAACGCGTGCGGGTCTAGCAACTAGTTCGATCCTAATTAAAAAAGTTAAAAACAAAAAAAATGTCCAGCCAAATCGGCCTCAATATGGTTTTAAAATAATTGAAGACTGAATAAAAGTCCAGTCAAATTAACTCCGAACAATTTTGAAGTTGATTAATTAACCAACTGATTGATATTATAATTAAACACCAAATAATTTACTTCTTGATATGAAACGTGGATGAGCATGAGTTAATTTGCGTGACAAAGGGTTTGAAAATTATTAAACCAAACAACACACTAAAAGACTAAAAAAGTCATTCAACCATGCTTAATTATTTGGTCAATACTGTCACCTCCAATACGTTAGGCTGTTGTGCAGTCGCCCTCACATTTTATATATAATATTTCAACATAACCAAACTATAAAGCATACCATATTCTTATTCTTTATGAAAATGCCTTCCATGCAAATATCTATCTATTATCTTCTATCTCTATTTTATGTCTTAACATTTCTAAGCATCTCAACATATTCTCAAAACATCTCTAGAATCCCTTTAGGTTCATCCCTTCTAGCTTCACCCAAGGATGACTCTTCATGGAAATCGCCCTCGGGTGATTTCGCCATTGGTTTTCGTCATCTTGATCATCAAAACCGTTACTTATTAGCAATTTGGTTCGACAAAATACCCGATAAAACTATAGTCTGGTATGCAAACGGGGATAATCTAGCACAAGAAAGATCGAAACTAGAGCTCACCACCCGCGGTGAGCTCAAGTTAACCGACCCGAATGGCGGTACCATTTGGGAGGCCCAAAGCACTAATGCTTCCTACTGTTCATTGCTAGATTCTGGAAACTTTATTCTGGCAGATGATAGTAGTTCTAATGGTAGATATCTTTGGCAAAGTTTTGATCATCCTATAGATACAATCTTGCCTACTCAACAACTCCAGATTAATCAAGTTTTGTCTTCAAGAGATACAAGAACTAGTTTTTCGATTGGAAGGTATCGGTTAAGGTTAATGCCAGAAGGTGATCTAGTTCTTACGGTTGTATCTAACCCGCCCGGTGTTTCCTACGAGCCATATTATCGTAGTAAAACCGCGGATGATAACAACACTATGAACTCAGGGAACCTAGTAGTTTTCAATGAAACAGGAAGTTTATATGTTGTTAGAAGGAATGGAGGTTTATTCAATCTAACATCCCAGAATGTTGAGTCGTGGAACGATTTCTATTTCCGGGCCACACTAGATTTCGACGGGCTCTTCACATTGTATTCGCACCCGAAGTCTCCACGAGATGGGGTTAACTGGGACGAAGCGTGGCGTAGTGTGTGGTACGAGCCGCAAAACATATGTTTGGGCTCCACGGGTGATTATGGAAGAGGACCTTGTGGATTTAATAGTATTTGTTCATTAGATTTTAATGGAAGGCCCTCTTGTGTATGTCTAACGGGGTTTAAGCTTCTTGATTCGAGTAATTCGTATGGGGGATGCAAGCAAGAAATTGTTCAAAGTTGTGATGCAAACAATTTGGAAGAGTTTAGGGAAAACTATGAGATGAGGTCACTCAACAATGCATTTTGGCCTTCTTCGCAGAACTACGAGCGGTTTCCTTTGTCGAGTGAAGATGAGTGTAGCCGATCTTGTTTGGGTGATTGTAACTGCATTGTTGCGGTGATCAAAGAAGGGATTTGTTGGAAGAAAAAGTTGCCTCTTTCTAATGGAAGGAATGAGAGGGATACATATGGAAAAGCCCTTATAAAGATACCAAAAAATAATAACACCTTTTGGGACAATGGTATGGATAAGGTGAGTGATGATGAGAAGGATCAATCAAAATTGGTTCTAGTTCTATCCATAATGTTTGGATCTTCTTTGGTTTTAAATTTTGTGCTTGTTGCGGCTAGTTCGATTGCGATCTTCGTTTCGTACCAAAAGGGTAAGAAACTGAATACAAGTTCAAGTCTTTTAGAGACTAATCTACGCGTTTTCACCTATGAAGAGCTAAAAGAAGCGACAAATGGATTTCGCGAAGAGCTTGGAAGAGGTGCATTTGGAACCGTTTACAAGGGTGTCATCACAAACACGTTTTCGGGTTCAAGATCAATAGTAGCCATCAAGAAGCTAGAGATGTTAGCTGAAGAAGGTGATAAGGAGTTCAAAACCGAGGCAAGTGTCATAGCGAAAACACACCACAAGAACTTGGTTAGACTCGTCGGATTTTGTGAAGAAGGTCCAAATAGGCTTCTAGTTTACGAGTTTATGAGCAATGGGACATTGGCAAGCTTTGTTTTCGGGATATCAAAGCCAGATTGGAACAAGAGGCTGCAAATCGCGATTGGTATAGCAAGAGGGATCACGTATTTACACGAAGAATGTACCACACAAATAATCCATTGTGACATAAAGCCACAAAACATACTTCTTGATGAATCTTTCACAGCCAGGATATCTGATTTTGGGTTGGCAAAACTTCTAATGAGTGATCAAACTCAAACAAATACAATGATAAGAGGGACAAAAGGATATGTTGCACCAGAATGGTTTAGGAGCAAACCTGTGACCGCAAAAGTGGACGTTTATAGTTACGGGGTGTTGTTACTAGAGATTGTTTGTTGTAGAAAGAATGTCAAGGAGGAAAGTGAGAAGGAAGAAGAGATCATTCTAACCGATTGGGCGTACGATTGCTACAAAGGACGAAAGATGGAAAGATTGATCGAGACCAATGATGAGGCGAGGAACGACATGAAGAGGGTGGAGAGAGTGGTGATGGTGGCAATGTGGTGCATTCAGGAGGATCCATCTTTAAGGCCATCCATGAAGAAGGTGGTTCAAATGCTTGAAGGAGTTATTGAAATCTCATTGCCACCTTGCCCTTCCCCCTTTATTTCCATGTAATTTTGTTGGTTTTGAAAACTTAACTGAATGCAGATGATGTTAGATGTAATAATGAAAAAGATTATAAGCATGTCACCATTATAACTAGGTGTGTTCATCGACTCAAATAATGGGTTTTCGAATTAATCGAATATATATTTTCTCCATAAAAATTTAAAGTTGATTAATTCGACTTGATTTTGTGTTCGAATTTCAAACTCGAATTCGAATAATTCTATTTGATTTTAATTTTGGAAATAACTAGTTTGGGATATTAAGCATTTGAGTTTGGTAATGTTATAATAATTATCATTTATGGACTAATTTGGATTTGGGTCTAAATTTAGAGGTTATGTGTATCGTAAATTCGTATTTAATTAGTTGACTTGATTTCGAATTGAACTCGATTTTTTTTTAAAACCAACTTCAAACCTTGATAGTCGAATTCGTTTTGAGTCGAATTTCAATTTTCTTAATATGAATTGAATTATGAACACCTCTGTAATGATTGAAATACTCTCTTGACCAAGAGAGATGTATTGACTTGATTATATAACCAAGTTTACAATAGTGATACACGGAAACAAGTAAATTGCAATGAATACAAATGAATGAAATAATAATGACACATATTGGAGGAAACAATTAAGAAATGATTGATTGAATATGAATATGGAAATTTTATCTTTTATCCACTGCAAGCGAACGGCGGTGACTGAACTCGAAGCAAATCACGAAAGAACCCGAATTGTGGTCGTGGTAGGCTCTTAGTGAAGATATCTGCGAGTTGAAGCTTGGTTGGAACAAACTGTGTGTGTAATTTCCCACCAGTTCCCGGACAAAATGATAATCCAAGTCTATGTGTTTGGCACGCTTGTGAGAAACTGGGTTTTGACTCATGAATAAAGCGCTTATGTTGTCACATAATAACGTAGGCCGTGTTGATGGAGAGCATGAAGTTCTTTAAGTAAGTGAGTGATCCAAACAATTTCAGCTGCAGCATTAACCATTGCCTTATATTCAGATTCGCAGCTAGATCGTGTGACAGTAGGTTGCTTCTTTGCACTCAAAGAAACCAAATTACCACCCAAAAATATAGAGTAACCGTATGTTGATCCATTGTTTCGATAAACCTAGCCCAATCAGCATCCGAGTACCCTAAGATAGAGGAGGAGGAGGTGGGACGAGTAAACACAAGACCATGAGAGATGGTGCTTTTGACATATCTTAGGATGCGTTTAACCAACTGAAAATGCTTGGTAGTAGGCATATGCAAATACTGACATGCTTGGTTAACGGCATAAGATAAGTCGGGGCGAGTGATGGTCAAGTATTGAAGAGCTCCAACAAGTGAGCGATATGTGGTAGGATCAGGAAAAGGGTCACCATCCGAGGTTTAGCTTCGGTTAGACCAACACGAACAAGAATGTCATTGGCATACTTGGTTTGAGTAAGGAAGAGACCGGAAGTCGTTTGGACGACCTCAAGTCCAAGAAAGTAGTTTAAGGAACCAAGGTCCTTGATGGCAAACTCGTTGTGAAGACGTGTCGTGAAGTTACCAAGTAATGTGGCATTGTTCCCAGTGAGAATAAAGTCATCAACATAAACGAGTAAGTACATAAGGAGATTGTCTTGATGAAAGACAAATAAGGATGGATCCGCACGACCACATTGA
This sequence comes from Ambrosia trifida, assembly GCA_028751855.1. Taxonomy (NCBI): domain Eukaryota; kingdom Viridiplantae; phylum Streptophyta; class Magnoliopsida; order Asterales; family Asteraceae; genus Ambrosia; species Ambrosia trifida. The sequence goes on along the minus strand of CM054129.1, from coordinate 121,341,604 downwards.
AAGCCGTAGGAGGTTACAAACGAACTTAGACGATGAAACCAAGCGCGGGGCGCTTGTTTGAGACCGTAAATAGCCTTTTGAGTTTGCAAACATGATTTGGAAACCGTTGATCCACAAAGCCTGGCGGTTGCTCCATGAAGACGGTCTCAGATAAAGAGCCATTTAGAAAAGCATTGTTCATGTCTAATTGACGGAGAGACCATCGATTTATGACGGCAAGAGAGAGAATAATGCGAATGGTGGAAACTTTAACTATGGGACTAAATGTGTGATGAAAATTAAGGCCTAGAATTTGTGTAAATCCTTGGGCCACGAGACGGGATTTGTGACGATCTAGTGTCCCATCTGATTGGTATTTGATACGGGCGACCCATTTAGAACCAACAACATTAGTGGAGGGTGGCCGTGGCACAAGCGTCCATGTTTGGTTTTGGTTTAGAGCGTTAAGCTCGTCACGCATAGCTTCCATCCAATGAGAATGTTTAGATGCACTCCGAAAACCTTTAGGATCAACGTTGCTAAGGAGAGCAGCGTTGAGGCAGGAATGCATGATATTAGAAAGGTAAGCGATGTGTTTCGGATTGGGTTTAAAAGTACCGACTTTGGAGCGAGTTACCATAGGATGAGAAGGTACGAGATTGGGCGGAAGGGGGTTATTATGGGGTGGTGATTGTTGGGTATGAGTGGGCTGAGGTGGTGGGTCGATGATGGGTTGATGGGCGGACGAGGAGGAGCAGATAGTGGGATGGGACGAAGGCCCAATTTCAGCCGGTGCAGAGTTGGGCTAGAAGGGAGTGGGCTGGGAAGTCGGGTGAGGTGTGGGCTGAGGTGAAGTGGGCTCAGGAGTTGTTTTATGAGTAGGTTCTTTGCAAAGAGAGCATGGGGAGTTGTGGTTAGGATGAGTGGATGACTTTGAGGTGGAAGGGGTGGATTTGGGAGAAGCATTAGAAAATGAAACAGGTTCATGAATGGTAGTGAGAAAGAGTTTGGAAATGTCTGTTTGGGAGGAGGTATTATTGAAAGGAAAATATGTTTCGTCAAAGCGAGCATGGCGTGTCATATAGACATGAGAAGAGACGGGATCGAAACATATGTAGCCCTTGTATTGAGGAGTATATCCAAGAAATATGCAAGGGATACTGCGAGGTGCGAGTTTATGGGGGGCATAGTCTCGCAAGTATGGGTAGACACAATAACCAAAGACACAGAAATTATCGTATGTGGGTTGGGTGCAAAAGGGAATCTCAAGGGGTGATTTGTTATTCAAAACCTTTGTGGGCAAACGGTTGATAATATAAATTGCGGTACTAAAGGCGTCTACCCAGTGTTAGATAGGGACACGAGCATGAAAAAGCATTACGAGACCCGTCTCAACGATATGACGATGCTTTCTTTCGGCTCGTCCATTTTGTGATGCAGTATATGGATATGAAAGGCGATGGAATGTGCCATTTTCATCAAAATTTTTACGCACATATTGATTGACAAATTCTGTTCCACCGTCACTTTGAAAAGCTTTAATTTTCCGCGAAAATAGAGTTTGGACAAGACGCAAAAAAGTTTGCAAAGTTGTGTAAAACTCAGTTTTATTTTTAAGCGGATATAACCATGAAAAACGCTAACAACCATCGATAAAGACAACATAATATTTGTAGCCATCTTTGCTCAAAATTGGTGAGGGTCCCCAAAGATCACAATGAACGAGATCAAGGGGATGGGAATCACGTTTTTATTTAATGGAAACGGTAATTTATGTGCCTTAGCAAGTTGACATAGTGAGCAAATATTTGGTTTAGGCAAAATAGATGTAAACGATAAACAACCAAGTTTTTGCAAAACAGAAATAGTGTCAAAAGCAACATGCCTTAAACAATTGTGCCATAACTCAAAAGAGGCTTTATTGGATGAAACAGATGCAACGAAAGCAAAAAATTTGTCTCGAATCACGTAGAGTCCATTTTCACATCGTCCTTCAGCGAGCGGTTTTCTTGTTTTCCGGTCCTGAATAAGAAAAAACGAATCTGACAAAAGGACATCAATGGGATAATCTTTTGTCAACTTGCTAACCGAAAGAAGATTCTTTGTTATTTTAGGAACAACTAGGACATCTTTTAAGGGAATGATTTTATTTAGTGTAGTATGACCTTTATGAGAGATAGGCAAGGATAAACCATTTCCAAAAACAACCGAATTTTTACCATTGTAGGAAGAAAAGGAATTAAGTTTATCGGTGTCATCGGTCATGTGGAGATCGGTGCCGCTATCCGTGGTCCAATCGGGAACGTCCTCATGAAGATTGCACTCTGAATGAAAAGCATGGGCAATATCCTCATCAGAGGAGGCGGATGTTGCAAAAGAGGCAAGCTTTGGACACTTATTTGTATAGTGATCGTTAGTGCGACAAAGTTAACAATGAGGAGGACGACGGTTACCTTTGGAAGAGGCGGATGTGGGTTGTCCTCGAGAAGAACTGGAGCCATTTCGGGAGCAGATCTGACCGGAAGTGGAAGACCGATTGTAAGATTGATGGGCTGCAAAGGCAATCGGAGCAGGATATGGTGGCTGAAGAGACGCAAGAAATTGTTTTTGGCTCTCGGCTTTTGTGAGAAGATCACGGAAAGGCATAGGGTCTCGATTTGTGCGAATGGAGGTGGACCAACTTTCGAAATTAGATCCTAAGCCACACAAGAACCAATGGGTTTTGTCCGTATCACTAACCGGATGACCGATAGCCGATAATTGATCGCATATGCCCTTAAACTTGCGACCAAAATCAGCGACGGTTGAGGATCCTTTGGTTAGTTGACGAAGACTATCACGAAGAAGGTGCATACGTTTAAGAGGCGTATTGCTATAAGCTGCTTCAAGGGCGGTCCAGATTTGCTGAGCGGTGGATAAATTGAGTATCTCGGCAATGGCTTCTTCGATTAGGGATGAGTTGAGGATAAGAATCGCTTGTTGATCATTAAGCGACCAAGAAAGAAAATCGGGACTGGGCTGCTGTTTGTTATCGATAAGCACAGTTTTGGCAGGGGGGAAGAAGAAGACCCATCGACATGTTCGATGAGGCCTTGGTTGGCTAGAAGAGGAAGAATTTGGTGTTGCCAAGATAGGTAATTGGAGGTAGAAAGTTTGATAGTTATCATATGTAAGATAGTAGCCATGGGAAGTTTGGATTCGAAAAAAGAAGAAGAAGAAGTAGCGGGTACAGTGGAGGCCATGGGCAGGGATCGAGTGAATGTGCATGTAACACCCCAACCGATGGCGGAAACATCGGGATGTCACGTGTTGATGATTGTTCAGTAGCTCATGGTGAATAATAAATTTCATTAAATGAATTAAGTAAGTTACATAAAATTGTTCTACAAGAATTCGTACATCAAAATGAATAATACTATGTACACATCTTCAAGCATTAAATCAAATCTTCAAGCAAGTAGAACCTGAAACATGTTAAGTTTGAAAATATTTTGGGTCAACAAAAGTTGGTGAGAATACATAGGTTTTCGAGCATAATTGATAATAATAGTTTGTATAACAATCACAGTTGTATAATGATAGAGTATGAGTCCGACATGTAACAATGCGTCTTTGTACAATCAAACCTTGTGTCGACTGAGGCCTAATTCGCAAGTTAGTCTAATGTTGTTACTGCTTTCGATCATCCCTGAATTTATGCGGGGGGATGGGTTTGTCAGACCTATAGCGCTATAATCTAAACAGGCGGCTTGATCATTGTTAATGATTGTACTGTGTCTTTTTGTTACAGTCAAATGATAGAATGATGATGTACTTGAATCACAAGTAAATATGAGTAAATGATAGTATAAAATGTTTAAACATGTTTCACCCCAAAAATAGTGAAAATAGAGAAAAGGGGCTATGTAAACTCACATTGGCTAAGGTGAATTATCCTCTAAGTGTTGTGAATGTATGCGAGGCGAATCCCAAAGACTCAACAACGTAGCTAGTCCAAATTGAAGAAAACGAAAAAGAAAGAATATCAAGCTTCCAATTCGCCAATTACAAGAGCTTTTAATCAAAGCTTCAATTGTAGAAGTAATAGACTATAGAAGAAAGGTATGAGGGAAAGTTTAATCGGATTGAAACAATCGATTTAGAGGTGCAAAGTATAATGGGTCATAGGTGGGTTTTTATACTAGTTTTGGAGTCAATTAGCCATTAAAATTGGTCAACACCATAAAGTAAGGTTTTATGATGAATTGACTATTTGACTAAGACTTTGACTGTTTGACTAAGACTTTGACTAATCAATTTAAGGAATGTGTTAAGTTTATTTTCTTCTGAAATACTACACAAGATGATAGTTGGCTCAGTTGGTTGTCACTGTGTGTTGGTTGGCTGTGGACGCGGGTTCGAGTCTCGGTCCACACAAATGTTTTTTTGGCAATTATTTCCCTAAAACTATATTATTTTAAATTCATAATATGATTATATAAGCCCGAAAGTGACTCGAAATATTTTTAAAACGTACAAAAGTGTCGAGATACAAATAATTATTAGTTTAAGGTATTTAAAACATATATTGTTTAAAACAATACATTCTTTTCATCAAAAAATATTAGGGGAAATTCGCGATGTTACAGTGCGAGAGGGATCAAAGAAGGTACTCAGCTGATACCATGTAATGATCGAAATACTCTCTTGACCAAGAGAGATGTATTGACTTTATTATATAACCAAGTTTACAATAGTGATACATGGAAACAAGTAAATTACAATGAATACAAATAAATGAAATAATAATGGCAAATATTGGAGGAAACAATTAAGCAATGATTGATTGACAGATTGATTGAATATGAATATGGAAATATTATCTTTTAACAACTACTTATAACTATTTCAAAACAAGTTTACAATTGTAAGCATGAATATAATAATAAATTACTATCTTTTAAGACTATGAAAATTAAATAAATTTTTTTTTGGAGAGTAGTGTTTCAGCGGTAAATCCTGTGTTGCAAAGCGACCACTGCCCATGATCGAATCTCATAGCACCACACGGGTTTCTCCTTTCAAACCCAAGCAGTTATTTTTTCGGTGGAGCGTGAGATTCGAACCTGAGACCAAACCTGGGCAGAAACCCTCCAAAGAGGTAAACCTTTCCACCTCAAACCAGCTGAGCTGGAGATCATTGGCGAAAATTAAATAAGTTAATGCGTTGTTTTTTTTTTTTTCGATTTTTAGCTGGTAAATTGTGTCTTAGCATGATTTACGCTCTCCACCTCTCAAAGACATAGAGGACAACTCCTATCAATGTAACAAAATTTTATATTTTCCAATTTCTTTGGACGTTCTCATAACAGAAAAAAAATATACAAAACACCGAAGCCAACAAATGGATAACCATTCTTTGAATTGCACAAATCAGAAGGTCTTTGAATCAAGAGCCTAAGATGTACGTATTGAATTCAACTGCATTAATTGCTTTCACGTGTCCTCGGCGGCTCAACTTAGCAAACTCCATATATAGAATTTCGTAATTGCTGAATGTGGTTGGCTGGTAACGCATAATTCACATCTTAGAGTACTTGAAATAAATATAGCAACTATTGACCAGTGACCAATGTTTTTTAGAACGGATCGGACTGGCCGATTCGACCAGTTGGACCGGGAATCGGACCTCTGGCCGATTCGAGTCGAATGGTTCGATAGGTATGCTGTTGAACCGGGTTGGTTCGGTGAACCGGCCGGTACGACCAGAATTCGGACTGATTGGACCGGATTATATAAAGGTTGAACCGGATTTCATAGAATTTTCGAGATTGTTGTTAACTTTTTTGACCGGTTCGTTGAACTGGTTGAACCGGGAATCGGAGGGGTGTCCGAATCGACGTCCGATCCGGTCCTGATAACATTGCCAGTGACCACTATATATATATGCACATGATTAACAAGATCGTTAAATACATCACAATAACAAACTATGGACATCAGGAAGAGTAGCTTCATCTTTAAACTCACAATCACACTCGTGATCCTTAACATATACTCGGTCTTTGCTTCCGAAGATCAACAAGCTCTTGATGCAATCCGAGCTCAAATCACCGCAGACCCTTCGGGCCTTTTATCCAAAACCTGGACCACAAACACCTCCATATGCACCTGGACAGGCGTTTCTTGTGGCTTCCGAATTCACACTCAAAGGGTAATCGCTTTGGACCTTTCCGACATGGGTCTTGTTGGAAAAATCCCTCCACAAATTGGTAGTCTATCATACCTCACCTCACTTGATCTCAGCAACAACAGATTCCATGGTCCAGTACCTCATGAGATAACGCAATTGCGCAATCTAGAACGCGTGTACATGGGGCGAAACAATCTCACAGGCACTCTCTCACCTTTTTTATTTGAAAACATGCCAAGTCTAAAGAGTTTGAACTTAAGTTACAATTCATTGAATGGAAATATACCAAAAGAAATCGGTAATCTTTCTGGGCTGCAAGATTTGGTGTTGAATAATAACCAGTTAAGTGGGCTGGTGCCACAAACACTTTTTAATCAGTCTTCTATTAGACAGATTCAGTTGTCATTCAATAGTTTTTCTGGAACACTGCCAGATGATATGTGTGATCAGCTTGTTAAGCTCAGGCTGTTCTTTATATCAGGGAATAAATTCACAGGCTCAATTCCATCAAGCATCAACAAATGTCATCAGCTTCGGTCTTTATCTATGTCAATGAATAATTTCTACGGTAGCATACCGAGGGAAATAGGGAACTTGACCCTTTTGAAGGAGTTGTTTCTTGGTGAGAATGACTTACAAGGTATGATTTTGTGACCAGCACATGGAATTGTTGTTTTTAAATTAACCATCAATTTCTTTTGGGAGAATTTGATATATACATGGGGCGGTTATCGTAAAAAGTAACAAAAGTGTGCGAAGTGTGTGAAGTACATCATAATTACGTAATGTATGACACAATTATATATAAAACTAATTACGTAATGAATGATAAAGACATATATTTTGAGTGACATAAATTACGTAATCTGTTCTTCATAATTACGTAATGAAAAACACATAATTACGTAATGCTTTCATGAACAGACAAAACACATTCATGAACAGACAAAAATATTATGTAATTATCATTATGTAATTATCATTACGTAATTATCACGTACTCCGCACAGTTCGCACGTTTTGGAGACTTTGTATTTGAACCGGTACCTACACACCTACCTGCAAACAAGCTAAATATAAACAAAAAAACATACGAAGTAGAATCCCAACCACTAGTTGCAAACTAAGTATATGGTATGGAAAGGTGGGACGAGAGCAAACCTTACCCCGATCCAAGAGCTAGAGAGGTTGCACCACTGAGATCCTTACTCCAAAAAAGAAAAAAAAGAACGTTTTTTTACATGCAAAGCATAGTAATTCATATAACCACTGAAATGGCTCTATCTTAGTCGGTTACATGTTCACAGGCAAGTCTTATAATTTGTGACTTCATGTTTGAGTAGAAATTTTACTAGCTAAATGATTTAAGTATTTCCATTGAACGTATTTACTTTGTATTAACTGCATATAAAGTATATTATGTTGCCTCTAATAATATAACTATTATAAAATTAAGCAATCCATGGTTGTATTCTTTTTTATTACCTTTATGTTAAGCTGATATATTCTAACAAAATCGGCGTGTATGTTACCATTGGGAGAACAGGAACTATTCCAAATGAATTTGGCTACCTTGATCATCTTGAGGAGTTGTCTCTATCGGACAATCACTTCACTGGAAGCTTTCCATTCAACATCTCAAGACTAAAGGCGTTGCACCTAACTAATAATTCATTTTCAGGCGTTCTCCCTACAGACTTGGGCTTCATGCTTCCTAATCTTCAAGGGATATTCATAAACCAAAACAAGTTCCAAGGACCTCTGCCTAGCTCAATCATCAACGCTACCAAACTTTCTCAAATATCTATAGTATCCAACTCATTTACTGGCAACATACCAACTACAATTGGTAGATTAGAACATTTGGAAGTTTTGGCGTGTGGAGGAAATCATTTCACCACTGAAGGCTTAGAACCGAATTTTTTGTCATCATTGACACATGCTCGAAAGTTGCGGATATTGTCTTTTGCACAAAATCCTTTGAAGACCTTCCTTCCGGCTTCAATTGGTAACTGGTCTACAACTCTCCAAACATTTCAAGCACATGAATGCGGAATCAAAGGCAATATTCCAAGTGGAATTGGGAACTTGACTAACTTGCTAAAGTTAGGTTTGGACAATAATGAGTTAGAAGGAAACATCCCAACAACACTTGGGAAGCTACAAAATATGGGCCAATTGTTTCTTGAAAATAATAAATTACAAGGAAGAATTCCACAACAATTTTGTGACCTGAAAAACCTGGAGGAGTTGTATTTGAGTCACAATCGGCTTTCAGGAATCATACCACCATGCTTTGGAGATATTGATTCACTTGCGTGGTTATTCTTGGACTCGAATACATTCACCTCCACCATACCATCAACACTGTGGAGGCATAAATCACTTGTGGTTTTAAACTTGTCGTCTAACCTCTTAATCGGGAATATACCATCAAGTATTGGAATCTCTAATTCACCTCTTAACGGGTTGGACCTGTCGTTTAATAGAATTTCAGGTGATATTCCAAGTAGCATTGGCGGGTACCAAATGCTAAACAAACTCTCCTTAGCTCACAACAACCTACAAGGTTCAATTCCTACGTCGCTTGGCACGTTAGTAAGTTTGGAGCTTCTAGATTTATCTCAAAATAATCTATCTGGTCCTATTCCTAGATCCTTAGAGGCACTCAGGTATCTACAATACCTAAATCTTTCATACAATTGGCTTCAGGGAGAAATTCCAAGTGGGGGACTTTTTACTAACTTCACTGCTTCTTCGTTTATGCGTAATAAAGATCTTTGTGGTGCAACAAAACTACAAGTCTTATCATGTAGAAGAAAACAACATAATTCACAAGCTTTGTCTGCTCTCAAGTATGTATTACCCACCATTGCATCAATAATAGGGTTAGCTGCTGCTGCTTATTTATTAACAAGACACAGGAAACATATCCGAACAAAAGTGGAGCAACCATTACTTCATGAATTGACAAGAATATCATATTATGAACTTGTAAGGGCAACTAAATCTTTTGATATAAGCAACTTGATTGGAAATGGGGCTTATGGCTCAGTATATAAAGGGGAGCTCTCGGATGGAGTAACCGTGGCGGTAAAGGTTTTTAATTTGCTCTCAGAGCGTGCAATAAAGAGTTTTGAAGTTGAATGTGAAGTATTACGAAATATTCGTCATAAGAATCTTAATAAAGTCATCAGCAGTTGCACTAACATGGATTTTAGATGCTTAGTCATGGAATACATGTCAAATGGGAGCCTTGAGCAGTGGTTGTACTCGCATAACAATCATCTAACTCTTGTACAACGATTACAAATAATGATAGATGTTGCATCAGCCTTGGAGTATTTGCATGATGGTCAAACAACGCCTATTATACATTGTGATTTGAAGCCGGGCAATGTCCTCCTTGATGAAGATATGAATGCAAGAGTATGTGATTTCGGTATTGCCAAAATCTTTGGTGAAGATGACTTCAACCTAAGAACTGCAACTTTAGGCACAATTGGATACATGGCTCCAGGTAAGGCTGTTGTTTCAGTTTCCTACCTTTTTTCCTTATAAGTTTGTACATTGTAGCAAATAGATTCTAACTCTTACATGCAGTACTCCAATAGGCATGTAGTGCAATATGTCCACAATAAGCACTAATGATAGTTTCCCGAAAGGGAACATTGCATATTTGGTAGATTTATATCAATCAACAACTTTTAATATATGGTATCTTATTGTGCTCAGAATATGGGATGGAAGGCATAGTATCGACACGAGGAGATGTCTATAGTTTCGGCATTCTGTTGTTGGAAACATTCACAAGGAAGAAGCCCACAGAAGCCATGTTTAGCGGTGAGATAACTTTGCGAGGTTGGGTTCTTGAAGCAACAAAACATTCAGTTTTTGAAGTTGTTGACGAAAATCTTATCAACGAACATTTATATACTAAACATGAAGCTTTGATGTCAATTTTTAAATTGGCAATGGATTGCACTTCTGATTCATCTTCTCAGAGAATAAACATAGAAGAAACAGTGGTTAGGCTTTGCAAAATAAAGAAGAATTTCCTAGAAAATAATTAGTATATATTGCATCTATCAATATTGAAGTGTTTTTAACTTTCATAGTTTCCTGTAACACATCATACCAAATTCTAAAGTTAGTAATAGTAGTAAGGGAATATGCAAACTGTTGTAATTCCTGTTGAAATGCCTTTTGAACACACACTAGCACTACTAAAAAACTGGTCTGTTTCAGACCAGTTTCCGACAAAGTGTGTTTTGTCTGAAAAATCTAGTCGGTAAATTTTTCCGACAAGTTTCCTAGAAAATTTCCGACAAAGTTCCGACGAAAAAACGTGAAAGATTCTCCGACAAAATTCCGACAAGTTTCCGATTAACTTTTCCGACCAGTTTCCGATTAACGTTTCCGATGAACCTTTCCGACCAGTTTTCGATGAACGTTTCCGACCAGTTTCCGATAAACTTTTCCGACCAGTTTTCGATGAACTTTTCAGGCCAGTTTTCGATGAACTTTTCCGACCAGTTTCTGATGAACCTTTCCGACCAGTTTCCGATGAACTTTCCAACCATTTTCCGACCAATATGTTGATTAAAAAATTAAAAAAAAAAAGAATTTTTTTCTGATTACAATGCAAAAAAATAAATTATGTAAATCCTCTTTACAATATTAATCTACAAATTATGATTCTAGTATTTCTACTCGCGAGTTGCTGCGGAGGACATTTTCTACATGACAGTTTCTGATACAATTACAAACATAACTAGGTGTATACACCGCGCGCTAAACCAAATCAGTTCTGATTTAACCTGTACGTTTGCATTAGTGAGTGTCCAAGACTATAAATACTAAATTTGCAGCCATTCTACTTTCAAAAATTGAAGCATCAAGTCCATTTAAATTATTGAATAAATTATAAGTTCCATTGCATAATATTAGTTAGATAGCAAAATAGATGTATAAGTCACTAAAAATAACAAGCTTTTGTAAATATATGAGCAATAATATGAATATTCAACATTAATTTAAACAACTTTTATTGAATTCAGTGAAAACATTTTCTAATATAGCATATTCATACGTCAAATAAATCACTTTCCAGGGACAAAGTTTGTAGCATAAGACCATGCATTGTTGGCAACAGGGTCCGCAAGATGGTCAGCAAGGTTTTCCAATGGTCCCTTTCCAGTCACAATGGCTTGAACAAAGAACCCAAACATAGAGAACATGGCTAGTCTACCGTTCTTTATCTCCTTTACCTTCAACTCGGCAAAAGCTTCTGGATCATCAGCAAGGCCCAATGGGTCAAAGCTACCACCAGGGTAAAGTGGGTCGACAACCTCACCCAAGGGCCCACCGGCAATTCTGTATCCCTCAACCGCACCCATCAAGACCACTTGTGTGGCCCAAATGGCCAAGATGCTTTGTGCATGGATCAAACTTGGGTTTCCCAAGTAATCAAGCCCACCTTCGCTAAAGATTTGGGCTCCGGCCTTGAACCATACGGCCTCACCAAACTTAACACCATTGCGGGCCAAGAGCTCAGGGAAGACACACCCAAGAGCCCCGAGCATGGCCCATCTGCAATGGATGACCTCAAGCTCACGGTTCTTGGCAAATGTCTCCGGATCAGCAGAAAGCCCAGCAGTGTCCCAACCGTAGTCACCTGGGAACTCACCAGTTAGGTATGAAGGTGCTTCACCAGAGAATGGGCCCAAGTACTTGACACGGTCAGGACCGTACCATGGGCTTCCTGATGGCACAACCTTCTTGGGTGCCGCGGTTTTCCTCATTGAAACCCGCCCGGTTCCAAGAAGCTCGGAACTTGGAGCCGCTTTCACCGCTTGTCCAGCGAATGAAGATGAGAGAGCCATGGTTGAAGCAGCCATTGAATGAGAGGGTTTTGACTGATGAGGAAATTTATTATTTGAAGAAGTTTGACTGCTTGAGTTATATTTTAACAAACTGGTATAAATAGCCAAATAGGAATTTAGATCATTTTCAAGGTTCTTACCTCTTATCTTCTTCAATCTCTCTTTCTTGATTTCGATTGGTGGGTGATATCTTGGATTGCTAATTAGTGTGATAATTTCCAAAGACCAATGAAAAGAAGACATGTGTATATTATTTTGTTTCTTTGGAGATTTTCTATCCGGAAGACTAGTTTTGTTGTATTCATGTGGCTAAAGCGACTAAGCGATGCAAGGTGGAACCTATAATTTGTGGCATGCTACGTAACTAATTAAATATTTAATGTGCTGTATAATCAGAGTTATAAAACGTATAGAGTAATTAAGCTAGTAATTACTAATAAAAACATGTGTTTAACTGGGTGCAAACAAGCCGAGCTTCTCACGAAGTACTTGAGATTGGCTCGATAGCCAAGCTTTATCAGGCCAAGGCCGAGTTTGATCTTTATAAATCCACCATGTCATTCGTCTCCAAATTTTTGTCGCGTAGAAGGATTTGAGGAAGTCATGGTCTAGTTCTTCATCATCTTCCGGACGTAACGTATAGCTCGCCAAAATCACTATTCCATAAACTTACACCTCCTACATTTCATTCCTTAGAGCATTCACAATAGAATCCTCATCCCCCATCCACTCACGACCAATCACAACCACATATTACACTAAACCCCATTAAAGTTTCTCTCTCCTTCACTCACAACCACTTTTAACAAATATTAAAAAATAAATACAGTTTTCCTGTTTTCCCTAAAAGATTCCCAAAGAACCCAATATATACCGACACACTGTAGATTCCCCATTTTCTTCACTCACAACCACTTTCAACCCCCAAAAAAATTATAGGGTTTTGTCACCCAAAAAAATAGGGTCTCTATTGTGAATGCTATTATCTATAAAAATATAAGGGTTTCCTTTAATTTTCGTTAAATATAAGATCGAATTCGCTCTAGTTTTCCTTAAAAAAACATATGGATAAGATATAAGGATAAGGAATTGGATGGAATTTTATAGATATTTTTTCTTAAATTTTAAGGCTTAAATGAATATAAGGAATGAGATGCGAATGCTCTAATTAAGGGAAGGAGACATATGCTTTTAGGCTAGTTTCCAAGCAAAACTAGTTGTTATATAGATATTTAAATATTTCATGTTAATGCATTATATATCTAATGTTGACTTATAGATGAGCTTTATAAAAAGAGTAGGCTTTCAAGCTCTTAAAACGAATTGTAAGATGAAGGAAAAGCTACAAGTATTATACACATGATGTTCATTACAGGATAGTGAAACAGCAAACAAATGTAGCACAAAGTACAAGTTCTTGTTGTATGATAATTATGACGGCTTACACAAACATTGTGGCCCAAAACAAATGATATGTTACAGTTTGTAAGGTTTTACCATCAAGTTGGTGGAATTAATATATATCAAAGATTCATGGACTACAAAGTTGCCACGTATAAATACTTAAAATATAGCCAGCCACAAACAGATGAAAACACTACTAAACAAAATTGTAACAAAATGAATTTTACAATAAAAATCTATATTCATTATATCAAACCAAATGAAATTAAAATAAATGATAAATAATTAAGTTCAAAAAAATCAATTCCTTGTCATCTTCTTTCAATTTGGATTTTTTAATGTTATTTAGATTTTAAAATTAATATATAGAAATTTGTTTTAAATAAAATTTTAATTTAACTAGATTTTGTAATTTGAAAATGAGAATGAAAGATCTTGTGTGACCAATCACAATGGAGATACAGATATTTCAAGATAACAAAGGCTTACCCTTTCACCCTATAAAATCAAGTCCAAAAATCTCTACATCTTCACAACTCTAAATATCAATTCTTACAAACCTCTCATTAGCAAAACATCTTCTTACAACCTTCACCAATGGCTGCCTCAACCATGGCTCTCTCATCTCCTTTCGCTGGACAAGCCGTGAAGGCGGCTCCATCGGGTTCCGAGCTCCTTGGAACCGGACGGGTTTCAATGAGGAAAACCGCGGCACCCAAGAAGGTTGCACCATCAGGAAGCCCATGGTACGGTCCTGACCGTGTCAAGTACTTGGGCCCATTCTCCGGTGAAGCACCCTCATACCTCACTGGTGAATTCCCGGGTGACTACGGTTGGGACACTGCTGGGCTTTCTGCTGACCCAGAGACATTTGCCAAGAACCGTGAGCTTGAGGTCATCCACTGTAGATGGGCCATGCTCGGGGCTCTTGGGTGTGTCTTCCCAGAGCTCTTGGCCCGTAACGGTGTTAAGTTCGGTGAGGCCGTATGGTTCAAGGCTGGAGCCCAAATCTTTAGCGAAGGTGGGCTTGATTACTTGGGAAACCCAAGTTTGATCCATGCACAAAGCATCTTGGCCATTTGGGCCACCCAAGTTATCTTAATGGGTGCGGTTGAGGGATACAGAATTGCTGGTGGGCCTTTGGGTGAAGTTGTTGACCCACTTTACCCTGGTGGCAGCTTTGACCCATTGGGCCTAGCCGATGATCCAGAGGCTTTTGCTGAGTTGAAGGTGAAGGAAATCAAGAACGGTAGACTAGCCATGTTCTCTATGTTTGGGTTCTTTGTTCAAGCCATCGTGACTGGAAAGGGACCATTGGAGAACCTGGCTGACCACCTTGCAGACCCCGTTGCCAACAACGCATGGTCATACGCCACAAACTTTGTCCCCGGAAAGTGAATGTATCGATATTTTATGTTTAACAATATGTGAATTAATATATGGTCATTTCGGGCTTTTTAATCAGGGCATTTTGTATTTGATGACTTGGTCACTACAGAATTGTTTATGTTGCTGTACTAATAACCATGTGGGCTTCAAGTCTTCAACCTACAAGGTGTGAACTTTTAAAGTTCGATCCTGGGTTACGATATTGGCTTGAGAGTTTTTATGGTGTAAAAAAGCTACTTGATCACTAGTATGGATTGGGTATTAACCATTTGCTTGGGCTCTCGTGTAGTCGTGTTGCAGATATATATATTATTTGCAATTCCGGTGTTTAGAAACTGGCAGATTGGCCAGGTAGCGAGAAAGAAGGGGTTGGGGTGGGAAGTAGGCGACTAGGCGGTGGCATGTAGATAAGGTCATCGACAAGGGAGGTAGGGTCACCGAAGGGATCTTCAAGTGTTGGGGGCTGGTGAAGACGGTCGTCCGTTAGGCAGTGGTTGTTATGTTATATTAAACTTATACAAAGAACATTCGTTAGTAATTTCGTTCATATAACATTTAAAGGGTGGAACTTGGAAGGATGTAATACTTTGGAGATGGTGTAACACCAAGCAACTTGCTACTTAATTTTTAGTAAATATAACTGATGTGTAATGTCATAACAAGTACTACTATTATACACAAGTACTACTATAATATACAAAACAAAAAAAAAACAAAAAAATCGAGATTAAGGTTTAAAAATTACTCACGAGCCTAACTAGAGCTCTAGCTCAAAATGAGCCGCCAAGGCGCCAAGCTCATCAGAGATTTACCCTTATTAAAAAATAGCCGAGCTCAAGCTCGTTTACACCCTGCTCTCTGTTATGACCAATCATAAACATCACCTTTTAAGAAAAAATGGATAAAAAAAATAATTAAAAAAAAATACATTTTTGATAAATTTACAACAGTTTATCATTTTTCACATTACACAAAGTTAAATTATTGTATACATCTATGTTCTTAATCAGAATTTTCTATATAAAAAATTTTAAATATTAATAAACAGAAGGCAGAAGCAGGCAGAGAGATCAGGGGAGTTCTAATTTCCAGTCAAATTCTAAGTTAATGCAATCAATTGAACCTTTTACTTTTTGCAGCGCTGTATTTCTGTGCTGCAGTAAATGAAGCCCTCCATCGTCCTTCGAGCTCCTTTTACGCGTCATTTTACTAGACACGCTCTTCCATTTAAACTCAAACTTGCATGCTGCAAGACAACAAAACAACAGTAAACTAAATATTAGATGTCATCGATTATCAATAAACAAATACTGCGTGTGTGCAACTGTAATATCAGAAAATGGTCCAATCCCTGTTTCATGCATAGCTAATCTTTTTATTTACCCATTTGACCCGTCACACAGTTGAATTGTAACCTCTATCTAATTGTTATTATCATTAGCCCATAAGCAAAAGCACAGCAAGACTTGAGTCCATGTGCGTGTTCATTTATATAGTTGGTGTGTTAGGCGAGCAACTGGTGTGGCAAACATACTTGTTAATCCTTCTGAGTAACAGTAACAGACAAGTGTAACGTATTACATATTTACCTTCACTTTTACTTTCAAAACCTCGAACAATACATGCACAAATCCATGGTCTTCCAGCTTGCGTTGCTTTTGCACCACCATTTAGTTCACCATTATGTTGTTTCAAGCTGCAAAAGGGAAATCAAGTATAAGAAAACTATATGGTAACAAAACAGAAAAAAATAATTTGATGCAGTCGTGGTTAACACATCAGTAATATAAAGCATTCCTAATAAAAATGTGTTAGAAGTTCTCACCATTTTAGGACATAAAAAGGTGTGCGGTATATCATCAACTGATATATAAAATACGTGTTCTCCCTATGTGTGACAATATGGATCGGTTTGGTGG
This sequence comes from Ambrosia trifida, assembly GCA_028751855.1. NCBI lineage: Eukaryota > Viridiplantae > Streptophyta > Magnoliopsida > Asterales > Asteraceae > Ambrosia > Ambrosia trifida. The sequence goes on along the minus strand of CM054129.1, from coordinate 121,324,856 downwards.
GTTGGTTGGGTAATGGGTTAAAACTAGTAACTTTTGGTTGATCCGAAACACTTTTTTGTCCAAAACTTGTAAACTTTTTATACGTGTCACACATGTATATGTATGATTGGAAAAAGGTATAACATTTCAATAATAGTAATATGATATGTTAAATAAAATGACTTAATAAAAGGTTTCATGCATTAAAAAACTACACTTTGGGCGTAATTTTTGGCCTACTTCCTTTATAGCTAGCTAACTTTGTTGATTTTCCTCTTTTGAGCCAAGAGATAAAACATAGTCCAAATCAACCAATTCACAAGAAAAACGGGTCAAAATTGCATCTCTAAGTGTATCATCGCCATTGACCAATAAACGTCATATTTCCAGCATAACAAACAACACAAAAACTTCACATTGATGTTGTATGATTGTATCTCTTCAAAACAACTAAGCATTCATCAGTGTCATGCTGAACATGTACAACTCGACTGTCATTACTCATCCACTAATCACTTTATAAAATATAAACTAAATTAAGTGAGCCCAACGACACATGTATAGTGATGACGTGGGTCCTAAAACGACCACGTCTAAAACCCTTGTCAAGAAAATAAAGCAAAGTAAAAAAGATATTAAGGTTTGTAGAGCTTCCTGGAGCTGAAACGCTAACATAAGGCAGCACGGCTGCCATACGGTAGCTGTGCAGCAGAAAGTGAACAGTAGAAAATGTTGGAAATATAAAAAGGTGCTTCAGCTTTTGACTATTGGCATAAAACAAAACATCACACAGCTCCATGCCCACCTAGGAAATAGAAAAGCTGAATATGCACCAAAAGGGTAAAGTCTCACTGCAGGCAGCTGAAAGAGAGTCAACCGTGGCCAGGTATAGTAAGGATGCTACCCTAAGGGAGCTCCTGGGCAGATTTCTGTTGCCTATATAAGGAGACCTTGGGTTTGCATTCTACACACTTCTCACTTCTTCCCTTACTCTCATACTCTCTACATTATTAACTCCAAAAGAATTCATACTTATTCTCACGCCGGAGTCCAAACGCAGGAGACCCCCTCCTGCGTTAAGGCTAACGGTGTCTGTTACCTTGTGCAGGTCCATTCCAGGAGCCAGAGGATCCCCTAAACCATAACTTAAACCTAATATACCACTAACCCTTTAACCTAAACATCTCGCAACCTAATCCCGGTCATTTTCCTTGTTGTAGCAACATATAGACAACGGGTGTACATTTTTTTATCAACAAACTCTATCATCAGTACTCATTAGCATGTCTCTATAGGCCCTATTTAGTAGAAGCATCCGGTAACGTGTTGCACACGTTTATTATCATCATCAAATCAAAAACAACTGAGCGAATAATTTCACGTTCATTAATTTCCTCAGTCGACACATTCAATTTGTCAACTTTTTCCATTAGATTGATCATCTAGATCTAGTACAATCAAATATAGCCCTAGTTTTAGTTTATCACTCAACTACAACTCTACAACAAGTTAACGATTCACATAATCTCTTTCTTTTGTCATATTAATCCATTCGATCGCGTATTCTTTGCCGATGATGATACTCTGATATCATACCACTTAGCACACAATCACATATACAGCAATTTTGGTAATGAGCATTGACAGTTGACTAGAGTTTGACCATAACAATTAAAACAACAATTAGTTTTCTAACCATAAATCATAAAATTACTTAAATCTAATGAAATTTTATAAAAATTTAATAATTATAACAGAAAAAGGAAGAGATATATGCATACCGGCGAGAAAAATTGTTGGTGACGCCGACGTAAGTTTTGATTGGGGAATTGGTTGAGAGGATTAGATATACGGACCAATTAGGGTTTGATTTCGATTGAAAGGATACAGACGACGTCGTATTTGACTTTGACGGTGACGGAGATGAAAGTGGAGGTTTGGTGGGCGGTGATTTATGGTGTTGGGAATGAGGTTTGAGGGATCTGAAGGTTGTTGATAGTAATCTCGTCATTCACGATGATGATGATGATGTTGTGTTTCACCTCATCTGCCTGCAACAATCGACGAATCGTTGGTTTTTGTTTGATGTTTTATCAGCAGCAACTGGGAAATCATATGTTTGTTGATGGGTTTTAATTCCGGTAACAGAAACTTTCAGCCATTCGTTTGATTATGGTCATGAACATTCGGTTCGTTTGATTATATTAATGAACGTTCGGTAACGTATTCATATGTGTTTGATAGTTTAATAAGGTTTTTAATTTTTATAAATACATATGTGTGAATTCGATCTTACTCGAAAGTTAATATATGTCGGTTTGTGTTTGTTTTTGTTCATGAACACTTCGTTTGTGTTCATTTCATAACATGAATGCCTATTTGTGTTCGTCTACGTTCGTGAAGAAAACTAACAAACGTAACACAAGTGTTTTCTTAACAAATGAAGACGAACATCAAATCTCATTCAGTAAGTGTTCATGAACACATATACTTCCTAAACAAACGAACATGAACAAGCTTTGTTCGTGTTCGTTCAGTTCGTTTGCAGTTATAATTTTGGATATCATGTTTTGAAATCGGGTGCACTTGTTTAAAAACAAGTATTTTTCTTTAAAACATGCAGCAGGAAATTAATTAAAACATTACAATTTTTTTAAAACTCAGTTTCTCAATAAATCTTAAAACCATCAAATGTCTTCCACTCGATCCCGAGTAATCTCATCCACTAGCAAAGATGCATCCATAACTCAACCACACCTACAAAACAATCTAGCATACATGCAAAAGTCAGCAACGTTGAGTGAATTCTAATAGTTAAGTTTGAGTATTCAGTTCACATCGTAAAAGCTATATTTATAAAACTCGATTATAACCTTTATAAAACTGTTATTACTTATTTATGTACTTAATAACAACACACTGATGCGTCTATATACATGCATATAAATGACAGATGGTGGGAACCTATCACATAACATCATTATTCGGTAAATCACCAAGAAGTGACCCATCGTCTCAAAACTCACCGGCACCTAAAGGTAACGCTTATCGAAACATGTCGACACCGCTGCTTAGATTGACAGTTCCCATCTCGCATAACTCATCGAAGTCACACGACAATGACCACCCAGATTGCCATTACCATAGTTGATGACTCACCAAACTCTTTGGCACCGTGAAGGTGCCCCAACATTGGTGACCCGTCGCCACCCCGAAGGTAACGAACCACCACCAGTAACCCGCATCCAGTACCTCAAGGATGCTACATCACACAAAAACACCCAAACATTCACTTGCAAATGATTGGGTTAAGAAACTATTAGAAATTAATGCCACTCTTCATCGTTTATCATGTCTTTACATGCCTCCTAAAAAGGACGTGCCAAAAGGAAACATACATGCTGTCAAAATAGGATTTGCACTTCTTTTCAATAGTAACACACGACCATCTTTTTGGGTTGATGCCTTTTGGCCCAACCATTTATATAATTAATCACCTTCCTACCATGGTTTTGGACGGTTAATCATCATTTCAAATGTTGTTTTTAGTCTAGCCAACTTATGAAAATTTCCGAGCATTTAGTTGTCGTGTTTTCCCATATCTTCGTGACTATACGGAGAACAAACTTTCACCTAGAAGTTTCCCATGTATTTTTATGGGCTATTCCACTCAATACAAGGGTTACAAATGCTTTGAACCATCATCTTCCTGCATGTACATCGCTCGTCATGCTCACTTTGATGAGCAATGTTTTTCTCTAAAAACCACTAGAGAAGCATCCGACATAGCCTCCCTACCATGGCACACCTACATAAATGATGTTTCATCTACCCTTTACACTACATATACTATTGGACAAACTTCTAGCACACCAAAAGTTGATTTCTCCCACCCCTTGTGTAGCCTCTCCTCCCAAACCCAACCAGCTTACTCCCTAACCCATTATCGGCCTACTTCCCATGCCTACTACTCCCATCCATATTGCTCCGCCCCATATCCTACATACACCTGACCAAACATTCCTCACTACTTCCGCCCACACCCAACTTATAGCAGCCCACTTCACCCCCTACCCACACTGAGCCCAACCCCACTAACCCAAATCCTACAGCCTAAACGCTCCACCTTCTGCCCACTACTTCTTCTGACCCCCTAACACTCATCAGATGACGACTTGGTCTAAATCATGTGTTTTCAAACCGAAAAAAAACCGAACCTGATGTGTTGTAAAACACATGCATTTTTCCTTAGCATTTTAATAGTTTTTCGAGTCATTTATTTAGTATTTTAGGGAGTTTATAGCATGGTTTTGAGTATTTGGTAATTTTATAGGTTGTATATATTTTTAGTATTTTTAGTTATTATTTATGTAATTTTTATTGATTTTAGATGTTCGGCGAAAAAGGACGTGAATTGAAGAAATAATATCAGGAACCGAACATCCGGGCTCGAGAGTTGAAGATAAAATAAATTTATTTTGAAGAGTTATGAAGAATTGGGCCAAGGATGATCTTTAGTTGAAGAATTAAGCTAAATGGACCAAGAAAAATGAAGCCCAAGTGAAAGAAATAGGCCAAGCCCAAAGATGAAGCCCATATGCTGAAAAAACACGCGCCGAGCACCCTGGGGGATCTCCCCAGGGGGCGTGGGGGACTTGTCTGACGAAAATTTTGAGTTTTTATTAGATTTTTGGCATTTTTCAAGGGGATAACTCACAATACAAACCCTAATTCGGTGAGGCAACATAAGGGACGAATTTTGGAGCATCAAAGGAGGTTTTTGAGTATCTTGAAGAGATCCAATCATCCCGGTTAATGCTAGCACGATTAAGAACAATTCTTGAAGCGAAAATCATGCAGATGCAAGGCTAATCATCTTGCGGTTTCTCCGGGTGAAAGATTTGGTATTTTATCAATTGTTTTTATGTTTGATACTTATTATTTGGATTAGATTTTGTGAACACCTTAACGGTTTTTGCGTCTAATTGTTTGTTTGACTGATCTAGACGGTTTGGTTGATTAATATTATTGCATTATGTTATCGTATCTTGGTTTTCTTGCACTAGGATTAATTTAACTTTGCAATTAATGTTATGATAGCTGAATTGGGTTGAACAACTTAAACAAAGTCATGTCTATGTGATTTCCTAAGTAGGGTAGTAACATAACTCAGTTGATAATTACCGAATCAGAAACCCGGGGTGACCGTTTTTCCATATTATTGTCTTTTATAAAACTTTATTATCAATCCGTTTTGCAGCACTGCAGCACTTTTACATTCAACATAATAAAAATTAGTTTAGTTAATTTTAAGTTAATTAGCAATTAGTAACTTAGCACTTTCCACAAACTCCCTGAGGTTCGACAACCCTACTTCCTATACTGCAGTCAGTTGTAGCTAAGGAGTAGTTTTTATTTAGTTTTTGATTAGCACTTCGACATGCGATCAGAACCTTAGTTGTCCATACCCACTCACATCCTCTTTATGATGCCCTCTTTTCCACTGAAAGACCTAAGACTTTTAAATCTGCCATCAAATAACCACAATGGCTCGATGCTATGCATCAAGAACTAGTGGCCCTTCATAACAACAATACATGGTACCTTGTCCCTCGACCCCCTAATCACAATGTTGTGGGTGCTAGATGGCTATTTAGGGTAAAACATAAGGTTGATGGGCGCTATTGACCGCTATAAAGCCTGTTTAGTTGCACAAGGCGTCAGTCAGGTTCCGGGCTTAGATTTTACTCACACCTTCAGTCCAGTGGTAAAAGCCTCTAAATTTCGCATCGTCTTATCCGTGGCCATTATAAATAATTGGAAACTCTGCCCATTGGATGTCAATAATGCTTTCCTCCGTGGTCATCGTACTGAGACAGTTTTTATGGAACAACCACCTGGTTTTGTAAACCCCAAACTACCCAACCATGTTTATAAACTGAACAAAGCTCTATATAGGCTTAAACAAGCACCTTAGGCCCACTTTCATCGCTTGAGTGCATTTCTTCTTACCAACGGTTTTGTCTGTAATTGTACTAACACTTCCTTATTTATTTTTAAACAACATTGAGTGCATCATGTATATTCTTGTTTATGTTATTGATGACCTAATCCTCACTGGAAATCAAGAACACATCATGAATGACTTTGTATCTCAGTTACATAGAGAGTTTGTCATCAAAGACCTTGGGAATCTCAACTACTTTTTGGGATTTAAGTTGCTTACACTTATAGTGGCTTATTCTTAAGTCAATCTAGATATGCTTATGATATTCTTTATCATGCAGATCTTCTTGGTAGTAAATCGATTCACACGCCCTTCTCCCTATGCTTCCTTTGTCTGAGACGGTGCCCCTTTTAAAGATTTAACTATCTACCAATCTTTAGTGGGAGTTCTTCAATATCTTACAATCACCACGCCTAACATATCCTATGTTGTTAATCAGGCCAATCAGTTCCTTGAGCAACCAACCGTCGATCATTTTCAGTATGTTAAACAGATTCTGAAATATATCAAAAGTATCGGTGCATTGGGTCTCTGGTACTCACGTCTAGCTAAAACTTGTGTTCTTGGCTATTCTGTTGCTGACTGGGCTCGGAGCCTTAACACTTGTCACTCCACCTTTGGGTATTCCATCTTCCTCGGGGGAAACCTTGTTTCTTAGAGTGCTAATAAGCACTCAACCGTTTTCCATTCTAGTTGTGAGTATGAATATTGTGCTCTGCAGTCCACCGTTGCCGAAATTGTATGGATTACGCATCTTCTTTGGGAGCTTCATGCTCTCCCTCAAATTTGCCCAACTCTCTTATATGATATCAAACTCACTCACAATCCGGTCTCCAACAAAATATCCAAACATATTGATCTCAACTACAACTTCATACGTGTGGTTGTAGTTTTAGGGAAGTTATACACATGCATCTTCTTCCGCTTTGCATAACAAATCGAGAAAGTAGAGGTAAACGAGTTTACAAAATTCCATCTAGGCCAAAAAAGGAAGAGTTAAAGATGCAAGCAAAATCTAGATAGACACTTGATTGCATATCTGTTCCAAAAACATTCATGTACATAACTTTTGTTGAAATAAGAGATGTACATTATTGAAACAATGTGTTTTGATCAACTTTTTTGACTTTCAACCAAGAACACCCTAGATGTGTCACTTTCAAAACACCCCATTTCTACTTCATATGCTACAAAACCAAAGAAAATCAACCAAAAACACCTGGATATGAAATCGGGTTTTAACAAGTTTGGTTCGGTTTAACCAGACTCAAACCGGTTTCAAATTACCAATAGGACGAGGTACAAGGTTTCATTGTCTTAAAAGATGCAATGAATATTATGTTGTCCTATATTGACACATAATTTCTAACTATTCTACCTAAAATGTTACTACGGTGTACATTTGGCCCTAAGGAGGATGGCGTCCCTGAGTCCACGATTAAGACAAACTAGTGATACTGTAGTGGGCCAAATCCCATAACTGGACCAAGACCAGCCCAAACTATTCGTAGATTGGGGCCCAATTTATTAGATATGCATACAAACCGGTTAGATTAGATATCGACTTTTTTTTTTCCTTCAAATTCCTATTTTATTTCTATATATAAACAAATTCATCTATCAAATCCGTTCGAAATGATGGTGTTCTTATTCGATACTATTAAAATAATTAAAACGTTTTGTGTGCTTATGACAAACAACCAAAACATACACACCGTGTAACACATACTTTGAATATTTTATTGAATAATGTTCAAGCTTTCAAAGTTCTCTTAACAAGTTCAGTCACTAATTCAGAATCATTATTAACATTTGACTGATGAAATTAACCAATTTCATACAAAAATACTAGTCCAAATGCTAAACCGACGAGAGGCAATTAACAAACTAAATGATATATATATATATATATATATATATATATATATATATATATATATATACATTAGGTTATATCCCGGGATCTTCCTGGGATAGATGAATCTAATATTAAGACATAATATGTGTACGCCGTAGCATAAAAATTAATGTATCATAATGCAAGAAAACAACAATTTTAATCATGTGAACAAAAATGAAAATGTATATTAAAGAGAGAATGTATGTTTGGATGAGGTGCAAAGGCAGAATCAACAATTTCAGTGCGTGATTGAGGTGGTGGTCTCGAAGGTGTAGCTTTTTTTATCAATAAAATATTAAATGGTTTTTAATACGCGAAAATATAAAAAAAAATTAGTTAAAAAATAAATATTAAACAAATAAGGGATAAACGTGAAATTATGATTTAATAATATTATTTCATACGAGAGAAAAATAATATGATCATAAGATTTTTATTTATTATATAGTAAAGTAATAATAATAAAGATAAAGATAAAAAAATATAAATTAATAAATATTGGGTTATTTATAACCCAAAATTTTTGACAGAATTTAAGGATGAGGATGACCTCACAAAGTGCCATGTGTCCCTACCCTCAAGATATACAGGTGAAGGATTTATGCAGAACACTATATATTGGGAGAATACGTAGAACAAAATAAATCATTAATTTTTTTCAATCTTAAACAATGAAATTATATTATATGTATATGTATATATAATAATAATATCATGGCTATAATACAATGCATTGTGTTTTTAGTTTTTGTGTTTGGTGTTTTCTAACCAATACGATCCAAAACATCATAACTTAGTCCAAAAATAATGGCTACATATCAATTGTTTGTTAATTTTTCTCATGAAATATATTTTTGTACATGAATCTAAATCTATATATGTGTATATATAGATAGATATACACACTTATACACAAACCATGGAGAGTTAAGAAGTCAAGACAGTAAATTTTGAAGAGAACAAGGACATAAGTTAATGGCATGATCGAGACCTCAACTTAGAGCAAGTTTGTGATTGAAATTAAAAACAGCTTATTAACTTAGTGACTTTTCTAAAAAACTAATAAGTTAATAAGCTTTTGACTTTGTTAAAAGTGCTTATTGTTTTCGCTTGTAGGTGTGAGTTAAAAAACTGTTTTTCAAAAGCTACAAAAACCTGGCTTTTGAAACTGCTTTTGACTTTTTTAATATCAAATTACTAAACTATCCACATTTTATTCAGTTTTGTTTATTATACATGAATAAGCTAAGACAAACACTTTTTAAAAAATAACTTATTGACTTTGCATCACAAAATCTAGTCCAAACATTTTTTTAAATTATTTTTGAAAAAGTCATAAGTTAATAAACATTTTTCACAAGAAGCACTTTTGGAGTTACATACGCAATCCCAAACACCATCTTAATTTATAATGGATTACAAAATAAAAGCGTTAGTTGTTTATTTCATGAACTCCAGTCGAGTGAGGGAGAATGATGAATGACAAAACAAATTCATATGTGAATCAGTGTGAGTGTGGAAAGAGTAATAAATCGCAAAATCATCTTATTTTAAAAAGCAAATCACGAATAACATGTGAGTAATTCTGATTAGTTGTTTATTGCTTCCTTAATTAGCTGTCTATTTACTTTCATCGTCTGTAATATCATATTTTTCTTCGTATACACTTTTATGTTTATTTAAACGTGTTTTTTCCAGAAAGTATTCAGTACTTTTTCTAGCTTTCTTTGAAAATGAATGAAATCCCGGTTAAGAGGCTTTGTAGCAGACATGAATGATTACTGTAGGGGTGAGCAAGAAAACCAAATAACTGAATTGTAACCGATAAAACCGAACCGAATTAATTAACTGAACCAAACTTATACAACCAATAGTTTGGTTAACCATTTTCTAAGAAACGATTTTGGTGGGTTGGTTATGGTTCAAATGTGTGTCATATATAAGTGAATTTACAGAATTATATAACCGAATGTCATCAATTTTAAAATAGCAATCATATTTGTATCGTATCATGAAGTTTAGATCTATATTTGTTTCCATGTAATGTTTGCTTTTACAAGTATAAATCTTATTATAAAGATACAACCGTTTAAAAAAGAAGTAATACAAAAAATAACAAAAGTACGTTCATCATAGTATTTCAATCAAGTGCAGAAAAAGATAAACAAATAAAGACTTTGAAAGTTAATAAAAAAGGTAACAAAGAATGTGAGAAATGCCTGGTAGCTAAGGGCTTGTAGCCTGGTGGTACCAAAGAGTGGAGTAAGGTGTTAGCACGCAAATAGTGAGGGTTCTGGTCCATGGTGAACAGCGGTCGGTGTAAATTTTAGAAGTGGATTTAGTCGTTGTGTGAGTTTGGCGTTTAGAAAAAGGTGACTTATTTGGGTTTCTAAAAAATAACAAAAAATAAGACCATAAATGGAATTTGGGACCGCAAAGATGTAACTCTTAGAACTTTTACCAAGTTTTAATATGATATTACATTAGTCATCAAAGTAATGGTTATCATTCATTGGCAGCAAAGAAAATTGTGCATGAGGTAAAGACCCCTATGAGAAACTTTGAAACACCTTAGATACGCAACGCTAATGATGCAACAACAATAGCGGGCCTCATACTTCTTTGCTCCGCCCTTAAAAATAGTAACATTTCAGTTTCCATGCCGTTGGGGCTCAAGAACGAAACCATCAAGTGCCCATGCCTAGCTTAGTGAACCATTTGGTACGAAATTCATTTATGTTTATTCATTTGATAAACAAATATGATTGAACACAAAAATTTTTCTTCATTAAAATTGAACATGAACACTTACGCCGTTCATTCATTTTATGTTTGTTAATGTTTGATTATATCCGCTCAAGTTACGTGTAATATGCGTAGATGTATTTTATCAAGTTTATGATTCAAGTGTTTAATTAAAATGAAATCAAGAAGAAATATGTGACACTTATACAAACTCGGTACAGCCTCATGAACACAATGAAGGTAAGCAACACGACAACACCAGACAAGATATCTCATAACACTTGCTAGCTATTCTAACTTTTATATCAAGCCAATTACTCCAAAAAGAAGATGCACTCTCGTCTCTCTAATGAACTTTTAACAATTGGTTGATATGAACTCAAACGAAGCAATATATGTTCAGCAAATTCCACTTAAGCCCTTCAAGTTAGGGATGAACTCAACAATTGGTTAAAGTAATATGAATATGTAATTACAAGTACTTTTTACCGACACAAAAATTGTGCCACCGAAATCCGTTTTGTAACAAAAAAGGTATCACTAAAAGCGTAAAAGTTTGCAACAACATATTAGAAAGTGACACTAAAAGGCTTCAGTGTCACTGCTTTTAGTGACACTTTTTTATGTGTCACCTATTTCTACGAGGGCCTTTAGTAGCACTGTTTGGGATTTTTTGTGATACTTTTTGTATGTCGCAAAACTTTGATGGTTAAATTCAGTGGCGAAGCTTGACCCGAAGGTTCGGGGGGTCGGAAGTCACCGGGGTTCGGAAGTCACTGGTTTCGGGGGGTCGAAAACCAGTTTCGGGGGGTCGAAACCCTATATTTTCAAAATTTTCTATACGGATACTATATAATCGGAACTTCTGCGCGAACATCCGGGGGGGGGGGGGGGTCGGCCGCCCCTCCCCGCCCCTACAAACCTTCGCCACTGGTTAAATTATAAACTTTATGATCCGTAGCCGAGCGCGGGTTCATAAACTAGTTATAAACATATAGAAAGTGATGGTCAAATTATAGGAAACAAAAGTTACTATTCTTACGGTATTTGGAAATCTGATAAATGTGTGTGTTTATATTATGACAGTTTTCTTATGGTTTTTTAAATGACAAACACACACCTTCTGAAACTCATAAAATTAACTAATTGTTCACTTGGTAGAAGTTGAACTCACATCATTTTATTAAAGATAAATATTTGGTGTCATTAGAATTAGACTATCGACTCATGCTTTTCTTGTATATCTTGAAAATGGAGAGTTCCCGAACGTATGAGGTTGTAAAATGCAAGATAAACACGCCAAATTTATTCACCCCAGATTAAATTTAATGAAGATGTTGAGTATGAAAAGTAGCTTTAACGTCCAAGTAATTAGCTACTAGCCCCAACCTAGAGTGGTCCTTAATTAAGTAGGGATATGATATAGATTTATAATTATTCATAAATAGACCTCTCTATTGCTAAATGAGCCAATGGATTATTTGTTTTAATCCAATGTATATTTAATAGAAAATGGGATACATGAGCCCCAATCTAGTACATAACTTACTAGAAAGTGATAAGATAAGCTTTCCCAACACTCGAAGCGAAACGAGTGCATGATATCTTGGTCAAGAATAGCTAGCTATAGCTAATTAAAGCTTTAATAAACACGTGTTAGAGTATCAATCTTGGTTTTATTGATTTACTAGACCAAACGACCAAACAAAATATAACCGCAACATGGTAAAAGAAATAACTAGATCAAATGGCCAAACAAGAGGTCTTGGGTCCATAGTTGTTAAAGACGCAAGGCGCACTCAAGGCGTAAAGGGTGAGCCTTGGGCCTTAGTGCTAGGCGCTTAAAAAGTGAGTTTTTTAAGCAAGACACGCAGTACAAAAATACCTTTTATGGGTTTTGTACATGTTTTAGGCTTCTTTAGGTTAGTTTAGATTGCTTTAGAGTTTGTAAAAATTTGGCCTGAAACGATTTGTGGCCGGAATCTCCTCAGAATTTGGCTTGAAAAATGCGTCTGAGGGCCTAAAAGTGGAGCTTCTGAAACTAAGCAAGAAGGTTGCGCCTGACCTGATAAGTGGGCCTTAACCATATAATTAAGCACATCTATTTTAAATGATGACCATGTACAAGTTTATGATATCATCTAAGGTTTAGACGTTGAATCCATGTTTTAGTTAGCAAATATGAAATGAGTTCCCCATATATAATAGTGACTTAGCGGTTAGAAAGATATAACATGCATGGTTACATCTTATGTTGGTTGTGAGACACAGATTCATAAGGGGCCTAGAAAATTAATTTAGTATATTGAGTATTAGACACCTATAGGACCATACCTCAAAGTCGATTACTGATGAAAATTTTTGCTTCCTCTTGGTTCCCCATATTACCCTCCTAAATGAAATCTGTATTGTGCAATATTGCCTAAACAAAGATATGTTTCAATGTTATTGTTAGTGCGGATGATTTAATTAACAAGTAACTAAAAATATGAATGTGACAATATTTTGAATGAAAAACTAATAGAACAAATCGATCCCATGATCTAAAACCTCATAAATTAATACAACAAAGATGAAGTAGATTTTATTCAAATAAAACTATATAATTTCGATTGAAACCCTTATTTATGTCCTATTTCTTACACCTACATTTGCTCATAAATGTTTCAAGATTTAATGTAGTTAAAAATGACACCATGTTTTACATTTCCGTTAGGAGAAATCAATGAACGCATTTATCATTGGCAAAGTAAGAAAGATACATTATGGATATTCAGTTATGGGTAAAGATAGTACAAATGATCTTAACATACAAATGATAAAAAGGATTCAAAGAGTAACACGTGCCACTAGCCGGAAAATTATTCTTGGCCACCACTAAAACCAAATAATTACGCAAGTTATAACAAATCCATGAAATAAAAAAAAGTGTCATAGCATGGTTATTCAATTGAGGGTTACTAATGGTCAATTATAAGATTAATGATGGCAACTGATGATCAACGAGAGTCTACAAGGTTAACTGTCGGGTAAGGAGAGTCAATGTCTATCAATTTTGATAATTGATAGTTGGTTAAGGCCAATTAGAGGAGTCGTCGGTAAATTAGGGTCAATATTGGTTAATGTCAGTCACTTAGTTCGTAGGTAAATTTAGTCCGGGTCCGGCCTCCGCTGATTTACCACTACCGATCGAAAAAAATTGAGTCTGGCCCCCGATTGACGAACCAAGCTTCGCCCCTGCACTTAGGGGCATCATAGTTAATTAGGTTAGCAAGGAGCTATCATAACTATTAATTCCCAATATGTTCTATAAAGACATCTATGATCAATGATTGCCCAATATTTACTGTGACTCACTACAACTCGATATATATCTTTTTTTGAATGTTCAACTAAGTAGAAGTCTGGTACTCCGTACGTGGCTTTCAATGGCCAAAGGAGCCCTAGCCGACTCTTACCTACACGGACGGAGCCCCTGACCCACCAGCCACCAATTCTGGGGAAAACCCGAACATCCACCCGCCCGAAAGCAGGACAATGAATAATCGGTAAAACCTGATGCTCTCAAGAATCGAATCCATGACCTTTCAGCCATAGGTCTTCTATATTAACGTCTAATATAGTACATTAATACATGCATGGTATATATTATTGTTCATTATTATCTTATATGATTCACAACAACTCAATCAAACCCTTTCAAGACCTAATATGACTTAATAATTCTTATCATGATTCATTAAGAGTTATCATGACTATTAAGATCCAATATAATCTACTATACGTATCATTGTTATTGCCTATTATGATTTAACTTAAATCACTAATTCATTATAGCCCAATCTAACCTGCTAGGTTGTTCGTTTGTAATATTCTCTTTTATACAGTGTATGTATGTTAAAGAAAGTTGTATATTGAAAAATTATATAGATACACCATTATATGAATATCTATTATTCACATATCAGGAAAAAAATATTATATTTTATATTGCTTATTGTAAATCTTTTCTTGGTTAATTAATATCTAATTAAATAAGAATTGATCCTTTGCAGAAATAGGTGACTTATTATTACCGAAAGCGCGATTAATAGGCGTTGTAGGAAAAAAGAAAAACTGATGATGTAGCTGAATGAATCAACATAGTTATCAAGAACTCCTTCAATGTTAATTGGTTCACCTGCAACTATACGGCTGAGTAACATACAAACAATGACCCCTGAGTTAGCACCAACGTTTTCGACATTGTATTGGCAATACACGGTATTTGATACCCTTGTTGTCTCTACCAATTTTCGTCCTGAATGTTCCCAACAATAGATTTGTTCCAAAAAGGACTTGAATAAAAATTCGAACATATTAGTAGGGTAAACCGATGCTTGGATGGGTTTATATCCATCAGAACTGCGTGCACCACAAGTATTTTATTACTATTAGTAGTATTCATTTTTTTTAATTTTAGTGTATGGACAAAACGTTAAAGAAAGGCAACTTTACCAACAATTTTATCAAACTAGTCAAACTATACAATCGACGACTTTACAATCTATAGAAATGACAGTTACAAAACAGTATATATCCGAGAACACCAATTCCAACAATGTTAAATGAACGATTCCATCATTAAGTCAAACAACCCATTAATACGGAGCCTTAAGGATGCGGAGACAATCATCGGATACAAGTTTAAAAACAAAGACTTATTACTAGAAGTCTTTACTCACAACTCTTTAAAGGACAAGTTTAATTTGTTATCTCTCCATGGCGTAGATCTGGTAGGCACGCCTAAGCTCCAATACTATTATATCTCCATGCAAATGTAACATCGATCCAATGAGCACAAAAGTACATTTGTCACTGAACTTGCAGAATCATTCATCGATTGATTTGACTAAAGCTTTTGGCCGGTTGTACAAACCAAGCGAAGACAAAAATTACAACACCGGAAATCCGGTGTCGAACATCGGGCACAGAGAACATGAAACCACAAGATAACTGAAGAATTTGCACCCGTCCTCCTCAGTGGAGCCACCTAGACACTTCACACAAAGCACATACACCAATGCTACTGCCAGTGAAATAGTCCAGTCAGGGGACCAAATGGTGGCCAAAGGGACTTTTCCCCAACCTTCGGGCACTCCACCATTAATATATTTGGAATTACATGATCAGATTGCCATTTAACACGTGTTGTATACGTGCAAATGTAACATCGATCCAAGTAATTTAATTCAAATGTAACATCGATCCAACAAAGCTTCTTCCGAGAAGCTTGTTAGAGCCGCAATGCTCAAAACAAAAGGAGAGGTTGACGAGATGTTAGAGCCGCAATGCTCAGAACAAAAGATCAACGAAGAATCAGCGCTCTCCACGATATGACAGAAGAAACACGATGCCCTTGCAATTTGTCCTATCAACAACAATAAAGGGTGTCTTGAACCGTGATCTCCGTCAACAAAATCTAGCGGCATGCCCCTAGATTGATAACGCTGCTCTCTTCTCCTGGCATTGGTGGCTCGTATACCAGTGTCAACTACCATTCTTCCACTCACCAGTAGATTGAAGGTGACCAACACTAGTAGTTTCATGCAAATGTAACACCGATCCAAAGACACTAAAAAACCATACCATCCAACACGACTTTCATTTCAAACTTATGAAACGCCACCATTGTTTTTCATATAGACCCGTATAATAACACCGCGTATTTTTAACCCTTCTAACTTGCTATTATCAAATTGATTGTCTACCATAGTATTTTGCTATGGATGGAACAATTGAGTGTGTATCATGGTATTTTGCTAAAAATGGAAAACAAAGAAGGAGGCATGAGGCAGGGATCATTCAGAGTACCATTTATTTGCTAGACATGTTGAATGAAGCCTCACTACCAGTCGGTGACTTTAAGTTGAAGCCTTTACTTCAATCAGTGACTTCATGCAGAAGCCTTAGATTCAATCAGCGATTTCAATGAAGTCGCTGAATGAATCAGCTACTTCACAAACATTCATCTTACACATTGGCAGCTTTTGGTCGTAGGTTTTAAAAGGGAAAGAGAAGCTGCTGATTCAATCAGCTACTTCACTAGTTTCGCTTTTTTCCTGATACGCCTACCAATCGCGCTTTCTATAAGCAAAGGATTCAATTAAATAACCTTTTAGTAAAACAACTTAGATTATGCATAGAATGTAATGAACCTTACTAATATAAATCCAATGAAGGTTATACACACTTAAGTTTGTAAATCAACTAGAATATTCAGTATGTATATGTATATCAAGTTTGTTTTTTGGAAACACTTTTTAACCATAACATAACATTTAGAGCAAAATATATATAGAACGCAATATAAACAAACAGTTGTAGAAGAATAATAGTTTCTATATAGATATATGGATGCACTAAAAGTATAGTTACATATAAGCAAGTAGATGTTGCTCCGTATGATGCAAAATCATTACCCTACACATGAATAAAATGGTGAAAGTCAACAAAAGGTCAGAGATTCTCTTTGTGGGAGGTAGTGGTCTGGTCGAATTCATGGTTCTTGTTTAAAAGTCATGGATGGGACCATATCTTGTAAAAGGCCATAATCAGGTATCTGAAGTTGCTGAATATTTGGGGTTAGGGTGGTTTGGTTGTACATAGAACCAACACCTCCAACACCGCCACCACCACCACCACCACCACCACCACCGTTAGAGTTGTAGAAACCATGAGGTAGTTGAGCTAGAAACTCATGAGGGAAGCTTGCTGATCCGCCTCCAGCCATCGTCATCATGGCACCTTGTGCCGCCATCATAGAGGGCGGATACATCATTCCACCAACATTTCCCCTCAGTGTTGCTGGCAAGTGGTGGTTATGTTGCCCTTCATATGTGGTGATCACAGTTGATGGATCTTGATATGATCGTTCCACACGCTTCTTGACTGTACATTTTTGAGTCGTGCATCGATAGTAGCTCCTATAACATAGATCAAGACTTGTTATCTACAACAATTTCTGATAAAAAAAATGCATTTTGTGCACGCAATTAAAATGGGAAACAAAGGTTCATTTTCCCACTTGAACCAATGACGCTATAGATAAACACAAAATTGGTAGCTAGAAGGAATATAGGGTTTCATTATTATTTAATTATATTATAGACCATTTCAAGATCTACCCGTCAACTTTATTAATATCAACCAATCATAATCCAAGAACGCATGTACGTAGACTTTGTGATCATAGCAATTCACACGCATACATTAGAGTCACATTGGAGGATAAGAAAAGGGCAAACCTGAGACCGACAGTAAAAAATTTTGTTCTTTAGTAGCACACACATATATAAAGTTTATATGTTATATGTACATATGTAATATACATATGTACATATGTACCTTGGGTAAGGGCTATTTTTGACGGCTTTCTGTCCGTATTTTCTCCATCGATATCCATCTTCAAGATGATCAATATCACTCTTTGTCATAAAGGCGAACCGAGGCTCTCTTTTCTTCTTTTCTTCTTTCTTGTTTTGCTTAGTCCTATTTGTTGGCAACAATTGAGTAAAAATCAATATACTAGTAGATAAACCCTAATAAGACCATGATTCATGCACCATATACAAACTTACACTTTCTTCGATCCATCTCCTCCATTTTCCACTACGTCTTTCGATTGATTCTCTTTCTTACCTTCTTTAAACTCATGCTCATCATCAGTAGACGACGAACGAACTGAAGAGGAGTTGGGTGTAACAGGAGTAGTCTCATGATGAACCACACCAAGCAAGTTGTTTCCTGTATCCATAACCGGCTTTTGATCATCTTGAAAAGGAAAAAGTTGTTGTGATGATGAAGATGAGTAACCAAAAGTGGTTGTAGGTGTGTTGTAATCAGCAGATCCAGTGAAAAAGTGAGTTGGACCCATGTAGTCAGGATCAAATCTTTGATGATTAGGTGGTGAAGAATCATTTCTAACGGTGGAGTTAGGGCCAAAGAATGAAAAAAGAGTGTCACTAGTTCTTTGATCATCATGAAATGGATCATGGTAGTAAAGATCTCTATGTTCTTCAGACATGACTGAAGATGGAGATTAAATTAGTAGAAATATGCAAAGAAAGAGAAGAATTGAAGGGAGGTTTGACAAATAATAGGTGATGAGTCTTTATTTATGCTTTGACAATGTTTGTGTGTTTAATGGAGAGAGAGAAGATTTGTATATATCATGAGGGTTTCTAACCCCACTATGTAAAAGAAATGTTTGACAAATTTGTGTATTGTTATGCTTGTTAGACCCTAAGACTTTGTTTTGTCACTTTCTTTTTTTAAATGCTCATAACATATATAATTATGTGTATGTTAATGCATAGTGGTGGTAAGTATTAATATTATATATATTTCTAGAACAGTTATGGTAAAATAGATTATTTATAATATATTATACTAAACGTTGCAGCAATATATATCTCTAATAGTTTAGACAATTTTCTTCATATTATAATTTAGTAATTGTTTTAAACTAGCTACTTATTTATTTGAAAATATAGTAAAGAAAATATAAGAAATATGATTTTCAGAACCTATGATATATATATATATACACACACAATTACATTTGAACATTTGCAAGCGTATCTTTTGTAGCTAAATTTATGCATGCTTGATCTAATTGATGATTAGATCAAGAAATGTTATGAGACTATAAATAAAAACTTACAAAAACAACTTTTTAACACCGGTACATAAGCTAGTCGAATGTTTTTTTATATATATGTTTATCGATGTGTTTCTTGATTTAATTTAAGATGAAAAGTGTAGTTTAATTTTTACGTTGTTAAAAGTAGTTTGTCACTTTAAGGGGTTCAAAGGTTGTTTTCTTTTTCCAAATCAATTGTTATAGTGAAGTTGAATTTTTCAAAATTGGACCATACATAAAGGTGCCAAGGATGTCTTTTTCCCAAGCAAATGAATGGAAGTTGAATGTTAAAACTTTGCGGTCCATTTTGGGGATATATATTAGATCGACCACACACATATATCTTTTATTGGTGTCGCCCATTTTGGGACTTTCTTTACATACTTTTCCTTTTTTATTTTTCCAAAATTATACGTTTAATGAAGGCCATGGGGTATACTCTAACATATGTGGTGTTACAGGTGACATGGCATGTTAACTTGTATTGCACACCACTCCCTTCTTGTTAAAATATACATATCATTGGTAATTCATGCTGGATCAGTCGTTTGTGGGTTAGTTTGTATCTGGGCCTGGCCTACCTTTATGTGGGCCTGGCTTGTGGGCTGGCAAGACGTCTTGCCTTGGTGTTTGAACTGGTTCACTTAAAGGTTCATTTATCAGTTCAATATATATACGTATTGGTTTAGATATTTGTGCAGGTGATGATCGTGGCCGTTGATGTGTTTTAATCTCACTCGTTGATTTGGCATCTTCTCACGAAGCTTCTGGAGCTCCATATAAAAGCTCTCTATGTTGTTTATTTTATATATGTGTGTGTATTCGTCTGGTTATTCTCTCGTCTTCTTCATTGTTGTTCTAGGGTTTGTACCCTAAGTCTTTCTATTTGTCTGTATTTGTTCTGGTGATCTGCTGATAATCATCAGCAGATCTTATTGATACTTTGTATCTTTTATATAAAGTCTCAGTGATTGCTGAGACTTAGGGTTTGGGGGGTAATTTTTGGTTTGGGTTAATAAGAGCTTTCAGTCACCGTTTTGTCGCTATTTCTTCTGTTCTTGAGTTGTTGTTTGTGATATTGAGATTTGTTAGTTAGATTCATAAATTTCTACATGGTATCAGAGCCTTAGGCTCTTGATCTGTGTTGTTTTACCGAGTCTTCCGCTGTGGTATTGATTTCTGGGTTATCTTGTTCTTTGGTCTTGTTCTTGGTCATTAGGGTTTTGATCTGATCCATAGATCTTGACCTTAATCTGGTGTCTGTCTTTGTAGATCTGATCTCATAATATAGATCTGGTCTATTATTTTCTTGTGTATTGTGTTTTTCTTTGCAGGTACTTGAGGTCAACTGTTGTTGGCATTGGGATTGCTTTGGTGACTTTGTGTGGAGTTTTGATTTGCTTCATATGCTCCCATAACTCAGCACCCTAAGTGAAGGTGCTGGTTGTGGGTTGGAGAAACCCTAACTTGGGTTCCCCCTCACTGTGAGATCGTTCTGTCTTGGTTCTTTTGTCTTGTGTGTCTAGGCGTCTTGACCGGGTTAGGGTGGACCGGTATTGTTGTGTCTCTGTGCTTGTCTGGGTGCTACTTGTTTGTTCTTGATTGTTTTTGGTTCTTGTCTAGTTCTTTTTTTTTTCCTCTTTTTATTCATATATAGTTGTAACAGAACTCCTGTGTTAAGATCTGGGTGGGCACCCTTCAGTGATGAACCCACTATCTGAACACTGACACAGCTTCGTTCTGATTAGGATCTTCTTGTTTCTGGATTGGATTGCTACTGCAATCTGATTTCTTCTGTGTTTGTCTATCCTTGTTTGTGTGGTTGTTTGCTTATCTAGATGGGTGATACAGGTGGGGATGGTGTTGTCACCAATCCTGCTGGTAGTGGTGGAAGTACAGAGAATACCTTAATCAGTAAACTTGATATAGGTGATCCTCTGTACATCCACCCTAGTGACACTAGTACTTTGTCTATTATCACTATCAAATTAAAAGGGACAGCTAACTATAATGTCTGGTCTAACTCTATGAAACTGGCTTTAGAAGCTAAAAATAAGTTTGGATTTATTGATGGGTCTGTCACTAGGTCTGTTACTGATGAGGTACTAGGGAAACAATGGGATAGGTGCAACTCTGTTGTCCTTACCTGGTTACTCAATTCCATTAGTGAGGAACTATTCTTGGGTCAAGTCTTCTCAAAACTTGCTAGAGATGTCTGGCTTGATTTGAGAGAGACTTATGATAAGGTGGATGGTTCTGTGGTTTTCAACTTGCATCAAAAGATAAATTCATTAAGTCAAAGTGGTTGTTCTGTGTCTGAATATTACCACAAGCTTAACACAATGTGGAAGCAACTTGATTCCATCATTCAGTTGCCTCCATGTTCATGTGCTGCTGCTGGTAAATTCAACGATTTTAACTGTCTAATAAAATTGATGCAATTTCTTATGGGTTTAGATGATGTGTATCAACAAGTTAGGTCAAATCTTTTGATGCAAGACCCCCTTCCATCTGTTAAAACTGCCTTCTCTATTGTCTCTAGAGAAGAGTCTCATAGGGGTCTTTCTGTTGGAAGCAAGGGCACTAATGTGGCCTTTGTGACCAAGGGAAGTCTGCCTACTGACAATAGGAAGGGGTTTAACAGAGGGCCTAACCCCAACTTGAAATGCACCCACTGTAACAGAATAGGACATACAGTGGACAGGTGTTTTGAGTTGATAGGCTATCCACCAGGGGTAAAAAAGACTGTTCCAAACAGACAGTCTAATCAGTCTAACCAGTCTTTTAAATCTAATATGTCTAGTAATGTGGTTAGTGGTAAGAGTTCCTCTTCTGGTTCTGCTTCTACTCTTCCTTTCTCTCCTGAACAGATTTCAAAGCTCATGAATCTGATCAGTGAAAAGAGTAACAATGAAGCTTAGAATTCTAAAACAGGAGGTGAGAGTGTTATCATCTCTGGTTTCTCTTGTATGTCTAGGATATCTAGATTAGAAAGCATCTTTCAAAACTGGTCTAATTGCTCTAGCTTTGTTAAATATGCTATCAGCCATGGTTGGATCACTGATTCAGGGGCTAATCAGCATATGACTAAGAGTGATGAATGTATGTTTAACTGTATAGACGTAGGTGACTATGATATACAAGTTAAACATCCAAATGGAACTTGTGCCAAAGTAACTAAGATTGGTGATGTTAAATTGGCAGAAGGTGTTGTGCTGAAAGATGTCTTTCTAGTTCCTGATTATTGTGTTAATCTCATGTCTGTTCATAAATTAGCCAAAGATAATAAGTTATCTGTGCTATTTGATGAACATAGTTGTTATGTCTAGGATTCCAAATCCAAGAGAGTCCTGGTGACTGGTAGACAAAATGATGGCTTATATTTTGTTGGAAAAGATGTGAGTAGTCATAATGTTTGTTTTAATAGTATTAATGATAGGGATCTGTGGCATAGCAGATTGGGGCATCCATCTGATCAAGTCTTAGCCATTTTAAAAACTGACTTAGGAATAAATAAAACTGAGTCTAAATTGTGTGAAATTTGTCACAAATCTAAACAAGTTAGAGATCCCTTCCCTATTAGTGAACATAAAACAAAGCATATAGGTGATCTCATACATCTTGATGTATGGGGTCCTTATAGAGTCACTAGCAGGGAAGGTTATAAGTATTTTCTGATTGTTGTAGATGACTACACCAGAACTGTGTGGTGTTACATGATGAAAAGTAAAAGTGAAGTCTTTGAAAACATTGTTGCCTTTTATGAGTTGTTAAAAACACAGTTTGAAACTTGTGTAAAAATGTTCAGAAGTGATAATGGTACTGAATTCATTAATAAACAAGTGGAGTTTTTTTGTGTGTCTAAAGGCATTATACATCAAACATCATGTGTGTACACACCACAACAAAATGGTGTTGTTGAAAGAAAACATAGACATTTACTTAATATGGCTAGAGCTTTACTTTTTCAGAGTGGTTTGCCTCTTAGGTTCGGGTCTGATTGTGTATTAACTGCTACTTATTTAATAAACAGGGTTCCCTCTTCTGTTCTGTCTGGTAGGAGTCCGTGTGAGGTAATGTTTGGGTTCCCCCCAAAACTTAGTCACCTTAGGAATTTTGGGTGTCTCTGTTTCAACACTGTCCTTGATGATCCGGATAAACTTTCTAGTAGGGCAGATAAGTGTGTGTTAATTGGATACTCAAACTTTAAAAAAGGGTATAAGTTGTGGTGTCTTGAAACCAAAACTATTGAGTATTCTAGAGATGTTAGGTTTTATGAGGATATCTATCCTTATAAACAAAAAATTTTACAAACTGAAGTAACTAATGGTAACAACAATGGTCTTACAACCTTAAACTTTTTTGACAGTGTTGACTTAGATGAGACTCATATTTCTAGTGTGACTAACAACCTTCCCAATGATGAAAGGGGAACCACATGTACTCATGTAGATTCCACTAGTCAGCAACCAGGGTCTACTCCCAGGTCTGCTGGGGGGGTAGACCATCCTCTAGATGGACAGCAGCCTGGCAGACCAGGTTGCAGTGACCCTGAGGGTGCTGACCATGATGTTGGGACTACAAATGTTGATACTAACCCATCTGAGGGAAGTACTAGGCAGTCTAGTAGAGTGTCTAATTTGCCTAGAAAGTTTAGTGACTATATTGTTGAAGGAAAAGTTAAGTATGGGGTGGAAAAAGTGGTCAATTACTCCAACTTAACTTCTGATAATTATTGCTTTGTGTCTAGTGTTAATAAGTCTATTGAGCCTTCATCTTATAGTCAAGCCTCAAAAGATTCCAATTGGGTTGAGGCTATGAACAATGAGATGGAAGCTCTTTATAGGAATAACACCTGGGTTGTCACTGATCTACCTCCTGGTAGAAAGGCAATCGGGTGTAAGTGGATCTATAAAATCAAGTATAGATCCAATGGTGAGATAGATAGGTATAAAGCCAGGTTGGTAGCCAAAGGCTACAACCAAAGAGAGGGCTTAGATTTTGGAGAAACCTTTTCTCCAGTTGTCAAAATGGTCACAGTTAGGTGTGTGATCAGCCTTGCTGTTCAAAATAATTGGACATTATTCCAATTAGACATCAACAATGCCTTCTTGTATGGGTCCATTTCTGAGGATGTTTACATGCAACTTCCTGAAGGGTACTCTTCAGGAAGTGAATCTAAGGTGTGTAAACTTGTTAAGTCCTTGTATGGACTCAAACAGGCTCCACGATAGTGGAATGAGAAACTTGTTGATGTTCTTAAGACTATTGGATTTGTTCAAAGTGTATGTGACTATTCTATGTTTGTTAAATCAAACAAAGATGTGTTTATTGTTTTACTTGTCTATGTTGATGATATTGTGATCACTGGAAATAGTGAATATCAAAACTATGTTAAAGGAAAGTTTTCAAATTAAAGATTTGGGAAAGTTAAAATATTTCCTTGGTATTGAAGTTTTGTATTCACAAAGTGGTATATGTCTAAACCAAAGGAAGTATTGTCTAGATTTACTTAGTGATTTTGGGTATCTTGGTTGTAAGCCTGTCAGTGTCCCTATAGAGTAGCATTCTATAGTTTCTGCAAAAAATGATAAAAATGTTAAGTGTCTTCAGGATGTAACTGGGTTTCAAAGATTAATAGGAAAATTAATCTATTTGTCTTTGACCCGTCCTGATATAAGCTATGCAGTACAATACCTCAGTCAGTTTATGCATAAACCAACTAAGAGTGTGCTGCAGATTGCTTTGAGACTTCTCAGGTATTTAAAATATGCTCCTGGGAAAGGTATTTTGTTTAAAAAGAGTCAAGAATTTTGTTTGACAGCTTTCTCAGATGCTGATTGGGCAAAATGTTTGACTACCAGAAAGTCAGTTACAGGTTTTAGTGTGTTTCTTGGTGACAATCTTGTGTCATGGAAAAGCAAGAAACAAAACACTATAGCTCGATCTTCAGCCGAGGCTGAGTACCGAGCTATGTGTTCCACAACCTGTGAACTTATTTGGATCTCAAACTTGTTAAAAGAACTTGGGGTTACAAGTAAGTTACCTTTAAAGTTATATAGTGATAGTAAGTCAGCTATATCCATAGCTGAGAACCCAGTTTTTCATGATCGAACAAAGCACTTTGAGATTGATCTACATTTCCTAAGGGAAAAGATCAGTTCAGGTTTTGTTCAAGCTATCAAGGTTTCTTCAGATCAGCAAGTTGCTGATATATTCACTAAAGGTTTGTATAGTGCTCAGCATGAGTACTTGTGTTCCAAACTTGGTCTTATGGACATGTTCCAGCAGTCGAATTAAGGGGGTGTGTTAAAATATACATATCATTGGTAATTCATGCTGGATCAGTCGTTTGTGGGTTAGTTTGTATCTGGGCCTGGCCTATCTTTATGTGGGCCTAGCTTGTGGGCTGGCAAGACGTCTTGCCTTGGTGTTTGAACTGGTTCACTTAAAGGTTCATTTATCAGTTCAATATATATACGTATTGGTTTAGATATTTGTGCAGGTGATGATCGTGGCCGTTGATGTGTTTTAATCTCACTCGTTGATTTGGCATCTTCTCACGAAGCTTCTGGAGCTCCATATAAAAGCTCTCTATGTTGTTTATTTTATATATGTGTGTGTGTATTCGTCTGGTTATTCTCTCGTCTTCTTCATTGTTGTTCTAGGGTTTGTACCCTAAGTCTTTCTATTTGTCTGTATTTGTTCTGGTGATCTGCTGATAATCATCAGCAGATCTTATTGATACTTTGTATCTTTTATATAAAGTCTCAGTGATTGCTGAGACTTAGGGTTTGGGGGGTAATTTTTGGTTTGGGTTAATAAGAGCTTTCAGTCACCGTTTTGTCGCTATTTCTTCTGTTCTTGAGTTGTTGTTTGTGATATTGATATTTGTTAGTTAGATTCATAAATTTCTACACTTCTTGTGTTAAAGGGTGTTAAAGAGGTTATGTGTTAACATGTTAACATGGTGTTAAAAGTCCACATTAATTTTTTTCCTTTTATGAACCAAAAACCGCTAAAAATATATGATTAGGTGAAGTTAATGAGATTAAGTCATTTCCTTAGAATGAAGTGGAGTCAAATGGGAAAAAAATGAATGATGTGGCATCTAGGTGGAGTCAAGAAGGGTTAAAATATACCCTAAGACCTATGTTATTAGGTAATTAGTTTTATTAAAGTGATTGGGTTATATTTTAAATGGTCATTAAAATATGTGTGACTATGGGTAGATTGTCTAGATGGTGGCGGTAAACCAATTTTTCCATGTTCACGTATTATTATTATTATTTTAAAACGGTGACTTTCTTAACTGTGTGGTAGAGATCATCACACCTGCCTTTTGGCAGACTCTAATTACTCACGCGTCCAGACTATGTTGTCTGAACCGGTTCCACGCTGGTACAGTGAGAACTACGGCATTCGCCCGGAAACCGTATTGCCTCCACACGAGTTTCATCACTGGAGCAGCAGCCGGATGAAAACCGAGTCAGCTCAGATTCGAACCTGCATAACTAATGGCTTACAGGTTTTCCTTCATTGCCTGATATCCCTCAAATGTCAACCGTGAGGATCGAATCCGGTAAGTAAAGCCCGATCACTTATCAACTGAGCTACAAGTGAATGATTCCATGTTCACATATATAACAAGGATATTGTGAATAGATAATCTTACGCTTTTATTTTTTTTTTATTTTTAGTTTTTATTATTATTTTTGTCAACTTCGAATTTGATTTTTTTTAAAATATTCATTGACTGAAATGACAGTCAACAATAATAATAATTATAATAATAATAATAATAATAATAATAATAATAATAATAATAATAATAATAATAATAATAATAATAATAGTTTATCAACAGCAGTACTGTATCGTGTCACCTTCTATATTGTTATATGAATTATAATTATAAAAATGATTGATCAGGATCCAAAAGTGGTTAAAAGATTGAATGGTAAGACATCACAAGTATATCAGCAAAGCTTGAATTCTTGTTTTCTATTCATATAATACATTCGTCCTTCTCATTTCTTAGATATATAAACCAATATATATATGTTATTTGCTCAATCTGAAAGGTAAGACATGAATGACATTGAGCAAATAACACCCTTAATGTTTCATTGCTTTAGGCTATGTAGTGTGTAACGGAGCTCTTGCACCACCTCAGCTTTACATCATTAAGGGGCTTATTTTTTTTTTTGCTTTAAATGGTGCCTAAGAAATGGAATGGCACCCCAATAGCACCCCCTATCCACTATTTTCCGATTTTATTAGTTCAATAGCGCTCCGGAAATAGAGGAGACGGCGCTATTGATGGGAAAAATGCTAAGGTGGCAAGGGTATCACACCTTGCACCATCCAGCATTAGGATGAACATGTTTGAGTGTAACATTTGCCATTAATTTTGTTTAATATTAAGATTACTTGTATATTAAATTCACTTTCACAAACAAGAGATCGGGCTCCCTTTTCGGTTATCAAACACCTCGAAACATCGAAAAACCTCGGTGCTATTCCGAACTAGTGGGTTCATCTTTGTCGGTATAATAGTTATTGTGTCTTCTATGATGTTAAGGACGTTGATTGTATGCCCTCTACACCAATTTAAAACTACATACAAAATTTCAAGTTCGATTTACTTCTTTGCTAATAAATTGTCAATTTATTTTCACCAATTGTCCAACTATTGTCAAGCATTTGTCACTTATTTCATAAGTTCACACACTTAATGTTTCATCATTATAAAGCCGCCAGTTACTTAAAATTTTAAATTTTATCATATTTTTCAACATGTATACCTTGTATCACCCACTACGTACTTAAAAAGAAGAAATTGGATACTTGTTTCTACTTGTGAGTATTAATTTTATAATTTATCATATTTTTCACCAAGTAACATTGTTAAGTACTTTGTGGATGCAGAATTCTTCAAAAAAATTTTTTTTTCTTTTCATTGAATCAAAGTTCATTAACACATAATCACGAAAAATTACATCAAGATAGCAGGTAGGCGGACAACAATCTGCGCCGCCACCCTTTTCTGGACGGCAAGCCCTAACCTACTAAAAACGAACCCAAGAGTCGAGACACTGCCATGAATAACCCTTTTGGACTATGGTCAAAAAATCAAAATAGAAATATTTTTTTTCCTACTATCTTGGCTTCATATTAATCTGATTATTAAAACTTTCAAACACAAAAACCTGTTAATTCCTATCTAGCGGTCTCATAGTATTTACTTCAACAAATGATTTTTCTATGATGACCTAAATTGGTATAAAGCTATTAGGTTATATTTCACAAGATATTTCCTATTTCATTACCCATTAACATTAAGAATAAAAAAGGTTGAATATTCTAATCGTATAATCATAATGATAATTCTACTAGTTGATGAGGTTGTGCCGTAATTAGCTCAAGAAAATTGATTTTTTATTTTCTTTTAATTGCTTTTAGGTATGACACATAATCATCATAGTTTTGAGAAGTATTAAATGGGTCAACAACTAATAAAACACCAAAAAAACCACCAAACTTTTTATATATATCATGCACACCAAAGTGATGAAACAAATATTATTCAAATTGCATTTGAATAAAAAAAATAGATTTTAGTAAAGTCAACTAACTCTTTAATGCTAGATTCATAATTTAGGCTCTCGTTTCTTTTCATTTTATTACGTGTTTCATTCTCACCCTTAAACATATTTTTGTACACATTCGTAGGCCAAATATATGTATCATTTCCTTTTCATATTGTGATGTTTATGTCATATTAGCCGCATGTAACCAACAATTGGCTATTCATTTTGTCTTTGTCAAAAACATTAAGGGCATGTTTGCACAAAATCAATTTTAAGTTATAATTATAAGACATTATAAACCCTTGTAAGCAGTGATAATCACATGTACGGAAACAATAATCAATAAAGAATGATGGTTACTTTATTACATAAATCATAATACTATTTATCACATTTAAGACAATAAATAAAAGTATATAGATTTTTCTTATTTTTATTATAAATTCTCAACTGATTAGAGGACATGTTGACATAGAACTTAAAACATTATTGGTTCTCATAGAATTATTGGTTCAAAAAATATAAAAGTTTGTATGTATTTTTTTATATGGATGAACATAGAAGGGATAATATTTAATTAAATATTTTATTCATACTTTTGACTTTAGTGGTTTGTGACCCTTTAAGAATATGTCAACGATTGCAGCAGTCAAAGGTTTACAAAAACGTCAATATAAACAATTTGGGGATCGACGTGTCCCCTGTTGGCACCGGCACTTGACCGTACATGCCACGTGTGTGATGCCTTTCGTCTTGCTGCACCATTTATTATTTTATAGCAAATTAAAGAAATTTAAATTACTAAATTGTATAAAATAAAATAACGGTTTAGCACAAAACCTTTTTAAATCAAAGGTCTTTTTAATTAGCACAAAATATTTATAATTCTTAGTTGTGTTGCGTTTACAGTCCTCAAAATAACTTGATATTGTTTTTTATTGTTTATTTGCGTTTTAAATTTGAAAGTAAATAGCAATGTTTTCAGGACCGGATCGGACGTCGATTCGGACACCCTGGCGATTCCCGGTTCAACCGGCTCAACGAACCAGTAAAAAATGTCAACAAAAATCTCGAAAATTCTATGAAATCCGGTTCAACCTCTATAAAATCCGGTTCAACTAGTCCGAATTCCGGTCGGACCGGCCGGTTCGCCGAACGAACCCGATTCAACAGCATACCTATCAAACCATGCGACTCGGATCGGCCGGTCCGATCCGGTCTCAAAAATATTGGTAAATAGTGAGTTGGTTCGTATGATATGACATGATTTTTTACGTATACATTTGAAATATGATCGGAACGGCCTCTTAAAAGTGAAACCATAAAAATAAACACCGGTATCAACGTTTGGTTGGTATCAATTCAGTTAAGCATGGTGTATCAGTGGCGGATCTAGGCCACAAAATCAGTAGTAACGTTTTTCATTTTTTTCATTTTAATAGCAACATTTTCCAAATTTCGTAAAAAAAACCCAGATCTTCCACTAATTTTCCACTACGCCCGCGAAGTTGAGCCACAACGTCCGCAACCCCTCCCCATAAAGTATGTCCGCCCCTGTGGTGTATATGTTAAAAAAGTTGTTAATTCATGTTTTATGATATTAGATACACGCTTGTTAACCATAGTCATAGTAATTATCCTTAATGCTATGTTCCCGAGTTTAACAAATGAAAGAAAAGAAGGGAAAGAGAATTAACGAGGGAAAAGAAAGAGAGTGGAAAGAAAAGATTTGGTTAACTAGTGTGTTCCCGAGTTACCAGGAAATGAAGAGAAAAGTAATGATTTTATGTTTAAAATATCATTTCCTTTCAAATCTCTCTAATTTGGAAGGATGAATTATTATTATTATTATTATTATTATTATTATTATTATTATTATTATTATTATTATTATTATTATTATTATTATTATTTTAACATAAAGAAAGTTTTCATTAAAACAAAATACGAAAATTACATCGCAATAGAAGGTAGACGGGCAACAAGCTGCGCCGCCACCCCTTTCTGAATTGCGAACCGTAGTCTACCAAAGACATATCCTTGCTCCCCCTGGATATGAACTGTTGCTGTGGATGACCCGTTGGACCCTGGTCAAGAAACGAATAGCTTCTGGAGATGAAAAATGAAGGAAATGAACCAAAATTTTCCTTCCGTTTCCCTCCCTTTCTCTCTTTAAAAAAACTCTGAAACACGATTTTTCCAAACATCCTTCTGAATCCTTTCTTATCCTTCGTTAAATGAAACTCGAAAACACAATGTAAGGCTAAATTGTGACACCCGGCAACTTTCGGTAACTAACTTTTTAAAAATCTAGTAAGTCTACCTTAGCGAGAAACGTTTATAAGCAAACTTAACAGGGTTAGTTGAGTCGGGTCAGATTAGGATTGTCCAGGGTCCAATGATCTGGAGGATCATTGGGAGTCGTTTTGAGAATACATTAGTACCGGGTCCCGTTGTTGGTGACATTACATGAATTAATTTAGTATATGTGTAGATTATGGGTCGTGTGGTGGATTGTATGCTTATACTTGCTTAAATGATGTACGAATGATTATACGTGCCTAAACATACTAAGTATAGACTATGGATGCATGCTTATGTGTTAAGATGTGTTAGAATGCGTTAAACACGACAAACTGGAAAAAGGTTAACATGTGTTAAAAGTGCTGTTAACATGTGTTAAAAATGTGCTGATGACCTGAATGTGGAACTTTTGGGCGAATGTGGAAATGGGGTTTGAAAAATGGGCGAACGTAGAAACAAAGTGGGCGAATGTGGAAAAGTTCCACATTCGACCACTAAAAAGGGGCGAACGTGGAAACAAAGTGGGCGAATGTGGAAAAGTTCCACATTCGACCACTAAAAAGGGGCGAACGTGGAAAAATTCCACATTCGACCACTTAAACTGGGCGAACGTGCAGACAGTATAAATACCATCCTTAGCCATTTTTCACCATTTCACAAACCCTAAACGCCTCCAAACACTCTCTATCAGCTATTATCATTGGGGAAGGAGTTTTTGAGCTTGTTTTTCATAACCTAACTCTCTAAATCATTACAAGTGAAAATCTAAGGTGTGTTCTTCATTACAAATCCTTTTTAAACAATTTTGACTTGTTTTAATCTAAACCCCAAGGGTCCAGATTTGATATCAACATGTTTTATGGGTAAAAACCTTCCTAATATCTTTCTAAATAAAACCTATTCATAAACAATGAGTTTTCATACAATTTAACATGTGTTTATGTGGTATTAAGCATTGTTTGATGATTATTTGTTATATAGATGAGATAACAACAACCTAGGGCTGTTATTAATGGTGGGTTATGATTGAAACGTGTTACCTTTGATTGTTGATGGTGTTTTGATGATTAAAGGAGTTTTTAGTTAGATTTAGGGTTGTTTTTGGGATGATTATGATAAGGTTATGATAGGGGTTTCTTGTTCATGATGATCCGAGTATGATAAACTGATTATTAATCGATTTCAGAAAGTTTCCTAATTGGGTAATATTTGCATGCATGATGATGTGACATCTCCATAATTTGCTATTTTAGGAAACTTGTAAAACGGATAAATTTTGGGGTAAAATTGGTAGGGTTTCGTAGGAATATGTTAATGATGCTTGACTGCTGTAACTCATGATGTTTCGTGATGTTTTCGGATGTTTTTGGATGCGTTTTTGAGTAAACAACACAACAGGGTCGAACCTGGAACACCTTCGGCCAGTCAAACGGGCGAAGGTGGAATCCAGGGGTCGAACCTGGAAGAAAAAGGGGCGAAGGTACCACAAGGGGGCGAAGGTGGAAGAAAAAGGGGCGAAGGTGGAAGTTCGAACCCACATTCGACCAGTTCAAGTCACCTTCGACCACTTACAACTACATTCGACCCTGTGTTAACAAAAATGAGATTTTTGATACAAACTAAGTGTTTTATGCTTGAACCTTGCATGTAACCTATGTGTACTTGATTAGTTAGGGTAATGGGTCACCAACGGGATGTCGGGTCGGTCTAGTGTGTCGGTTAAACATTTAAACACGTTTTAAAACATACTTGGTTATGATCTGGACAATCGGGGACTAGATAACCTTATGGTTATTAGTCGGAATACTTATGTGAACATTTTGATAGATCTTCGGTAGAGGGATTGTCACGGGCTAAACATCTTTACACATATTCGAGGAACGTTATCTAAGGTGAGTTCACGGCCCCACATTTTACAGTTTTTACTTTCGGGGTGAGAAACATGCTTACAAACTCTTTTATGACTTATGACTTGTTATCACGTTATACTATGGCTTACTTATCTTACTATACGGTTCATCGAAAATCCCTTGAAACCACTAACATGGGTATATGGCGGGGAAATATGGATAGCGCTATTGGGAACTGACAAACCCCACTCGACGGTTGGACCGGGCGGGTGCATATTGTCTCTAACAAAACAAGGTCTACCGGCGATGACGGTAGCCCATAGGAACTAAGGGTAACACACGGCTTAGTCAGTAATGGTTTCACCCGTATGAGTATCTCATTCTGCGCCTGGTTTGGCGTTCTCACAAGCATAGTAGTAATTGTGATGGTAACATTTTTGAAGGATCACTGTAAACGTTTAATTAAAACCTGTGAACTCACCAGCATTATATGTTGACTCTTTTAGCATGTTTTCTCAGGTCGCTAAGGTAGCAGCATATGGATAGGCGCACGTGGTCGCACTGGAGTCGTCTCGTGTCTAGGGTTTCATCTGCACGTTTGGGATTATGAACTTTTGAACTTATGTTTATTTATGCATGACTTTTGTAAACTTTAAAATGCTTCCGCACTATTAAATGTTGGTTTTAAACTTATGCATGGTTTTGTTTACGTATGTTTTTACATTTAGACGTCGTTTATTGTGACCGTTGACTTGGATCCTGGTATGTCACACGCCTCGCGGTAGAACTCCGCAGGTGGAAATTTGAGGGTGTGACATAAATGGTGTGGGTTAAAACACACCTCCAGATTAGCATGTTAAACACTGCCCTTGGCGGCCATTATCCATTTCATGTGTGGGGACCACCCTTAATTCAACTAATCACATTTTTTTTATGTTTAGTTAAAATAGATCGTGTTAGTTAACAAAGGAGTTAGTTAAAACTTCACTGCCTACATGGCAGTGACATGGTGCTTTAACTAGCCAATGCTAGTGAATCAACATCAGCCAGCCTGGGGGAGAAGATGTGGTAGTGTGATGCCATCCCTGTATCCAAGAGTTAGAAAGTTAGAATCCTAAAAGGTGCATGTATAGGGGTATTTAAGAGTATTTTAGTTTGTTGTTAAAATAAATAAATAAATAAATAGCTGGTTATGTCATGCGTTAATTCAGTGAGCCCAAAATTTCGTTTCCACTTCTCTTATTTCACTCATTATTTTATTTTTTATTTTAAAAAGTTAATTTAGATAATAAATTTATTACTTAAACCACCTAATTAGTTATACGTAATTTCATTCATATTTCAACTCATAATATTGATACATTCATGAAGCTAATGTTTCAAAGTGAAGAGGCAAGATTGAGACAAATCAAGACAAAAATATCTTTAGCCGTTGCTAACAGTGGCGCAGGTTTGTAGGGGCGGGGAGGGGCGGCCGACCCCCCCCCCCCCCGGATTTTCGCGCAGAAGTTCCGATTATATAGTATCCGTATAGAAAATTTTGAAAATATAGGGTTTCGACCCCCCAAAACTGGTTTTCGACCCCGCGAAACCAGTGACTTCCGAACCCCCCGAACCTTCGGGTCAAGCTTCGCCACTGGTTGCTAAGGGGGAGTCTGTTGGGGGCATAAATCGTGTCATCCGCTTGAAGATCTTGTTTATATGTGTTTTAGTCTTATTTGTGTCGATGAAGTGATTTGTATAGAGTTTGACTACTAGGCTACGCGTTTAACAAGTTACATGGGGTCTGGGGCTTAACAAAAGAATCGCAGTCAGTAAGAGGTCGATCTTAGTAAATGACAACTAGTATATAAAGAGGTTGATGTGTTATTTGTCATAATCTTTCCATATCTTCTCCAACACACTACTTAAATTCTCTCTGTGGAATCCCAAACTTTAGATTCTATATCATCTTGTAATCACACTTATTTGTGTAAATTAAATACAAATCAGTGATATTTAGATCGTTGTGTATACGTTTGACTGGCCGATTAGTGGATTCCTCACACTAATCGATCCGATTTGGTTGAATATTATGTGTTCTTCATTTATGTGAAGAACAAGATCCAAATTTTGGACTACACAAAATACCATTCTATTAGACCATCTCCAATGGGCCCTTAGAGATGAAGCCCTTGGATGTCCTTATAGGCCCTTAGCATTGGAGTGTGTCTATCCTAAGGAGCCCTTAGGTGAGGTGCCCTTGCACAAGGGCATGCATTTGCCTTGGTTCTTGCAATAAGATGGACCCAAAGTATAAAAAGAAATGTTTTATGTAATTATTGTGTAAAATGGTTAGGTGATGAGGTGGAAATTAAGAATGGTAAGGATATTTGTAGGGTTGGAGATGAAATTAAGGTTTTTAAAGATTTGTAAGGATATTATGTGGCAGATGACGTGCCAGCTAAGGGCGCTTAAGGGCGCATTTAGCATTGGAGATGGTCTTATTCTTAAATATTCATTGCTAACTCTTTTAGAACGACAAACTCACACCCACTAAATTTATTTTAGAAATTTTTACACCAATGACAACAATTAGACTAGAACACTCATCAATTGAAATGAAACGCCTAACTACCTACACTCATTGGTATACCAATGCAACAAGCCATTTGGTCTCCATTACCAAGAGCATCTTCCAGACTTAGTCCGGAATTCGGACTCTCAAGCCGAATTGGTGGGCACGTTGGAGGAGGTGATCTAGATTGATGGAGTTTATTTTAACGGGGTTCATTTTAACGGACTTCAAACGGACCAATATGGTAAGGACCACACACAAAAACCATTTTTTTAGATATATTTTAATATAAAAAGTGGGTTGTAAGGTGGAGGTTTGGATTGTTTAGTGTTGGAGAAAAAAATATAGTTTTTAAAGGGAGAGGTTTGGAATAATATGGCATGTTGAACTGATGGGTTGGAAACCAAGCCTCACCGTAGCATCGGAGATGCTCTAACTACTTAATAGTTTTCTATTCTACTCATGTAATATACGGGTTTCTAACCTAGCATGTGTATGACACGTATAGTTTCTTTATTGATTTTAATTTTAAAAGTATGTATCATCCATATTGAGAATTGAGATACATCTTATTTCCTTATTTTACATCTTTATTTATATCTGTCTTTATTTATGTATAGACACGTACACTACACTAGCATGGTACCCGAAAAATACTACGACGAAAAGTAATTGAGAGTTGTTAACATGTTCTTTCAGTAGCATGTCATTTTTGAACGACAAAAAATAGGACGGTGATAGTTGGCAACATGCTATCTTCATATTAAGTTTGGTTGTTTGTGATAGAAATAAAGAAACGCCATTTTTCACCTTTTAAATTAAATAAAATAAAATACTGATTTTTGTGTATCATTCCTACACGCTATTTCTACACTAATTATATCATTCCATTTTAAATAAGTTGGTACATACAATCATTATATTACCACTTTTTACAATAATGTTTCTGTCAATTTATTTACAAACATAACTAAGTTAAAAGAAGAAAAAAATACACGCATGTTGAAATATCTCTTAACATAAATTAATACTCGAACATAAAAACAAGTACCTTTATCTAGCTACTTACTATATTTTATTTGATTTTTTGAAGGGCGGATTTCATTAAACACAAGCCGGAAATCTCTAAGGAGGAGAAAACCGAACAAAACAAACAAGATTACATCACTTCAAAACAAAATGTTTGCCAATCCTTTCAACCCACCTTTGCATATTTCCCTCTACTATTAAACCAAAGAAAACTAAGAGACTTGATATCCGAGATAGCTTGAGTAGTAGACACGTTCATTGCTTTAAAAATCTTCTCATTCCTCATCTTCCACATGCGCCAACAAGCAATCATCATGATCCCCCTAACCAACTCTTTCTTAGCCGTCGAATAAGTCAACTGATTAATCACTAACTGCAAATCGTGAATCGTAAACATGAATATAGGGGAAATTCGTCACCAATGGGCAACACCATGCCAAATAGCGTCTGCAATCCTGCATCCAGCAAAAAGATGATCTACTGTCTCTTCCTCAGCATCACACATAACGCAACGATTATTTCCGGTGCCAATATTTCTTTTCGCTAACGCAATCTTCGTGGGACTACGATCAAGCCATGTTCGCCACATGAAAATGTTGCATTTCGCTGGTATCCACTTACTCCACTGCGTCACATTAAGATTCTCTTCTTGATCGTTGCTTCTGACCCACTGTTTGGTGTCTTTAACACCTAGATACTGCACCAAATAATTGTTCCAGCTCCATGTATCCCTATCCGCTATCAAGACAACATTAGCCACCATCCGAGAGCACGAAATCAGCTGCTGAATTTCCTGCGCAGAAGCAGGATACTGTTTCCACTCCCACATCATGGTTCCGGAAAAATTACTTTGACCCACTCTATCTACAACAACACACCATTTCCTCTTTTCGAGTCGGAAGAGGTCCGGAAACAAAGTTCTAAGAGGCACCCGGTTTATCCATGGATCAATCGAGAATTTCATATCTACACCATTCCCCACATTGCCTTGGATTAAACAACTAAACGCCGAGCCATTAACTAACAGCCGAGCACCACATTTGACAATCACAGACCAAGGACCCCTCACATTCGGATTACAAGGCAACGAGTGATATCGCCGGTTAGAACCATGAATAGCATCAATAACTCTACACCACATGGCACTCGGTTCCTTTCTATATCTCCATAACCACTTCAATAGAAGAGCGTTGTTCGAGTCTTCAACTTAGATAACCCAAGTCCGTCGTGGTCTTTTGGTCTAGTGACCACCTCCCATTTGACCCAATGCACTTTATTAACGTCAATACTACCTTCCCATAAAAATTTCTTGATCAAAACCTCAAGTTTATTTTAACCGTAATCGGAGCCTTGAACAAAGAAAAATAATATGTCGGGAGACTCTCCAAAACGGATTTAATTAAGACAATCCGACCGGCAATAGATAAAACTTTTGCCTTCCACTTCGAAAGCCTTTTTCTAAACACATCAACAACGGGGTCCCAACTAGAAACCCTATTCATGTTCCCGCCCACGTGAATAACAAGATACTTGAATGGAAGCTCCCCCGAAGAACAACCCAAATCTATGGCTTTATCTCGCAAATCATCCCCATCCACCCAATACCAAAAAGCGTAGATTTGGATAGGTTGATTTTTAGGCCCGAACACAAGTGAAAGATTCTCAAAATTCTTTTGAGCAACTTGAAACTACCTTCCGACCACTCTCCCATAATCATGGCGTCGTCCGCAAATAATAAATGAGAAACACAAGGACCACCATTCGGGAGATTAATCCCATTCAAAATCCCCTCATCACACGCCTTCTTTATAAGCCCCGATAAAGCTTCCATAGCTATAATGAACAAAAATGGAGAGATAGGATCTCCTTGACGCATGCCTTTCTCACAAGAAAACTCATACGTAGGAGACCCGTTAACCAAGACAGACGACCTAGCCGAAGATAGAATCCCATAAATCCAGCCGCACCACGTCTCCGGAAAACCCATCTGTCTCATCACCATCCCAATAAAACCCCAATTAATGTTGTCATAAGCTTTCTCGAAATCAATTTTGAACATAAAGGCTTGCTTCTTACTACGTCTAGCCCAAGCCAACACTTCATTTACAACCAACGGGCCGTCAAGAATATATCTACCGGCTATGAAAGCCGTTTGGGTCTCGTGAATCAACTTATCCATAACCTTCTTAAGTCTGCACTCAAGCACCTTCGAAATAATTTTACTCACCACTCCAATCAAATTAATTGGTCTATATTCTCCCAACATCACCGGATCTTTAACTTTCGGAATCGGAGTGATGAAAGAAGACCCAACTCCTCGCCTAATAATAGCATTAGAAAAGAAGTCTTGAAAAATATCAATGAAATCCTGCACAAATAAAGACCAATTTTTTTTTAATAAATCGGAAGTTAAAACTGTCTGGACCCGGGGCTTTGTCGCTACCACAACCAAACGTAGCCTCCTTGATCTCTACTTCTGTAAAAGGCATCCCCAAAAACCCCGCGTCAACCACCGAAACTTGCTTTAAACCATAGCACTGAAGCAACGGTTAATTCTTCAAATCATCAGAAAATTTGTTTCGGAAGAGACGAAGAACCTCATTTTTAATCATGTTAGGCCGCATCTCCCACACCCCATTAATAACGAGACCAGGAATGGTATTACTAGCCTTTCTACTATTTATACATCCATGAAAAAACGTCGTATTTTCATCACCTTCTTTCGCCCACTTGACCCGGGATTTTTGTTTGACATCTCTAGTTTTCCACAATTCCAACTCTCGCATGCGGACAGTTCCTTCTTCAAAAGCCCAAATTTCCTCCCCTGTTAAAGATCTCTCTTCCATTAAAACTTGAAACGCATCAATCTCCTGCCTCAAAATCTTCTACTCTTCGGTCTCATTCCCAACCTCCTTTAAAATCGCCCTTCCCACAACCTCATCAATACCGTCACGCGCTAACCACGAATTGAAAAACCGAAACGGCTTCGAGCCAAAGTTCCGAGACACAACCTTGAACAATAAAGGACAATGATAGGATAACTCACGGGAAAGCTCTCGATACTCCGCATTAGGCCAATCCAACAAGATACTCGGCGAAATAAGGATACGATCAATACGACTGCATTTATCCCCTACACAATACGTAAATTTACGACCCCTTAGAAGATGTTCACATAAGCCGATATCTTCTATGAAATCGTTAAATTCACGTGACGCCACCGCATTGAATTTAGAGTTCTTACGCTCCTCTTTATGTCGCACACAATTATAATCTCCCCCCCATAATCCAGTACTCTTGATTAATACCCGAAACATTCTTAATGTCGTTCCACACCCTTCTTTTATCGGCAATCTTGTGAGGAATATAAACATTACCACACATTATAACCTTTCCATTCTCCTTGAGAGAACCCGTAACAAAGATATAGTTCTGATGTTTCACCACCATAGTAACATTTAAAACCTTAGGATTCCAAATCAAGAGCAAACCCCCCGATCTGCCATTAGAAGGGACCCACTCGAGGCTATGATCATCCCTACCCCAGATTCTTCCCATATTAACCCCTTCTAAAGACACAAGTTGAGTTTCTTGAATTAACACCACGTCAACTTCATTTTCCCTACGCAACATCTGAATCCAATCCCACTTCTTGTCATCCCCCAACCCACGAACATTTAAGGATATAACATTCATTTATTAACGTTTTGATAGCCTTCTTCCCTAACCATCTTGTTGACCGACTCTTCAAATAATCCAATGTTAGACGCTCCCAACTTAACTCCTAAAGCCAAAGTGTCTTCCACTTCCTTATTAATATCAAAATTCGCATTAAAATTATCCACTGGTTCCCCTTCCCGTTCCTCTACTACAATATTGGCACCTTCACTATTAACCCCTTTGTTCTAATCAGGGGTACAAAAAACCTCCTGGACCTCTTCTAAGTTAAACCGATATTGGGCTAAATGACCAGGATCAACTTGGGCCACTCCTAAATTAGATTGATATTGGGCCGAGGTACCATAAACATTCTTTATGAATCTATCAATATCAAACAGATCTTCATCACTCCTGGGCCTTTTTTTGGGCCTGTCATGACCCACTGGGGAAACCGATAGGTTTTTCCTAGCTTTCTTCCGATAACCTTTTGACTTTTTTAAAAAACATTTACCTTTATCACCAATATTATTTAACTGGTCACAAGAAATATTTTCTTCAATGTCAACAGTCTCCCCACCTTTATTGGAATCACAATTAATCCCATCAATAGGAGAGAGACTAGACTTTTGACCTTGTTCCTTGATTACCGTACCTTCCAAAATCTCCTCACCATCTTCACAGGAATCATTCATAGTACTGTCATCTATCTCCACCATATTCGACTCCTCATTATCAACATTATCACAATGATCATCTACATCAATTAAACAATCCGGCACCCAATCTCCAGGATCTTCTTCTATCACCACCGGGAATACGTTAGACTTCCAAAAAAGCTGGACATTATTATGGACCCTATTAACCAACTTGCATAGGACCCCTAATAATACATAGGACCAATCATCACCATCATTCATGTTTGAACATTGAATAACTTCGCGCCAACAGTGGCCCCAATATCCTTAATAACCGAATTAACCATTAAGCACATCGGAATTCCATACGCTTTAATCCATGCAATACGTTCAAACTCGATAATCTGGCCCTCCCATTCCTCTAACGACTGAAAAACCAATTCCCACAGATTCTTCTTTGCAAGAAACCAACGTTTTTCATCAACAGATTCAAAGACTATGATAACATTTAACCCTCCCACACATTTAATAGAGATATTCTTATTAATACTAGCAGAAAACCAAATCCTTAAATTCGTTAAGGATTTAAAGTCTAGTAGTCTACCCAGTAACCCTACATCGTACCAATCGGCGCAGCAAATCACATCAGCAAGAACCGAAATCTCCACTGTTTCTTTACCTGGATCAATATCTAGCAAGGTATCCTTGAAGGTCCTTCCACCAACATTACTCGGCCCCGGTTTCTCTGCTACCACTTTTGGATCTGAAGCAACATGTACATTCTTCTCTACCGGTTGCTCTTGCATTGGTCTCCAAACTTTTTCCTATTTCCCTTGCACTCGCATCCCATCCACAAATCTAGCGATGACAATAAAAAGCTTGTACGAACCCATCCACACATCCTTCAGATTGTTTTCCAGTCTCTCCGGGTCTTGAACATTGGAAAACGATACGAAATCGAATCTTTTCCCAAGTCTATCATATTTTCTTGCTATATACGTACCTTGGATATCCCTGTACCCCTTGAGCGCTTGAATCAGATCTGCTGACGAGCATCTAGGAGGAAGATTAGAAACAAACATCTTTGTTAACTGAATATTTGACCGAATCCCTTCTTGATTTCTTTTTCTTATACCGTCCCTTGATAGAACATCATACCACTGGCCCTCCTTGTAGCGTTCCCTTCCCGACATTCTCGGGTTTGTTTAATTTCTATATTTTATTTACTAGTTTTAGAACCGTGCGGTGGCACAAAGAAATTAAATAAATAAGTATACTTTGGCAAATCTTAGTGATTTAAAATATATACGTATACTTTAGTACACAATCTAGCAAGTTCATTTGCTAGAGTTGTCCTTAATAAAAAAAAACAATTAAAATT
Organism: Ambrosia trifida; assembly: GCA_028751855.1. Taxonomy (NCBI): domain Eukaryota; kingdom Viridiplantae; phylum Streptophyta; class Magnoliopsida; order Asterales; family Asteraceae; genus Ambrosia; species Ambrosia trifida. Next base: position 121,282,533 of record CM054129.1, on the reverse strand, counting down.
AAGAGTGTAAAAAGAAGCATGAATAGAAAGTCAGTTAAAACAATTGAAATCAAGACATAACTCAAATGTCTTAGTGAATGAAGATTTTGTAAGTGCATTTAGTGCGATAAATGCTTTTCTAGATAGTTAATTATTTTGTGGCTGATGTAATTGCATTTTGGATATTATGTTTGTCTCGTTTGATATAGGCGAACATGGTAGTAGGCGAAGAAACCCCATGGGCGAAGATAGGCATGGGACAAACTTATAACTTGATTAAGGTTTTAATCAAAACATCACACCACCACCACACCCAAAAACTGGCCACCACCCCTCCCTCGTCGCCATCTACTTGCCATCGACCACCCTGAGGCTGTCGTGTTCCACGCGCCATCACCTTCCTCCAATCATGAACCCCACGCGACGACCTTCTCATCTGAGTGAGCCATCATGAGCGGCCACTGTCGACACCAGCCACCACCGTTTGACTGCCTTGGTTCCCATGCCACCTTGTGTTGGGTTTTGGATCTGATCTAGTTAGTGTGTTCATGATTGGATCTCAAGGTGTTGGAAGTCTTTGTGATAACGGTTTACTAGCGGAATCGTTAGCCGCATGCTTAGTGCGGATATTTCATTTTCTTGTATAATGGATAAAAACTAAACACCCCACGGTTGCTTATTATTAATTGTCAGATTAACGTGTAACTGTATCATTGATTTTGGGGTATTAGTTGTTTTGCGTTTTAACGCGCTTTTGCATTCTGAATATATATATATATATAAATAATTGTTATCTAATTTAAGTTTATATAAAATATAGATTTTATAAATAAATTAAAATGCATACCCAAATTCCCGGCAGGTTTAGGGTTTAATCTAGTTTTTGGTTAACAAGTTCGTGGTCTTGACTTGGTTGTAAACATACTGTTTGATAATCAATAGAAGACCAGTGTTTAAAGTATTCTCTTGTGTTTTACATGTTCTGTTTACTTGTGCGTGCATATAACTATCATCTATAGGATTCACGCACTCTAGGTGATCGGTCAATCTTGTAATTGATCCATTCTAGGGACCAAAAATTGATACAAGGCATCTAGCTCATTGATTATATGATTCAAGATTGATTATTTGCTAAGACAAGTACTTTCTGATTCATTTCACGTTGAATGCTTTGTGTTTTTGGAAAAAAAAAAGCGTTACTAGGTGATTCTAAGTGACTTTTGACCAAATCAAGACGTTTTGGTTGAGTTTTAGTCGTTTGATTCTCGATCTAGGGTATACATGCCGACAAGCGAACTTAAGTTCAGCGAGGGAACATAGGGTTTCCTGGGAACTTGACTCATGCTCGCATGAAATAGTACAAGCGAACATCCTCCTTGTTCGCATGGTGGTCGGTCACTTGCAAACTTAGCTTAGTTCGCATGTTACGTCAGGACATTAATTTGGGCTGTTTATTGGACTGATTTTTAGACTTAATTAAACTTAAAAAATAAACAATGTCTAACTTAAATAAACGGGTTGAAATGGACCACGAGGTCGGGAAATTTGTTTTTCTACCTAAAATGATAACTGTTGAGAACTATTTCTGCTGGAAAGATCAGTTTGAGGCTCTTGTCCGTTTTCATAACATAAGTATGTGGATCTAAATAGATGAAGAATATGTCCCACCTCAACATGATTTTAAAGGAAAGAAAATGGTTACCACTTATTCAGGAATAAATGATGGAGATAAGAGGGTGTATGAAGTTGAGAACAAGGCTTTACCTGGAATAACCATGTGCTTACCACAAGAGAACTTAAACACTTGCAATAACCATGTGCTTCCCACAAGAGATCTTAAACACTTTTAAGAAGTATAAAATAGCTAAACAGTTGTGAGAAGAACTGGAAAACAACATTCAAGGAAACGTGGAGGTTAGGAAGAACATATCAGATCTACTAAAGAAACAACCTTTTGTATTCAATCACTTTAAGCATCAGAACTTAGAAGAGATACTTAGTAGGTATTATCAATTAAGAACGGGACTGGGTATTCATGATATTGTTTAAACTGATGCTAAGATAAACGGCAAACTTTTGGATGCTTTGCCTACAAAATGGGATATCTAAGTACTCTTATTGTAAGTACACGACTATAAGTGCATTTTCGTGTATGTCCCCAGCTAGTGATCCGGTACTGTATGTCGAAAGAATGAGCATAATAGTCATTCAGGTGTTCGAAGGGTCGAATGCAAACAGAATGTTTTCATTCGGAACAAAGAAAGGTCGAAGGAACTTGTTCGTACCCACGATAGGTCGAACGTAGCAAGTTTATATATAGGGTAGTTGGGCAGCGGTTATAGTGAGTTATTGTAAATTTGTCCAAGTTCATTAGAACCAATACTCTGTCCATAAAACCCTAGATTGGAGAGTTTATTGTTACTCGAGTCTGTAAACGTTTATTTGAATTCAATGATTAACATAAACATTGAAAATGATTTCTTGCGTGACTTGACATCGATTTTCATCATCTTGCTCGATCGTTAGGGTTTCCGCACCTGACGGTTCATATATCGTGTTGATTAACTGTTAATTGATTGATTTCCGGTCCTACAAAGTGGTATCAGAGTTGGTGCTCAATCACACGATTGAAAATTGATAAAAATTTCACAGATTTCTATCCAAAATCGTCAAAACTTTTTCTGTTTTCAAAGATTGAACATTAAACATGGTTTTTGATTGATTTGGAAGTCAATTTTGTGTCAATTTCAAAGATTCTTACACAAAAGTTGTTCAGAATTCAATCCGATCCGAAACCTATCCAATTTCAATCCAAATTGAGATAATTTTCAAAAATAAAATCAAAATTGTGTGTTTTTGAAGTCAATATGAACATGGCTTCTGGACAGGTCGAATGGCAGCTGACATTAGGTCGAATGAACTTTCTTGTGAGTCATTCATGCTAGTTTTGGTACGAATAACACTTATTTTCCTTTCATTCGAGCCTTTAATTCTCATTCGTGCCTAGTGTTTCTCATTCGTACCCACGAGAGGTCGAATATGATTCAAATTGTTTCATTCATGCTATCCTTTGGATCAAATAGGAAGATGTTTTTGTCATTCGTACCTTCGATCAAATTTTCAGATTTAGCCTAAATTTTTCAAATTTTAAGGTGTAAAATTTTCGAAAAGTCTAATCTTGAAATTTTTTGAAAAACAATAATCTTGAAAAATGGCAAATTCGTGTGAATATTACTTTGTGAGAGATCCATAAGAAGTTACACAACAACTTCAAAAACAGGTACCTCAAGTTGATCCATGGGGAAGAATCTTTGTACCTTCAATTCAACGATCTGTTACACAATATATAATTGATCCGTGGGGTAACTTGATAGCTCCAGCTGTGCCACCAATCAATAAAAGGATATATGTTGATGAGTGTGTTCATAGAGGAAGTTTTGAAAGTGAAGTTGTGTGCCTTGTTAAACAAATGGGGAATGATGATTCAAGTGAATCGCCAAAGAGTGATTTGTGTTCTGATGAGAGTCCAGATAAACTAAGTGAATCGTGTACATGTGAACAGAGTTCTAAACAAAGTGAATCGGGAGAGAGTGAGTCATCTACTGCTGATGTAAATTTTGAAAGTGATAGCAGTATCCATGCAAAATGCTCAACAACCGGAGAAGCTGATTTGAATGATCAAAAGTTTGATCATGGTGATGCTGAAATTGACAATCAGTTAGCTGGGATCCAAAAGGAGCATGATACTGAGGTAAATTTAAAATGCTCAAAATCTGAATGTGCTAATTCTTCTGAGTGTGTCAAATTGAAATTAGAAGTGCAATCACTCCTTGAAGACAAACAGAACTTGTCTAGTGCCTTGGCTAGATGTCAAACTGCAAATGAAACATTTGAAAAGAATGAAAAAGGTTTTAAAAGTCAGATTAAATCTTATAAGAAAGAAATTTCAGAACTTTATAAAACCATTTCAAATAAATAAATTGCCATAAATAATTACATTGATGATGAAACAGCGGGGGCAAAAAACCAGTTAGCTTTAGTTAAATGTGACTATGAAAAGATAAAGAAAAGGCTTTAAAGTTATTTGCATATCAAATATGTCTTAGATCACATTTTTAAGGTACCAGATAAAAATGGTGTACCTACAAGCACTGCATATAACACTTGTCCTCCTGTAGTACCATTTGAGAATCATACTTTTGATGTATTGGAGCAGGATAATCCCACATAAGAGTTGGAAGTCACAACACCTTGTGTTGCTGATCCTAACTCTGAGGTGAGACCGGTTCTAGGAGTGAAAATGTGGTAGCTACTTCAGAACCTGAATATGAAGAGAAACCCATATTCAAGTTTCCTGAAGGAACAGAAGGATCCTACATGTTGGAGGGAAATGACAAATTGATTTCTAATAAAGATTTTCCAATTGATTTCATTGATCAATCTTTAATTAAATATGTTTTTATTCAAAATGATGTTTTGTTAGCTCAATTTAGAAATCAAATTGGTCACCTCCAATTCAAACTCAATCCTAACCAGCATGAGAATCAAAAGAAACAGTCTGAGAACAAAAAGAAGGGTCCCAAGATAAAAGGATCAAAACCAATCAAATCGAAAGGTAATGATCAGATGAAAAATTCTCATCATAAGAATTCAATAAATTTTTCATCAAGATCATATGACTTTTATGATTATCCAAGTACCTCTCGATTTGGAATTTTTTTGTGATAGTAATTCACCACATCTATCTCCTGAGTTTGTTGAATGGAGAAGTTGTTTTGAATGTGGTGAGATCGGACATTTGTCTGCTCATTGCCCATATTGGTACCGAGACGAGAGAAATGTTCATGAGTTCGAAGAATATAGATCCTGATTTAACTGTGGAGAGCGTGGGCATTTAGTTGTTGTCTGTCCATATGCTAGGCGGAAAAGTATAGAAATGAAGGTTGTTCATTGTTCAAGCAAGGGCAAAAAGCATGTATCCCCAAAACTTATCGAGAAACAAAAAGGGAAACAACATATTTTGTATGACAATCGTAACAAGATTGCCTTGAACAAAAATGGAGGGCGTGAATGGGTTGCTAAGGCAAGGGGAATTCTAAGGCGAAGCCGAAGAATAACTCTAAGCCTGGGCCGTCATCAATTAAGTCTGAGAAAGTTCCAAACATAGTTTGGAAACAGGGATCAAACAAGAAACCTGAAAAATCTAAAATTAAAACTAAATAAAAGAAAAGGAATTCTAAAATAAAACCTGAACCTATTTGGAACCACAAATCACTTTCTCAATCTGAAGTAGCTTCTACTCAAGTCAACCGATTGAGAAACCAACTGATTTCTTAAAAGATGGATGGATTGATATCCCTAGGATTGATGACCTTGGACGACCCATCACTGTGAAGGGATGGGTTCCCCTCTTCAACTAATTGTTTAACAAGTGTGCAGGTTGTTCTAGATAGACCCATTAACTATTCTTTGATAGTTGATAGTGGAGCATCTGTATACAAAAGCGGGCTTGATTTTCCTCATAGACTTTGTTTTTCTACTTTTGGAGGAGATTAAGTTTTTTCTATTTATTGGAGAGGTTAAGGTTAAGAAAGTTAGCTTGAAAAAGGAAAGAATGAATTCAACAAAGTGGAGAGTGTTTCTCGTCTGTTTACTACCTGTGAAGCCGGAAAACGTTGCAATCTCATGCAATTACTCTCAGGTCTTGGAGTTTAACAACATATGCGACATTACGGTTTATTCCAAACTCTCTTATCTTTGTCAATGGCTTTACTATCAGATAGATCACAAAGGGTTTAGTAATATGAATGGTGAAATGGCTTTTTGAAAAATAATGAGTAATCCTCATCGGATATCATTTTATTTTTTGTCTTTTCTTCTAAAAGTTTAAAAATCTAAAAATATGCTTATTTTTAAATTTTTAGGGGGAGAATATTCAGAAAAGTCAAAAACATTGAAAAATTTTGAAAAATCATAAAAATCAAAAATGATTTTTTCTGGAAAAAAGAAGAAGATGATAGTACATCAGTGGACTGCGAGACTACTCTGTAAACAAAAATGAGGTAATAACATTGAGTAGCCACTATGATTATATATTGGTAGGCTTGAAATCAAAGTTTAAAGTTCAGCATGGTTATATAAACCTAAAAACATTAACTGATAATCATGTGGATCAATGTCTCATTGGCATATGGTCTTAGTACCGTAATTTCGTTTGATAGGTTTGCCAAAATCGGAGGTTTCGGTTCGTTATGTTGATAAAGATAATCAAAGATTATCTAATGCATCATGTCGAATCTATGATGAAAATTATAATCGATATAAGCCTCACCATGGTTTGCAGCATTGATTTGCTGACCTGCCACCTCTGTGTGTTATACCTTGTAACTCACGGATAACTACAATATAATCACGTGTTACGATGAAGCTTTGTGCAATTCTTGATACAGGAATGTGTCGCATGCACGGGGACCATAGGTTATTCAGTACCCTATATTGCCTTACTTTATCTAAAGTACTGAACAATGAGCAATGATTTCAGGGTTAAGTGGATAAACATAGTGGTAATGGTTGTAGCATGATCAATGTCAAAAACAGAAAATTGCTCAAATAGAGTTTTGTCTGTCTATTCCAATACTGATATGATCCTCTTACCGGAAAATTCACAAAAATATGTTTAGTTTACTTTCATGCAAATCTATTCGAAAATTCAAAAAGATTTTTGGTGTGTTTTAACATAAACTTTGGAGAATCAAAATATTTTGTTTCTATTTTATTTTTGATAGTCGATGTTGGGATACTAAATGTGAAAGCTCAGATGCGGAGTGTTGAAACATAACAAGTTGAAGTGTTTATTCAAATTATCACTTTCAAAATTGTAAAAAGGAAAACACAGATTGCAAATTTACTAGTTCTTGGTGCATATTGTAAATGCTCAATAGTTCAGGGGGAGAAATATTGAGGGTCAAATTGGTTGTAAAGATTACTTCAGAGATTTTTGTCGTGACTAATGCCGGTTGTAGTTTGTGCAATTTTTAGTAAATTTTTCTGCAGGATCAAACACAATAGGTGCATTGTTCAAGATTCATCGACAAAGTGTGTAGATGAACAAGACCCAAACCTGAACATCAAGATCACCGAAACAACATAAACCAGACAGAAGTTGTAGAAGATGTGACAAGTGAAATCATGGAAGCGGAAGAAATTTCAAGATTGTTCTCAGTCTTCATTTTTGGACCATTAAATGATAAAGCCAAGATTTCTTAAGTCTGTCTAAGATTTCGAAGCTTACTAAAGAGATAGACGAGAACTGACGGAGCCTTGACACAATCTTACAAGAAAATGGAAAGTTTTTAAGTCTTCAGAGATGTTGTGAAAGCTCTGTGGAGTTTCTTCCCAAGATGATGAATGCATGATTTGAAGAATTGATAGACTTATAGTTTAATACATCACTAGCTAGGCCCAAGGGGATACCGTAAGTGCACTTTCGTGTATGTCCCCAGCTAGTGATTCGGTACTGTATGTCGAAGGAATGAGTATAATAGTCATTCGGGTGTTCGAAGGGTCAAATGAAAACAAAATGTTTTCATTCGAAACAAAGAAAGGTCGGATGAACTCGTTCGTAACCACGATAGGTCGAACGAAGCAAGTCTATATATAGGGTAGTTGGGCAGTGGTTATAGTGAGTTATTGTTAGTTTGTCCAAGTTCATTAGTGCCAATACTCTGTCCAGAAAACCCTAGATTGGAGAGTTTATTGTTAATCGAGTCTGTAAACGTTTATTTGAAGTTAATGATTAACATAAACATTGAAATGATTTCTTGCGTGATTTGACATTGGTTTTCATCATTTTGCTCAACCGTTAGGGTTTCCACACCTGATGGTTCATATATCGTGTTGATTAAATGTTAATAGATTGATTTCCAGTCCTACACTTATGATCAAAGATACTTCAGGGTACTCTACCATGACTTTAGAGAATGTAGTAGGAAAATTAAGAGCATATGATCTAGATACATAGAAGAAGGAAACAGGTTCTGATCAAGTCCAAGATTTGGGGATGCATTATGGTAAGCCTTCTAAAGCATCTTCTAATGGAGGTGCAACTGCCTTATTCTCGGGTAACAGTCATAATGAAAATGAGGTGGTATATTATGATGGAGAGTTTGTTATGTGGCATCATCTAATGAGAAAATGATTAAGAGCTCTTCGGGAAGCAAGAAGAAGGAACCATATCCATTGATGCCAATGCTTGTGAAGACAGCTGAACAACAACTTGATGTGTTATTTACTTTTTTAGCTTCTTATGAGAACTACATCCAAGGGCAGATAAAAGATCCAGTTAAGTTTGATGAGGATTATGATCAGATAGACCTAGATGATCTTGAGGAAATGGATATTCAATGGCAATTCACCATTATCTCAAGAGGGGCTAAGAGATTTATGGAAAGAACATGTAGGAAATTTGTTGGTGGTAGAACAAGGTTTGACAAGTCCAAGGTAAAATGTTACAACTGTAACAACTTCGGGCATTTCGTAAGGGGAGTGTCAAAGAGGTAAAGCATCTAACAATCAAGCTACTACTAAACAAGCCAACTCAGTTCCAATGTCTTCCTCACGTGGAAATAATCAAAGTTTCAACAGCAATGGTTCTAGAGAACTTATAGCATCTCAGCAAAATGGGTCATATGACTGGAGTGAATGCTTGGAAGAGATTGGAAACCGCACTCAAGCATTCATGGCAGAGATTGTTGATGAAAAGGCGTGAAGAGGAAGAGACAAAGAACATTGAATATCAAGATGAAGAGACAAAGGAGATTGTTGATGAAAAGGCGTGAAGATGAAGAGACAAAGGAGACGCTGAAATATTTGGGTGGAGACGCTGAATTTTTTAGCGGTAGCCCTCGCTAGGAACTATGTCCGATGCTGGCCTTGACGCCATGCATGTTCTAAATTCTATCAAAGGAGAGGAGGGCGGAGACGCTGGCATATTTGGTGCCATATGGTGTCGTTTTCGCAAAAAGTTTTTTTTTCCATGGTCGTTTTCACACTAAGAGTATACGTATCACGCACATACTATATCCACATGGAGTGTTTTACGCAAAGATGGATTGGTAGAGTGCGTTTTCGCACATAGAGTACTAGTCATTCTTAGGAATTTAAAAAGTCGATGTTTATATTTGGCTAGCTAGTTGGTCATATGTTCATTTTCGGAAATTTTCCAATGAATAAACGATTAAAACAATTCTCATACTTTTTTTCTAAGTATTAATGAAATAAAAACCTTTTAGTCATGAGTCATCATAAAATTCTCTTCATTACAAGTTGAAACTAGGGGCACAATACATGTTTTTTTAAAAGAAAAAAAGACTCGTATATTGTACATAAAAATCCAACCAAATTGTGATGGGTGAGAAGTGATAAGTGGATCCTTTCGACCCTCTAGAATGATTCAACCAAATTTTGCATGGATGAGAATCTTTCGCAGGGACTCGACTCCAACTACTGTAAATTTACATATGTAAACAATGATACATTTGATTGCATATGACGACCAGCTCAAACTATAAAGTTGAATTGATTCGTCTTACACGTACATTTGTTAACATACTCGTTAAATTAAATTATGTAATGATAAGCTGCAAAGTTCTTAGTTTTGTAAGGAATTTGTGCTAAGAAAATTAGCTGAAAAGTATTTATTTTTACCAACTTTAAGTACAAATAAGTATTTTCTATGTAAGATTAATAATTAATTATTTATGTGTCTATATATTCTACAAGAGAGTTTTGCAATTAACAATAAACAAATTAATGAATAACTTAACTATATCCATCATTATACTTTTTGGAATATATATATAAAAGCTAATGAATAACTTAAGTATATGTTCATCATTTTTTAGTGTCATGTCATATTTTTCTATATATGTTCATCATTTTGTTCATCATATACTTAGTAAAGATCAAATATATATGTGTTTAGCCTGCTAAGCATGAAAAGTGAAGAGGGAAAAAAGTTTAAAAATCATTTTTCCATCTGTTTAATCATGGTTTTTAAATGAAGAATATAAAAATAATTAAAAAATATTGTAATTACGCTATTAGAATAACTACACTAATTACTCTAGAACTTTCTAGAGTAATTACACTATTTTTTAATATTTATCTTTCTTTAGATTTCAGTACTAAAATACATGTTTAACAAGATCGAAAAAAAAGTTTCCTCCTTCACATCTCACGTTAAAGCCTGTTTGTGGGATAAAACTCATTTGTAAAAAAAAACTCTGTAATTGAATATATGATAACATATTTTAATTATATAGATGGTTTAATAAAAAAGAATAAACTATCTCATTTTTAATTTAGTAGGCTTATAAGTTGGACAAAAACAATTCTTTTCTACGTACATAAGTACAAGTGTACAACATTTTTATAGGTTTTTTAGGTAAGAAATATTATAACAATATAAATTCATATGAATTTATAAGAATATAAATTGTTTTTAGATTGTAAGTTTAGAGAAAGTATATGATAAAAAGTATTCTTAACATAGGAAGTGTAAGAAGTCACCAAATCATTCCACCTGTAAACCATGGTTAAGGTAATTAAACTTAATTACAGTCAACTTCAAGGGCAAATCAGACATTTTACATATAACTGATTTACTACAATCACGTTCTATATACGGTTACGATTTCATAATTACGTAATTTATTTTCAAATCCGAATTTGAATTATACAGCTTCAATCTATCCCATTACGATTTCATAATCTCATTCAAACACATTACGATTTCATAATCTCATTCAATTAGAGTTTAACAGGATGTTTGGTATGTTTTGCTGATTATTAGAAGTAGTTTTTAATCAGTTTTCAGTAGAACACATATGTGTAATTGTTGATTTTGGTTTTCAGATTTAAACTTATCTGTTGATGATCTGAGCATTTCTGATAAGAATTCGATACCAGATCTCGATGATATTGTATTTCATGGTATATTCATGATGATCTGTTTTTGTTTCAGTTTTTCAATTAGTATTTTAAGTTTGATTTCGTTAACAATTTGTTGTATATTTTCAGACCTGATTACAGGTGAGACAAACGAGAATGGTGATATTCATAGTTTGAATATCATCAACGAACATAGAAGGATTAAAGGTATTTGAATTGTGTTTTTGATTATTTGATGCGTTTTAATTTTCAAGTGTGTTTATCAGTTTCCAAATATATATAATGGTTATTTATGAGTGTGTTTGAATATCATCATTCGTGCATTTATTTAGTTCAACTTTCGAATTTCCAACGTGCGTTTTAAAATTAATAACGTGCATTTATTTGCAGGTGTGTCCTCTGATGTTCTTGTAGCACAGCAACTTATTAACTCATTCATTCCAGGCGTTCCTGCATTAGTCAAACCTGTAGTAGACATGGAGATTCCTAGTATTGATCACGCATATGAGTTTTATCAAAAATATGCAAAGGCTGCTGGATTTTCTACCCGAAAGGGTTGTCAATATGAATATGTGCACAATGGTGTTCTACGTATCAAATACTTTATATTATATAAGGAGGGTTATAAGACATTTAAAGTAGATCCAGTTAATTCTAAGGAAGATGTTAGGACAAGGAAAAGACATTCTATCTGGACTGGATTTTTCTTTCGAGTTTTTAGTTGATGGTAAGAATGCGCTCACTGGTTTATTTTTGGCTGATGCGTTATGCAAAAGAAATTACATGGAATTTGGAAATGTGATTTCCTTTGATGCAACATTTAACACCAATAAGTATGTTTTTAAATTTTTAAATTTTTAAATTTCATATACATCTATTATATGTTCATATTTTAGTAAAAACTCTTCTAACGTGTTGTAGGTACAAGATGGTTTTTATGCTATTTACTGGAATTGATAATCACTGTCGAAATGTGACTCTTGGAGCAGGCTTGTTATCATCCGAGACAACTGAATCTTACACTTGGTTGTTAGAATCATTTTCCAAATCTTTTGGTAAGCATCCAAAAGTAGTTGTAAACGATCAAGACCCTGCCATGAAAAATGCTATTCAGTTGGTGTTTCAAAATAGCAGACACAAATTGTGCATGTGGCACATAATGAAGAAAGTTTCTAACAAAGTCAGTATAAATTTTGCATAAATTTATGTTTGTGCGTTTGTTTACATGGTTGGTGCATTTTAATACGGACATAAAACTTTAGAAGTAATGAGTGCGTTTAATGTAGTATAACGTGCATTTGTTTTAAAATAGTGCATGCGTTTAAAGTTAACCTATGCGCGTTTATTTTCATCTGTTTTGTTTTTTAAGTGCGTTATGCATTCTGCATTGATGATGAGTTTAAAATGCGAATTTGTGCAATTGTATAGACAGACTCAATCAGCCCAGGGACGTTTGATTTTGAATGGGGTGTAGTTATGGTTGATTATAAACTATCAGACAACAATTTTGGTTGACTGGCATGTTTAACATGAGATCAATGTGGATCCCTGCTTTTTACCGGGATGAACATATGTCAGGCCTAATGAGGACAACATCAAGATCCGAGAGTGAAAGTCACTTCTTTTTCCAGGTTGCAAATTCTCAGTTAACACTAGTTGAATTTTTCAACCATTTTGAAACTTCACTTGAATCTTAGAGATTCAACCATAGGAAGAATGACAATGACTCAAGGCATACTGTGCCTGATTTTTGGACTAAAAATCCTATTGAAGAGGAGGCATCCAAAATTTTTACAAGGACTATTTTTCTTGATATTCAAGAAGAGATCTATGCTACATATGAAGGATTAATAGGTGTTCACACCCAAAAAGCAGAAGGTTTTTTTATAGATTTTTGTTGAAGACGTTGAAGATGTTACTGCACTATGTACTTGTAGGAGGTTTGAGCAGTATGGGTTACTGTGTAGGCATATATTTTTTAAACTAAGGATGTTCAGAGTTAACCGATTCCTGAAAAAATATATCCTGAAAAGGTGGACCTAAGATGTTGTTCCAAATGAAATAAAATTTTCATTTGAAACTGGAGAATTTGGTGATGACAAGAGTAAACAAGCTAGAGATATTGCTAGGGAGATAGTGTTGGTTGGTGAATATCTTGCAAACACTTTAATTACTGATTTATCTGAGTTAACTTTGGTTAATGATCAAATGAAAGATATGATTAAGAAGGTTGATGGGAGCAGGTTTAAGAGACCTAGCTAGAAGAAGTATGACAGATATGCTTCTTTTCTTGGTTATGAGAGACCATCCGAGTCTGAACCCACTATTAGACTACCTAATGGGATCAAGAGCAAAGGTCGTGGTAAACAGAAGCGTATCAAGTCCAGCAAATAAAAACAAGTTAGTCGAATGGGTAAAAGGAAAAGAACATGCAAGATATGCGGAGAGAAAGGCCACGATCGACGTAAACATCAAAGGGATACTGGTTCAACTCAGCCACAGGTTGAGCAAGATGATCAAAATGTTGAAGATGATTTCGAAAATAATGAAGATGTAGATGAAGAAGTGTCTGATGATCAAGAATAGTTTTAGATACAGTTTTACTCAGTAATTTTTAATGTTTTTAATACGTGTGTCTGAATGTAATTAAAGTGCGTTTTAATTTTGTTTGTTTACACAGTAATTTTTAATGTTTTTAATACGTGCGTCTGAATGTAATCAAAGTGCGTTTAAATAAAAACCATAAGTGCGTCCAATATAGATAAAAGGTGCGTTTATATCATTCATATAATTACATCAACTGTCTTCACCACAACCACCACCACCATCACCCATCATCCATTATCACAAACACTACAAAAAAACAACCATTCAAACCCACAAAAAACCACATGAAAACAACCACAAACAACCATTACCCAAACCAACCATAACCACCACCATAATAATAAAAAAAATTATTTACAAACTTAAAACCTACACAATAAACTAAAACACCCCAACCCATCCATCACTTCCCACCTAAGATGTTGTCCCTTGTCTTTTGTTTCCCTGCCATGTTCTTCATGATGCATTTCTCTGTGTTGCTTAGTGTTTGACAAATAAGATTATAAAAAAAGGCTTGAGTTTGGAGTTGCTCTATTGTTGCATCCCTGAATGGAAATTTTTCCTCATTGAGTAGCTTCTCATGAAGGTTCATGTTCTTCATAGACTGCCTGAGGACCTCACTTTGTACACCTCAAACCACACAGGAAGAGGTTGATGTCATCTTTGACCTCAGAGATGGAATCCACCATAATCAGAGTTTTCACTTGAATATTGTTGATTGCATTTTTGTAGTTATCTGCCATTTTTTGAGTGTTTTTAAGTGGGTATGTGAGGCTTTGACATTGATAGTGTTTATTTATAGACAAAACAAGTTAATTACATATGATATTTGGTAGTTGAATATTGAATTTCATGAATGAACTATATTCAATACCAATCAAATCATATATGAAGTAGTGAAACAAAATGTTAAAATATTCATGTAATTAGATATTTTGATTTTTTTTACCATTAATATAAGTCAGACAACTTGGTTGTTAACGTTATTAATTTGCGATTTTTCATCATGGTTCATCGTTACATGTACTGAAAAAGTAAACATTGTTAATTTGCAAATCATGTGCGTCTGAATTCTACATCAAGTGCGTTTGAAACAATAAACGTGCGTTTGTTTTACACATCCAAACAATTTTAATTGTAGAACGTGCGTCTGAAACTATATAGGTGCGTTTAACACACTCTGTTATCAACAACTTCTTCTTTTTCTTTTGCAACTTATGTTAACCAAATTTTTTTTATGTTTAATTGTTCTTCTTGAAATACAATCGAAAGTATTTCACAACTATAATGAGCTTTTATTCATAATCCTCTGTTTATCGTCTACGTATATAATCCTCTGTTTTTTTTATTCAAGCACTGTTCTAACGTTTTTCGTTCAATGTAATCAACTTTTTTTTTTTTTGATTGTGTAATCTTTCAAAATGTTTAATCGATTTGAAATCATGTAAATTAATTTTCGGTTAAGCCTTTGTTGAATTAAAAAAAAAATTAACCTTTTTTCTTAATTTACCCTTGATTTGTTTAAGCCGACCATGATTAAGGTTGATAATTACCATCATGCCACCGTCTACATCTAAGAGCTGAGAGAAGCCTTTCTACGCTTCTCACGTTAAGGAATCTTTGTACGTTATCTCTTTTCGTAAGTTTGAACGTCTTATGATTACCAAATTAAAACAGCTCAATGAAAAGTACATATGACAAGCTTTTGCTGCCCACTATGAACACATCTAAAAGGATAACAATAAAGTGCAATCACGAGCAAGACCCTACCCACACTATTCCAATAACATGCATATTCTCTACAATTATATGTATGTTATCAGTGATCACATCACAACAAGTTTCCAAAAATAAAACAATGAGTAGTTTGATCGACTTGCGAATGTGCATACATATCATGAAGGGGCAAGTTCGCAAAAACACGCCGATCAAGCATCATACATGATATTTTCATGAGACTTATCATCATAGCTTTGTCTTCTTGTATCATCTAATTAATCAAGTACGATACTTTCAATTTCATTCAATGGTACTGCAAGGACTTACAAACTAGCTTATATCATCTATTTCCTCATGCAAATAGAATAATGTATAAGAATAAAACATGTTGGTATAATAAAATCATCAAGGATAAATAAATTAATATAAGCTTTCTTGGTCAAGTTTTTATAATATTTGTTATTATTTCACATGCTAATAAATATAGAAGTTTGTTTTATATATTTTTTTTAACAGAAACTTTCATTAACACAGGCAAGCTCTAAAAGACAAGAGCCGCCCAAAAACTATAAACACATATACAACGGGTTCTTGACCCAATCATTCCACACAATAGTTTTAAATTTCGATCTAAATTTCAACCATAAAAACGCTTTGGACTTTACTTCCGCCACCACCTCTGCCACCTTCTTGGATTTGTTTTGAAACACCTTTTCATTCCTAGAATTCCATAACGCCCAAGTTGTTATCATAACAATTCCTCTAAAAATCTTTTTTTTCTCCATTTCTCTCCATGAACATTCTTGTACAACATTAACAAATCCTTGTAATCATATGCGAAAAATGGTTCCAGGTTACACCATCTACAAATAATGCTCCAAACCCCATATGAGAAACCACACTCTACCATCATATGCTTTATATCCTATAACCCACAGTCACATAACGGGCATGCAACATCCTGAATCTGAATTCTCCTTTGAACTAAAGCTGCTCGAGTAGGTAGTCTATCCCTCGCCGATCTCCATGCCACAAGGAAGATATTTAGATCGCATTTAAGGAATCACTATTAAGGCGAAAAAAACAGGTTTGCTAAGCATGGTTAATTTGAAAGAAACAAATTCATCTATACATATAACATATTCATAAGGTAGTTAAGTATAGTCTAGTGGTATCTTGATGGTGAGATAAGGCTTAAGGACCATTTGGTCATGGTTTGATTCCCATAAAGGAGTTTTTTTAAGATTTATTAGGTTTCCTCCTGAATTGATATATAACATTATTGCCTAGTTAACATGATCGGATGGTTTTGCTCATGACACAGCAAGGTTGTAGAACTCGCTAGGCGCTAGTCGGTCGGTGAGGTGGGAACTAGGGATTAATCGGGATTAATCGGATCAGACTTTTTGTTTATAATTTTACAACTTTAGGGACCAAAAATATATAATAGTAAAGATGGAGGGACCTAAATGTTAAAATACCCAAACTTTAAGTAACCCTAATCACCCATCTTTTATCAAATGCCTCTTTTTTCCTCTCCACCCATTCTTTCATCAGAGACTACTTATGGCTATCAACCGTTCATGCAATTTCATCCATTGTAGTTCGAAATCATGCCCTATTCTTCGATTTTAAGGTAAGAACTTCTTATATTTGTTCGATTCGGTCCAATTTTTACCCATTTTTATTCAGTTTTGCCCTAACTTTTCCACCGATTTTGGTCCGATTTGGTCCGATTTGCACCGGCTTGGACCGATCGGCGATTAACGGAGTGATTAGTTGAAAATTAATCCCCGGAGAGCCGATCACCGATTAATCGGCGACTAGTCGGTGACTAGTCGCGATTTTTACAACCATGTGACACGGTAACACTCCAGTGGTACCCGTTGCTGATTCATAGTTGCCGTTCAAAAAAAAAGTAATGATATCTCCTTTTCAATAATTATCATCAACTCAAAGTTATTAGGCTATGAGAAGGTACTACCCTATTGTAAGCAAAACCTAAAACCTATAGTTTTTCTTTTTTTAGGTAGCCAAAACCTCTCTTTCTAGCTGATAATAAATTTTATGATCAGCATTTTTTGTTGAGGTTATATTAAAACCCCCCACTTCTATTCCCACCCCCTCCCTAAAGCGCCTCGCTTTGGCTTAAGCGAGCCGCTTAGGTTACTTTTTTAACTACCTCGGTCCGAGGTTAAGTAATTCTGATTTTGATTTTGACACCAGGCGCCTCGCTTTGGCCAAAGCGAGACGCTTCGAATCCAACTTTTATTTTTGGGTTTTTTTTGGTGTTTTGAATTGGTTTTTTATTTTATTGTTTTTTTTAATATAATTATTGTAAAAAAATTATAAAAATTAAAAAACAAAATAATAACCACCAACTTGTATCGACTTGATGTTTAATGGTGTTGTCCTGGAAAAGAGCGATAGATGATATCGATCAAATTGCCAGATGGTCATTGGTCTTCAGAGTTTCCAGCTTTTAAGATGACACTTCTAGGGGATTCATGAAGATATTCATCGATCAAGACCTTTGTCACTATTCATATATAAAGAACATTAAGTAACCAATTGTCAAATGGTCACTATTCATCAGAGTTTCCAACCACTACGAAATTTATCTACTCACAGTGGTGTGGTCTACTTTTTTGCTTATGATCCAACACCGAATCTCATTAAATTAACGAATGATCGAGAGCAAGTTGTTGTCGTAGATATATCTGTCAATGATGAAGGCAAACTGACGTTAAATTACTTCTTCAATTATCTAGAATGCATCACAGCAGTATAGATATAGATGTTGGGAAAATTAATATACTCAAATATCAAATCGTTTGTATTCATTCCATCCTGTCGTGCAGAAGAAATGCTGAAATTCCAAATACCGGCAATTTTATGTGCTATTATTTTATGTTGCTTAATTATGGACCATTCATATTTGTCAGAAGAAGACCTTAACATCATCTTAATTCAGTAATTTGAAGATGGTCAAAGTCAAAAGATGATCGAATCTATTCAAACATTCGATTCTTTTCTACACGTCATTTGTGGGGGCAAATCATAAGAGTGTAATATTTTTCTAAAAGAAGACAATAATCTATAGTAATTAATATTGTTAATACTTGATTTAGGTTAAACACCTTAATTCTTATATTTTTACGATAACTATTAGAATTGACACAAGTAGCAGTCATATTCAAAACATTTTTTTTACGTCTGATAGGATAAATGTTTAGATCGAGGTATATCTTATGTGTACACAAAATGAGATTCATTCCACCATCTAATGGACCGGAATGTTACATCATGAGAACCCCATGCTAGACCGAGAGGCATTGACTGAAATGCTTGCCAAATGAGAACACACCACTACTACAAAAATAACCTTCCTTGACACTTTTTTTTTATGACATACCATATTTAATGACATGCAAAAGTGCATGTCATTAAAAAAATGTCATCTTTGAAAAAAATGATAATTTCTTGACGTTTTTTTTATGCGTGTCAATAATTTTCCGTCATAAAATAAAAAAACATGACGGTTTTAAAATCGCGTGTCATGGTTTTATGTCACTGACTCTAAAATCCTTCTCTCCCGCACACTTTTCCATGAACCTACCCCTCTCTCTCATAACAAAGTGTCATAATGTGTGTCAATAAATGTTATAAATGTGTGTCATAAACAGATGACACGCGAAAATATGTCATCTTAAATTTATGACACCGCCATCCTTGACGTTTTTTTTCTTGTCATCTGACCCCTTTCTTGACACGCAATGCGTGTCAAGAAAGACCTTTTTTTCTAGTAGTGCACGCAATATCAAAATCCACAGTCTAACCCAAGGTCTAGTAGCAGCTAGGAAGTCATTGACTGAAATGCTTAATTGCCAAATGAAGGATATAAACATGATAGTTTAAATGACCATATTAGGTGGGAACATGAATGGCATCAAAGTCTGGAAAATGAAAGGTTGCATTGACCTAAAGGGTCAGGACATGAAACTTAAGTCGTCACGCATTGAACAAAATAAATTAAAAAAAAAAAAAGTCTCACAAGCAAACTTGCTCTCTAAGAGAGATCGAATTGAACGTCCCAAAAGAAAAGGCCAGTTTATGTAGGTTGGACATATTAGAATACATCCATACATCAAAACTCCCACAACCGAGTTCAATCCCAAAGAGCAAACTAGACGTACCCCAAGATAGGGTCGATCTATTCAGGTCGTGTTCCTTACAATACTCTTAAAGAACTAAACTCCCACGAGGGAGTTTGATCCGCATAAGTGATATTATGTTCCTGTTGGAAAAATAGGTGAAAATGCTATTTTCAAAATTTTAGGAAAATGATTTTTCCTAAGTTTCGAACAAAAATATATATTTGAAACTAAGGTTTATTTATATATTTCTTTGTGGGTTTATGTTCTATGTTGTGAGAGCTCCGCAACGAACTAAACTGCGTCCAAGACGGAGCTAAGATGAATGAGATATCAATACTCAAAAGTAGAGGAGTGAAACAACTAAGTTGGGAATGTGAAATGGAAAGTGGCAAGGAGAACTTGTCCCACATTGGAAGGGAGATGAATCTTAAACTTGTTTATAAGGAGAAACTCCCCATCCTAAGTGTCTCATGGAATCACACACTAAGGAAGTCGCGAAGGATAGCACCCTTAACTCGCGTGGCGTGGGCGTTGAGGCATACTTCGCACACTCGCGTCGCTGCAAGCCGCCTTAGTGTTTTTGATGGTGCATAGGTGGTTCAGCAAGATAGGCGGATGCGGAGAACGAAGACTTCTGTTGACGTAAAAGCGGAGAACGGACTGGTCCGTTGACATAACACTACGCGTGGCGCTGGAAGGCAGAGACAGGCGACGCCTTGTCGTGCATGGCGCGCGGGTGGCAGACTCATGACGTAGAACGGGATTACGTGGCGCGTGTAACCTGTGCCTGCGTGGCAGGTCAGACACCAGTGTGCATCTGACGCGCGCGCGAACTTCCAAGAGACCAGTTTCTGAACAGCAGTGTAACTGACGAGTCAAAGCTTTGACTTGTCACACCCTCAAATTTCCACTTGCGGAGTTTTACCGCGAGGCGCATGACAAACCAGGATCCAAGTCAAGCATGAATAACTTATCCCTACAAAACCCCTATTGTGCGAATTTTCCTAAAAACGCTTCAAACACATTCAAAACAACTCGAAACATCATCAAACACAGCAGTCAAGCATGAATAACTTATCCCTACAAAACCCCACCGATTTCCCCCAATAATACGTCCATTTCAGCCATTTCTCAAAATGGTAAGAATTATGGAAACGTCACAATCATGCATGGATTATTTACCCAATTTGGAAACTTTTGAAATCGATCCATATTCAACTTAAAATGCTCAGTTTGTCGAATGTTCGATCTTTCCCTATTAGTTCTATTGATCATAAATATCATGCATCAAGTCTAGATTCGTTAAAACCCCCCAAATACCCATAATATCACCATCTATCCCTCTTTAACCCTAAACAACAATAACCTAGCATCAATAACAATCCTATATCATGTTTCTATCATAGATACAGCAGCAAATCATTGAACAACACATAACACCACATAGTACACAATTAACATATGTTTATTACCATGAAAACCTATGTTTAAATGATAAGGTTTTGATTTAGAAAGATGTTTAAAAGGTTTTTAGTCATGAAAACACCCTTAGAACAGATCCGGACAATTAGGGTTAGATGAAAACGAATTAAAATGCTTTAAAAAGGTTTAGGATCAAGAACACACCTTGGATTCTTGTTTAGATGTTGTAGATAGGTTAGATTATGAAAAAGAAGAGCAAAAACTCCTTCCTTAGTGATTAAAATCGTTTGAGAGTGTTTTGAGACGGTTAGGGTTTGTGAAATGGTGAAAAATGACAAAGTTTGGTATTTATACTGATCCTCCTTTTCCCCCTGTAAGTGGTCGAAGGTAGCCTCCTTCGACCCTTCCACAGGGTCGAATGAGCTCTGTCCTGGTCGAAGGGAATTCTTTCAATTCCACATCCCAGGTTCGCCCATTTACAAATGGTCGAACCAAGCAAAAATTCTTCCTTCGACCACTCGAAGTGGTCGAACCAGAATCCATGTTTTTCTAGTTTTCCAGTTTGTCGTGTTTAACGCATTCTAACATACCTTAACATATGAGCATGCAACCTTAGTCTATGTTTAACATATTTAAGCACGGATAATCATTTACACATCATTTAAACACATCTATGTATATAATCCACCATACGACCCGTAATCTACACATATACTTAATTAGTTCATGTAATGTCACCAACAACGGGACCCGGTACTAGTGTATTCCCAAAACGACTCCCAATGATCCTCCAGATCATTGTACCCTGGACAATCCTAACTTGACCCGACTCAACTAACCCAGTTAAGTTCGTTTATAACGTTTCCCGCTAAGGTAGACTTAGATGTTACTAAAATGTTTAAGCCAAATATGTCGGGTGTCAACGAAGACTTCTGTTGACATAAAAGCGGAGAACGGACTGGTCCGTTGACATAACACTACGCGTGGCGCTGGAAGGCAGAGACAGGCGACGCCTTGTCCTGCATGGCGCGCGGGTGGCAGACTCATGACGTAGAATGGGATTACGTGGCGCGTGTAACCTGTGCCTGCGTGGCAGGTCAGACACCAGTGTGCATCTGACGCACGCCCGAACTTCCAAGAGACCAGTTTCTGAACAGCAGTGTAACTGACGAATCAAAGCTTTGACTGAGAATTAAAGCAACAATTAAATGACATTGAAGACGTTCAATGACATTTAATTCTCTGGTTTAATTCCTTTTTATGTTACAACTCTTGGCTCCCTATAATAGCCAAGAAAGTTGGCTGTTGAAGACACACAAGAGAAAATCATCTCTTTCACTTCTCCTCTAAAACCCTTTCTACTATGTTCTTCTTGTAGTCAAGGTATACTTCGGGTTTAGTGCTTACTCTGGCAGTACACGCTGCTTTGGCTGTTGTGTAACACGCCAACCGATGGCGGAAACATCGAGGTGTCACGTATTGATGATTGTTCAGTAGCTCATGGTGAATAATAAATTTCATTAAATGATTTAAATAAATTACATACAATTGTTCTACAAGAATTCGTACATCAAACTGAATAATACTATGCACACATCTTCAAGCATTAATTCAAATCTTCAAGCAAGTAGAACCTGAAACATGTTAAGTTGAAAATAGTTTTGGGTCAACAAAAGTTGGTGAGAATTACATAGGTTTTGATAATCGAATAAAAATGTTGTGCAATTCATGTGTCATGGCAAGTCTAGTCCATATGTGAAAACATACTAGAAGTAAATCGAGTGCATAATCAACCCTTGTGACTGTTGTATTGTGGTACATCCCATACGCTCATGGTTCACTCGAATATGTTATACGATAACAAACACCCACGCTACCTTTGTAGGAGGCACGTATCCGGGTGGGATTGTCAGTCCAATAGATCTATCAATGTATACCGTCGGCTGATCAATGTTAATGATTATGCTAGAATTGTGCTTACCCTAGTCATGTTCAAGACATAATGCAACATAGAAAAACACATAGACACTTTGATGATTGAATTGCATATAGAATGTTGTAACATGTTTCACCCCAAAAATGGTGATAAATAGAAAAGGGGCTATGTAAAACTCACCTTAGCAAAATGTTATATCTCTTGAAAACTAGAGTAGTGTGTTGCCCAAACAATGCCAAGTATTACCCTATAATCAAGGTAATAAATATGTCTAAGTCTATCTAGTCTACAATTATATTCTAGGGCTTCGAATTGGGGATAAGTGCTCGTTTGATTAATAATTATAATGCTTGATAATTGAGAGAAATTTGATAAGTAAATAATCAAAAGTCTTTTTATAAAATTTAAATCAAAGATGGTCACAATAATGAGTTTAAAGTATAAAAATAATTTTTATAAAATTATTTTCTTTAAAATAGAATATTAAATCTATTTATTTCAAATTGTCAAAATTTAACTTTAATATTTAAAAAATACTAAAATTAAAGAATTATTAGTTTAAAAATTATATTTCTGTTCCAAATAATCAGAAATAATTTATATAAAATTTTGTTGCAAAAATATTGAAAAATAAATTTATTATGATTTATTTATGATTAAAACTAACAAAAATTGATTAAAAATATTAAATAAATGATTTTTCAGAATTAAAAATCATTTCAGAAAAGTTTATTGTCATAAAGACTCAGAATAATTTTTGTGGGAATTTATAAAATTGTTTTGATATTTTTATAGAATTTATAAATAAAATGAAATAAACTTGAATTATTTATTATAAATATTAAATAAATAAATATTGTCCGCTTTGCCCACTAGAAGCTAACTGATTTATTTTTGGTTATCTAGGGGAAGACTTCCCAGGATGTCACCCATCCTGACACTACTCCCACCTGAGCATGCTTAACTGTGGAGTTTTCATGTGCTCCACAGCCAACTAAGCCCAAAACGCGTTGGTGGTTTAAGAGGCAAGACATTACTTATGAACCAAGATCTCTCCTGTCCACGGATGATGTAAGATATGCCTAAGGTATTACAATCACCCCCCTTAGGGACTCATCGTCCTCGATGCGGTTTGCCCCCACCATCCCGTATGGCACATGAGTGACTCTGATACTATTCTCTAATACCCCGCCTCTAATATCATCTAATATTGTCTGCTTTGCCCACTAGAAGCTCACGGATTTGTTTTTGGTTACCCAGGGGAAGACTTCCAAGGAGGTCACCCATCCCGGAACTACTCCCACCTGAGCACGCTTAAATGTGGAATTTTCATGTGCTCCACAGCCAAATAAGCCCAAAACAAGTTGGTGATTTAAGAGGCAGGACATTACTTATGAACCAAGATTTCTCCTGTCCACGAACAATGTGGGAAATGCCTAAGGGGTTACAAATTGGTGATTCGGAGGATCACCGGGTAAAGCACACGACATGAGTCTCAGATCCCAAGGGGTTTGTAAAATAATAAAACACAAAAATTGTTAGATACTAAATGTTTTATGATCATTATATAACTTACCGATGTGTGTATACGTGAATTAATGTGTTTCATTAGTAAACGACACGTCGAAGAATGCAGTCGCCCAAGTAGGGGTGACTAGCTAGCCAATCGCGTGGAAAAGGGGCGACTAGCTAACCAGTTGCCCAGAATATGGCAGATGACTGATAACATAGATAAATACCATACTTGACTTGTTCTTCATTTTCATCATTTGTGCAACCCTAACTCAACCCAAGTGCTCTCTCATGGCCTCTAACCTTTGTAAACCCGTTTTTACCCTAAAATTACCATTTCCCAGCCAAAACAACCTTTAAATCCATAAACAAATGTAGATCTACGGTGCGTGGTTCAACAAAATCCTTTTCAAACATTTTTATGTTATTATTATGAACCCTAAATGTCCAAATCTGATCTTTGTATGTTTTCATCAATAAAAACCTTCGGAAAAACCTTTCTAAACTAAATTTAAATATTTCCTATGAGTTTCTAATAAAAATGCAAACTTTGAATGATGTTGGTGATCTAGAACATGGGGTTTCTTGTTTGTTTGTTGTTAGAATGACTCTAGGATGTTGTTATGATGATTATCTAGGTGTTAGGAGCATGATTGAATGACGTTTAAGTTGTTATGTGGTTTTATGAGTGTTGACCCGTTTAAGGATTTTAGTAGGATCTAGGGTTTAATATGATAATATTATGCTTGTAACTTGTTAGGATTTATGCTAGAATGATCATACTGAAGCTTGATGATGTTTTAAACGTGATTATGTGATTAAATCAGGTTATTTGCTATTTAGGGAAGCTTTTGCATGCATTGATGTGATTTACATATAATATTATCCATTTTTGGGAAAACTTGTAATTTGCGCATAAAACGGGGTGTTAATTGGGGCATAATGATGGGGTTGGGTTAGATATTGATTTTGTATTGATTGGTGGTGTTCAAATAAGTTTCAGATCTGAGTTGAAGAGTTTCGCGCGTCAAAAGGGTGTTTCGCCTGCTGTGCAGTTGATTGGCTACCCAGTCGCCTGTCAGGGGCAACTGGCTAGCAAGTTGTGTGCCTTAGGGGCGACTGGCATAGCCAGTCGTCTATTTTGAAAGCCAGTCATGTGTTTTGTATTTAACATTATGTAATTTTCCTTAAATTTTTGAAATTAATAGAACTTTTATTTTGTATTTTGTCCCATTTTCATTTATTTTATAACTTTATATTAATTACTTATTACGCCAAAATATTTTTAGTCATGACAAGGTTATTAATTTCTTAAACACAATAAACTATATATTTTAACCCCTTTTAATTATAATAATAATATTTTCAGATTTTATTTGAAAATTTATAAAGATTGAATTTATATACTTAAACTTAAACAAAACCCATCACAAACCATATCCATAATAAAAACCACATCCCACCCTTTTAAGCCCAACTCCCGGCCGGCCCAAAACCTTCCCAAAACATGATGACCCGACCCGTTTATTTTTACCCAACGACAATCCTCGAGTTGACAACGTAATTAGAGCTCAAAGATGGAAATCAGCCCATGATTGATTTATTAACTTAATCGACAGTGTATCCCGCGTGAAGTCGACCTGTAATCCTCGGAAATCCAGCTCATAGAGATGCTTCCATAATCAGTTTTTGACCAAATCACGGTCAATGATCCAAACCTTCCATTTTATCGATCATCTTATAAATTGAAACCACCCCTATGTTCTGATGATGCTATCCGTCTCCGACTCTTCCCATTCTCACTGCGGGACAAAGCCCGGACTTGGCTTCTGTCACAACCCGCAGGGTCGATCACGACTTGGGCAGAGTTGTCACAACAATTCATGCAGCAGTATTTTCCTCCTGAAAAGACACAAAAACTGAGGAATCGCATCATGACATTTCGTCAGGATGACGATGAATCATTATACACAGCCTGGGAAAGGTTTAAAGACCTACTCTTGAGTTGCCCGCACCATGAGCCTTCGAAAAGGCATTTGGTGCAAACTTTTTATCAGGGACTCGGGTATGTGTCTCAGGAACGCCTTGATGTATACGCTGGGGGAGACATCGGAACAAAGTCTCCTAGGGAAGCGTGGAGCATTATTGAGAAGGCGTCCCTAAAATCTAAATCCCGGCAGAATGATAGATCTAGGTCTTCATCTTCCAAGGCTGGTGTGCATGCCGTGGATAACTATACGGCGATTTCGGCACAGATAGCGGCTCTGGCTACGAGATTCGATAACTCTCAGCAACACGTAGCGCAGTCCGATTGTTTGTGTGTGGAGTGCGGGGTATCTCACGAGCCTGGCTCGTGTGCTCAGGGGGTGATGTATACAGGCCACGAGGAAGTGGACTACATGGGTAATCAAACGAGACCCCAGAATAACCCTTACAGTAACACTTATAATCCGGGTTGGAGAAATCACCCGAACTTCGGGTGGAGATCTGGTACTTCAAACCAGAACCCTCTCGGATTCCAGCAGAGAGCCGCCGCACCACAACAGTCCTACCAGTCCCAACAGCCCTACCAGTCCAACCAACAGCCATACCAGGCTCGTGGTCAATCGTCCCAGCAGAGACCGAACCAATACCAGAACCAGGGCGCCGGGAGCAGCTCCCAGCAGCACGCCCCTCATGGTATGTCTAAGCTGGAGGAAATGATGTCTCA
Source organism: Ambrosia trifida (assembly GCA_028751855.1). Classification (NCBI taxonomy): domain Eukaryota; kingdom Viridiplantae; phylum Streptophyta; class Magnoliopsida; order Asterales; family Asteraceae; genus Ambrosia; species Ambrosia trifida. Next base: position 121,255,541 of record CM054129.1, on the reverse strand, counting down.
GCTCCTTACCAACACCTCTTACGGGGGGAGTACGTGACTAAAATCGCAAAGGGGATGGGCATTTTGAAGAATGTGCGAAGGGGACTGACCAAGGTTCCCGGCGACTCGTGGGTGAACATGGATGTCCTCAGACACATGAGGATTGTCCACGAGTACGCAAGCGGGGCAATAAGGCTAAAAGGTAAACATAATTCGATCTGGGACCCGCTGCCAGCAGTGCACTTGCCACCTCCCGACCAGCAGCAGCCACAGCAGCCACATCCACAGCAGCCGCAGCGGCCACATGAGCAGCAGCCACACCCGCATGAGCCTCTACTGCCTCACCAGCAGCAGTATTACTACCAGCATCCTCAAGACTTCTATGATGAGTTTGGCGCGTTCAGAACAGAAAGGCGCGACACTTTATACCAGCATGGCGAGTCCCTACAGCATCAAGGGGCGACCCTCGACTACCTTGTCTCTGAATTTCATGCTTGTTTCCCAAACCATTTTGGGAATCCCCCACAGAGGGGACATCCGGGGGACAAGCGGAGGCGAGGTGGTGATGCAGCGGGATCATCAGGGACTCGCCATGATGATGAGGATTGAGGAATTGCTGGTAAGTTGGTACTATTTTGTTTATGTTATTCCTGTTGGTACTGTATATGGGTGCAAGCACCCATGGATTTATTTTGTTTTTTGTACTTGAACTATTTACTTTTCCGCATTTTAATTTTCAGTAATGTTTGGTTTGTTTGAATAAGTGTGACGATGAATGGGTGTATTTGATGAGTTTGTTTTTTTGTCAAGAATGTTCATGTTGCAGGGAACTGGCGAGCACCGTTATCGGGGCTCATGCCGTCCATTTACCCGGGCGTTCCTTCGACACCAGGGGAGTATTATTCTCCTTTTTCCCACTATAGATAGCTAATTCATAAACGCTTTCTATTGTCACATTGGGGACAATGTGAAGTTCAAGTGTGGGGAGGGATTATAGTCGTGTTTGTCCTCTTGTATATATATATATATATATATATATATATATATATATATATATATATGTTAAAAAAAAAACCTTTAAAAAGTACATATATGTATATATTCTCATATAAACATCAAGCCTAACTAAATTTTGATAAAGACAACTCGAGGCGCGACAAACAGATGAGATACGAGCGTGTTATATTCGTACACTTGCACCCATTTCCTTCCGGTTACGTGAGCGTTTGAGCCTTAGAGTATATTATATTTCTTTGACATGCTTGCGAGTGAGCCGGATGTTTTGTGCAGTTTAGAACTTGTCACTAGTATACTTGTTTAGACCAGATACGTGTGAGATTGTACGAACATGATTGAGGCAATTAGGATACCCTTTGGATTTAGCCTTTTCTTTTCGTTCTATCTGTTTCCCGCACCAATATATTATCCACTAGTTAACCATGTTGAACCTAATCCCGTGTTTTTTCTTATTTACCACACCATTTCACCACTAAACCAAATAACCTTTTTCTTTTAAACCTTATGTGTTAAAACTCGGTTTAGGTTATTGTTCTACTTGTTTATGTGTTGTAAATAGTTCGTGTTCGGGTTTATATATTTAGAACCCGTTTGTTGATTATATAATCAGTTTCAGTTCATTATATATATCATAGATATATATATGTAAAAAAAATCCAGAAAAATAGAACACCCTAAAATAGGGTGAATTAGCAGTATTCGAGCAGTTTTTAGAGCTTTAAAGTTAAGAATTATAAGTTAGCTCGATTTAAAATAAAAATCGCCTATATTCGCGTTTGTTTTGTACAGTTGTATTAGTTGATATTATTTAGACATAACCGCCGGGTTTTAGCCGATTTGTCACTTTAAATATCCATTCCGCACCCTTACCTTTGCCTAACATTACAACCCGTAAAAGACCTCTTGATTTGTGCTTTTTCACACGTTGGTTGGTGAAGACTAGATCTGTTGACAAGCTTATGATATTGCACGATTCATTGTCTTGGCAATGGATCGATTTACACATACACATTACACGTATGTATCATAAATAAAACCGAGTGTGTGTGAACATTGTGAGTCGTGTACGGGTTAGCGTGCTTGTAAGATCGGAAGTGAGTCGTTGCTTTTAAGTTATCTTATCACCTGTTTATAAATCTTTGTTGGCTTGTCTATTATCGTCTGTACAGGCTATATTTTGCCTATGTTGCCACTTGGCGAGTTTTTCGTTTATTTTCTGTTTAAGTGTTTGCTTGAGGACAAGCAAAGTTCAAGTGTGGGGAGGTTTGATATACGTTAAATTACACATATAAAAGTCCCCGTTTAACTCCCTTTTTCATACGTTTTTGACCTCATACATAGGAATTGGTACTTATTTGGGTATCTTTACGATTTCAGGTCTTAAACGATGTCCCGGAAACACAAGGAAGGAAAAAACGAAGAGTTCGGCGCGAAAACAGGCCATCAGGCCCTTCGAGCGGCCGCTCCAAGGCTTCGAGCGGCCGCGCGCCCCTCCCAGATATTTCTGGGGACCTTCCAGAAGGCCTACGTCACGTCAGGAGCAATTGGTCCACTTGTTGATAAAGCGAGCGGCCGCTCCAAGAGGCCGAGCGACCGCTCGAACCCTCTGCTCTGCTATAAAATCCCCATTTCAGCTCACTGATCGTGGTTGGATCTTGAGGGAAGCTTTTCTGGGCGATTTTTGGACGATCCAAGCTGCTGGAAAGCCGTTTAACAAGCTCGGAAGTCCATCCGTTCCATCCTTCATCATCCGATCCATCTCTTTAGCATTCTTATGGTTTGATCCTTGAAGCTTTTTATGATTCAAATCTGATTTTTGTATGCTATTTTGATGTTATTATAGTTATTCGTACGCCTACGGGCAAGAACAATAGTATTTAGTACGTAAAACAATCGTTTAGTATGTAATCATGTTTTGTATAAATTTGGCGTTTTTCACGAATTAGATCTTGATGATCATAGCGCAACCTTGTTTCGTTGTTGATGGATTTGTAGCTGTGTTTGAATGACTTTAACGATTGTCGAATGTGTTAGGCGGATACATGTTGAAAAACCGTCCGTTTAATCGTCCGGTAGTAGACTAGTTAACTTGTTAAATAGTTTATGCCATGAAACTGTAACCGGGTATTGGTTTGGTTAAAGTCAGTCGAATAACGGTTAAAAATGCTTACCGGCACGTAAAAGGGTTTAAAAAGCCTAATGGTGCCGTTACTAGTCTTTGACACGGTTAATGATCTTTGGTAGTTATTTTGGTAAAAATAGCGATCTTAGTAGATCTGGGGTCAAAGTTGGTAAAATGGAATAGGTTGTGAAATGCTCTACTTTATGCTAGTTTAGGTGGCTGTGTTGTGTATTTGGTATCGCTTCCCTGAATTAGTGAGGTTAGAATACTCTTAACGGATGACTAACTTATCTTTAAAAGATCTGCGTGAGATCATATCAGCTGCTCGCTAATGAACGACTTGAAGCGGTTAACGTGTGTATTCGTGTTAGCTTTCTGTATAGTTGTCATGTTAGGATGCCCGAAAGGGACACTAACTGTCGGAAAATGGGAATGTTGATCACGCGCCTATATTACTTATTATATTTAGATAACATGCTAGGATTGGCAAAAATATAGTTTATATAGTTATATTTTCTATTTGGAGTCGTAGTTAAGTTATTTACATGTTTTAGAATTAATTTAGTTTTAAACAAAACTCAAACTTATCTTTTCCTACTGGTAGATCGGGGACAGAGTTTTAGTACAATTGCTCCGCGCGCGTCCATGGATCGATATCTGGTTCTTATCTGTACGTTACTACATATATGACAGGGTACACTTGCCCTATTGTGTGTGTTTTAATATTAAGGTCTAAACCATTTTTATAAATATTAAAGCAAAACGTGTGTTAAAATCCATTGTAAAAAAATGTATAGTTACGCACACGTCAAGTTTTTGGCGCCGTTGCCGGGGACGCGACGAGCTTTAGGAACGAACCGAGTCAACTTTTTACCAGTGTACATGCTTGTGAATACTTGTTTATACTTCTTTGATTCGTTATTTCATTGATTTATTTGCATATATGATTATTTGAATTTTTATTAGATTTATCTGTCTGTTGATATATTGGATTAATTTTAGATTGGTTTATAAGTTGCATATAGATTCGTTCATTTATCTGCTTATAGATTTGTTTGATTTGATTTTTCGTTCATTAGGATGTTGATAGATTTAATTTATTGAATATTGGATTAATTGGTTTGTCTATGAATTTGATTTGTTCGTTATTTGATTAATTAGATTTATTTGTTCGTATTTGGACTAATTATTGATTTCATTCTTTGTATAGTTTTAGGCTTAGTCTGCTTATTTCTGTTCATTTTATTGATTCTATTTGTTTATATTTGATTTTCTTGAATATATTTGCGCTCAGTTATTTTCGCATGAATTTATTGATTCTTTATTTCATTTATTTATTTTTCTGTCTTTTATCGCCTTTTTGGGTTTGTCATATATTCGCCTGTTGCAACTGTATCATTCTTACATGCAGGTTGATGTCCACAAACCCAGGGACTTCTGGTGATCTTTCTGACGAGGAGCTAAGGCGCCTGAGGAGAAGCGAGCGTATTAGACTTCATAAATTGCGTCTTGTTTCTGATATTCTTATTGCTGCTCCTATTGTTGAGGTCCCAATTGAGGAGGCGAGGCACGATCTGGCCGACGACAACGGGTCGGACGCCCACAGCGACATTATCATGGCGGATGACGACATTCCGCTGAATGATAGTGGTCGTCCAGGAGGAGATGGACTCGCGCCGAGTATTGTCCGTCCGGCTATTTTGGCGGACCATTTCGAGATCAAATCTAGTATCGTGAATATGATACAAAACTCGGTGCAATTCGGTGGACTGGAGCACGAGGATCCAGGCCGACATATTGCTGCATTCTTAGAGGTTTTAGCCACCTTTAAGATGATGGGCATCTCCGATGATGCTATCCGTCTCCGACTCTTCCCATTCTCACTGCGGGACAAAGCCCGGACTTGGCTTCTGTCACAACCCGCAGGGTCGATCACGACTTGGGCAGAGTTGTCACAACAATTCATGCAGCAGTATTTTCCTCCTGAAAAGACACAAAAACTGAGGAATCGCATCATGACATTTCGTCAGGATGACGATGAATCATTATACACAGCCTGGGAAAGGTTTAAAGACCTACTCTTGAGTTGCCCGCACCATGAGCTTTCGAAAAGGCATTTGGTGCAAACTTTATATCAGGGACTCGGGTATGCGTCTCAGGAACGCCTTGATGTATACGCTGGGGGAGACATCGGAACAAAGTCTCCTAGGGAAGCGTGGAGCATTATTGAGAAGGCGTCCCTAAAATCTAAATCCCGGCAGAATGATAGATCTAGGTCTTCATCTGCCAAGGCTGGTGTGCATGCCGTGGATAACTATACGGCGATTTCGGCACAGATAGCGGCTCTGGCTACGAGATTCGATAACTCTCAGCAACACGTAGCGCAGTCCGATTGTTTGTGTGTGGAGTGCGGGGTATCTCACGAGCCTGGCTCGTGTGCTCAGGGGGTGATGTATACAGGCCACGAGGAAGTGGACTACATGGGTAATCAAACGAGACCCCAGAATAACCCTTACAGTAACACTTATAATCCGGGTTGGAGAAATCACCCGAACTTCGGGTGGAGATCTGGTACTTCGAACCAGAACCCTCTCGGATTCCAGCAGAGAGCCGCCGCGCCACAACAGTCCTACCAGTCCCAACAGCCCTACCAGTCCAACCAACAGCCATACCAGGCTCGTGGTCAATCGTCCCAGCAGAGACCGAACCAATACCAGAACCAGGGCGCCGGGAGCAGCTCCCAGCAGCACGCCCCTCATGGTATGTCTAAGCTGGAGGAAATGATGTCTCTGCTCCTTACCAACACCTCTTACGGGGGAGTACGTGACTAAAATCGCAAAGGGGATGGGCATTTTGAAGAATGTGCGAAGGGGACTGACCAAGGTTCCCGGCGACTCGTGGGTGAACATGGATGTCCTCAGACTCATGAGGATTGTCCACGAGTACGCAAGCGGGGCAATAAGGCTAAAAGGTAAACATAATTCGATCTGGGACCCGCTGCCAGCAGTGCACTTGCCACCTCCCGACCAGCAGCAGCCACAGCAGCCACATCCACAGCAGCCGCAGCGGCCACATGAGCAGCAGCCACACCCGCATGAGCCTCTACTGCCTCACCAGGAGCAGTATTACTACCAGCATCCTCAAGACTTCTATGATGAGTTTGGCGCGTTCAGAACAGAAAGGCGCGACACTTTATACCAGCATGGCGAGTCCCTACAGCATCAAGGGGCGACCCTCGACTACCTTGTCTCTGAATTTCATGCTTGTTTCCCAAACCATTTTGGGAATCCCCCACAGAGGGGACATCCGGGGGACAAGCGGAGGCGAGGTGGTGATGCAGCGGGATCATCAGGGACTCGCCATGATGATGAGGATTGAGGAATTGCTGGTAAGTTGGTACTATTTTGTTTATGTTATTCCTGTTGGTACTGTATATGGGTGCAAGCACCCATGGATTTATTTTGTTTTTTGTACTTGAACTATTTACTTTTCCGCATTTTAATTTTCAGTAATGTTTGGTTTGTTTGAATAAGTGTGACGATGAATGGGTGTATTTGATGAGTTTGTTTTTTTGTCAAGAATGTTCATGTTGCAGGGAACTGGCGAGCACCGTTATCGGGGCTCATGCCGTCCATTTACCCGGGCGTTCCTTCGACACCAGGGGAGTATTATTCTCCTTTTTCCCACTATAGATAGCTAATTCATAAACGCTTTCTATTGTCACATTGGGGACAATGTGAAGTTCAAGTGTGGGAGGGATTATAGTCGTGTTTGTCCTCTTGTGTATATATATATATATATATATATGTTAAAAAAAAAACCTTTAAAAAGTACATATATGTATATATTCTCATATAAACATCAAGCCTAACTAAATTTTGATAAAGACAACTCGAGGCGCGACAAACAGATGAGATACGAGCGTGTTATATTCGTACACTTGCACCCATTTCCTTCCGGTTACGTGAGCGTTTGAGCCTTAGAGTATATTATATTTCTTTGACATGCTTGCGAGTGAGCCGGATGTTTTGTGCAGTTTAGAACTTGTCACTAGTATACTTGTTTAGACCAGATACGTGTGAGATTGTACGAACATGATTGAGGCAATTAGGATACCCTTTGGATTTAGCCTTTTCTTTTCGTTCTATCTGTTTCCCGCACCAATATATTATCCACTAGTTAACCATGTTGAACCTAATCCCGTGTTTTTTCTTATTTACCACACCATTTCACCACTAAACCAAATAACCTTTTTCTTTTAAACCTTATGTGTTAAAACTCGGTTTAGGTTATTGTTCTACTTGTTTATGTGTTGTAAATAGTTCGTGTTCGGGTTTATATATTTAGAACCCGTTTGTTGATTATATAATCAGTTTCAGTTCATTATATATATCATAGATATATATATGTAAAAAAAAAATCCAGAAAAATAGAACACCCTAAAATAGGGTGAATTAGCAGTATTCGAGCAGTTTTTAGAGCTTTAAAGTTAAGAATTATAAGTTAGCTCGATTTAAAATAAAAATCGCCTATATTCGCGTTTGTTTTGTACAGTTGTATTAGTTGATATTATTTAGACATAACCGCCGGGTTTTAGCCGATTTGTCACTTTAAATATCCATTCCGCACCCTTACCTTTGCCTAACATTACAACCCGTAAAAGACCTCTTGATTTGTGCTTTTTCACACGTTGGTTGGTGAAGACTAGATCTGTTGACAAGCTTATGATATTGCACGATTCATTGTCTTGGCAATGGAGCGATTTACACATACACATTACACGTATGTATCATAAATAAAACCGAGTGTGTGTGAACATTGTGAGTCGTGTACGGGTTAGCGTGCTTGTAAGATCGGAAGTGAGTCGTTGCTTTTAAGTTATCTTATCACCTGTTTATAAATCTTTGTTGGCTTGTCTATTATCGTCTGTACATGCTATATTTTGCCTATGTTGCCACTTGGGGAGTTTTTCGTTTATTTTCTGTTTAAGTGTTTGCTTGAGGACAAGCAAAGTTCAAGTGTGGGGAGGTTTGATATACGTTAAATTACACATATAAAAGTCCCCGTTTAACTCCCTTTTTCATACGTTTTTGACCTCATACATAGGAATTGGTACTTATTTGGGTATCTTTACGATTTCAGGTCTTAAACGATGTCCCGGAAACACAAGGAAGGAAAAAACGAAGAGTTCGGCGCGAAAACAGGCCATCAGGCCCTTCGAGCGGCCGCTCCAAGGCTTCGAGCGGCCGCGCGCCCCTCCCAGATATTTCTGGGGACCTTCCAGAAGGCCTACGTCACGTCAGGAGCAATTGGTCCACTTGTTGATAAAGCGAGCGGCCGCTCCAAGAGGCCGAGCGACCGCTCGAACCCTCTGCTCTGCTATAAAATCCCCATTTCAGCTCACTGATCGTGGTTGGATCTTGAGGGAAGCTTTTCTGGGCGATTTTTGGACGATCCAAGCTGCTGGAAAGCCGTTTAACAAGCTCGGAAGTCCATCCGTTCCATCCTTCATCATCCGATCCATCTCTTTAGCATTCTTATGGTTTGATCCTTGAAGCTTTTTATGATTCAAATCTGATTTTTGTATGCTATTTTGATGTTATTATAGTTATTCGTACGCCTACGGGCAAGAACAATAGTATTTAGTACGTAAAACAATCGTTTAGTATGTAATCATGTTTTGTATAAATTTGGCGTTTTTCACGAATTAGATCTTGATGATCATAGCGCAACCTTGTTTCGTTGTTGATGGATTTGTAGCTGTGTTTGAATGACTTTAACGATTGTCGAATGTGTTAGGCGGATACATGTTGAAAAACCGTCCGTTTAATCGTCCGGTAGTAGACTAGTTAACTTGTTAAATAGTTTATGCCATGAAACTGTAACCGGGTATTGGTTTGGTTAAAGTCAGTCGAATAACGGTTAAAAATGCTTACCGGCACGTAAAAGGGTTTAAAAAGCCTAATGGTGCCGTTACTAGTCTTTGACACGGTTAATGATCTTTGGTAGTTATTTTGGTAAAAATAGCGATCTTAGTAGATCTGGGGTCAAAGTTGGTAAAATGGAATAGGTTGTGAAATGCTCTACTTTATGCTAGTTTAGGTGGCTGTGTTGTGTATTTGGTATCGCTTCCCTGAATTAGTGAGGTTAGAATACTCTTAACGGATGACTAACTTATCTTTAAAAGATCTGCGTGAGATCATATCAGCTGCTCGCTAATGAACGACTTGAAGCGGTTAACGTGTGTATTCGTGTTAGCTTTCTGTATAGTTGTCATGTTAGGATGCCCGAAAGGGACACTAACTGTCGGAAAATGGGAATGTTGATCACGCGCCTATATTACTTATTATATTTAGATAACATGCTAGGATTGGCAAAAATATAGTTTATATAGTTATATTTTCTATTTGGAGTCGTAGTTAAGTTATTTACATGTTTTAGAATTAATTTAGTTTTAAACAAAACTCAAACTTATCTTTTCCTACTGGTAGATCGGGGACAGAGTTTTAGTACAATTGCTCCGCGCGCGTCCATGGATCGATATCTGGTTCTTATCTGTACGTTACTACATATATGACAGGGTACACTTGCCCTATTGTGTGTGTTTTAATATTAAGGTCTAAACCATTTTTATAAATATTAAAGCAAAACGTGTGTTAAAATCCATTGTAAAAAAATGTATAGTTACGCACACGTCAAGTTTTTGGCGCCGTTGCCGGGGACGCGACGAGCTTTAGGAACGAACCGAGTCAACTTTTTACCAGTGTACATGCTTGTGAATACTTGTTTATACTTCTTTGATTCGTTATTTCATTGATTTATTTGCATATATGATTATTTGAATTTTTATTAGATTTATCTGTCTGTTGATATATTGGATTAATTTTAGATTGGTTTATAAGTTGCATATAGATTCGTTCATTTATCTGCTTATAGATTTGTTTGATTTGATTTTTCGTTCATTAGGATGTTGATAGATTTAATTTATTGAATATTGGATTAATTGGTTTGTCTATGAATTTGATTTGTTCGTTATTTGATTAATTAGATTTATTTGTTCGTATTTGGACTAATTATTGATTTCATTCTTTGTATAGTTTTAGGCTTAGTCTGCTTATTTCTGTTCATTTTATTGATTCTATTTGTTTATATTTGATTTTCTTGAATATATTTGCGCTCAGTTATTTTCGCATGAATTTATTGATTCTTTATTTCATTTATTTATTTTTCTGTCTTTTATCGCCTTTTTGGGTTTGTCATATATTCGCCTGTTGCAACTGTATCATTCTTACATGCAGGTTGATGTCCACAAACCCAGGGACTTCTGGTGATCTTTCTGACGAGGAGCTAAGGCGCCTGAGGAGAAGCGAGCGTATTAGACTTCATAAATTGCGTCTTGTTTCTGATATTCTTATTGCTGCTCCTATTGTTGAGGTCCCAATTGAGGAGGCGAGGCACGATCTGGCCGACGACAACGGGTCGGACGCCCACAGCGACATTATCATGGCGGATGACGACATTCCGCTGAATGATAGTGGTCGTCCAGGAGGAGATGGACTCGCGCCGAGTATTGTCCGTCCGGTTATTTTGGCGGACCATTTCGAGATCAAATCTAGTATCGTGAATATGATACAAAACTCGGTGCAATTCGGTGGACTGGAGCACGAGGATCCAGGCCGACATATTGCTGCATTCTTAGAGGTTTTAGCCACCTTTAAGATGATGGGCATCTCCGATGATGCTATCCGTCTCCGACTCTTCCCATTCTCACTGCGGGACAAAGCCCGGACTTGGCTTCTGTCACAACCCACAGGGTCGATCACGACTTGGGCAGAGTTGTCACAACAATTCATGCAGCAGTATTTTCCTCCTGAAAAGACACAAAAACTGAGGAATCGCATCATGACATTTCGTCAGGATGACGATGAATCATTATACACAGCCTGGGAAAGGTTTAAAGACCTACTCTTGAGTTGCCCGCACCATGAGCTTTCGAAAAGGCATTTGTTGCAAACTTTATATCAGGGACTCGGGTATGCGTCTCAGGAACGCCTTGATGTATACGCTGGGGGAGACATCGGAACAAAGTCTCCTAGGGAAGCGTGGAGCATTAATGAGAAGGCGTCCCTAAAATCTAAATCCCGGCAGAATGATAGATCTAGGTCTTCATCTGCCAAGGCTGGTGTGCATGCCGTGGATAACTATACGGCGATTTCGGCACAGATAGCGGCTCTGGCTACGAGATTCGATAACTCTCAGCAACACGTAGCGCAGTCCGATTGTTTGTGTGTGGAGTGCGGGGTATCTCACGAGCCTGGCTCGTGTGCTCAGGGGGTGATGTATACAGGCCACGAGGAAGTGGACTACATGGGTAATCAAACGAGACCCCAGAATAACCCTTACAGTAACACTTATAATCCGGGTTGGAGAAATCACCCGAACTTCGGGTGGAGATCTGGTACTTCGAACCAGAACCCTCTCGGATTCCAGCAGAGAGCCGCCGCACCACAACAGTCCTACCAGTCCCAACAGCCCTACCAGTCCAACCAACAGCCATACCAGGCTCGTGGTCAATCGTCCCAGCAGAGACCGAACCAATACCAGAACCAGGGCGCCGGGAGCAGCTCCCAGCAGCACGCCCCTCATGGTATGTCTAAGCTGGAGGAAATGATGTCTCAGCTCCTTACCAACACCTCTTACGGGGGGAGTACGTGACTAAAATCGCAAAGGGGATGGGCATTTTGAAGAATGTGCGAAGGGGACTGACCAAGGTTCCCGGCGACTCGTGGGTGAACATGGATGTCCTCAGACACATGAGGATTGTCCACGAGTACGCAAGCGGGGCAATAAGGCTAAAAGGTAAACATAATTCGATCTGGGACCCGCTGCCAGCAGTGCACTTGCCATCTCCCGACCAGCAGCAGCCACAGCAGCCACATCCACAGCAGCCGCAGCGGCCACATGAGCAGCAGCCACACCCGCATGAGCCTCTACTGCCTCACCAGCAGCAGTATTACTACCAGCATCCTCAAGACTTCTATGATGAGTTTGGCGCGTTCAGAACAGAAAGGCGCGACACTTTATACCAGCATGGCGAGTCCCTACAGCATCAAGGGGCGACCCTCGACTACCTTGTCTCTGAATTTCATGCTTGTTTCCCAAACCATTTTGGGAATCCCCCACAGAGGGGACATCCGGGGGACAAGCGGAGGCGAGGTGGTGATGCAGCGGGATCATCAGGGACTCGCCATGATGATGAGGATTGAGGAATTGCTGGTAAGTTGGTACTATTTTGTTTATGTTATTCCTGTTGGTACTGTATATGGGTGCAAGCACCCATGGATTTATTTTGTTTTTTGTACTTGAACTATTTACTTTTCCGCATTTTAATTTTCAGTAATGTTTGGTTTGTTTGAATAAGTGTGACGATGAATGGGTGTATTTGATGAGTTTGTTTTTTTTGTCAAGAATGTTCATGTTGTAGGGAACTGGCGAGCACCGTTATCGGGGCTCATGCCGTCCATTTACCCGGGCGTTCCTTCGACACCAGGGGAGTATTATTCTCCTTTTTCCCACTATAGATAGCTAATTCATAAACGCTTTCTATTGTCACATTGGGGACAATGTGAAGTTCAAGTGTGGGGAGGGATTATAGTCGTGTTTGTCCTCTTGTATATATATATATATATATATGTTAAAAAAAACCTTTAAAAAGTACATATATGTATATATTCTCATATAAACATCAAGCCTAACTAAATTTTGATAAAGACAACTCGAGGCGCGACAAACAGATGAGATACGAGCGTGTTATATTCATACACTTGCACCCATTTCCTTCCGGTTACGTGAGCGTTTGAGCCTTAGAGTATATTATATTTCTTTGACATGCTTGCGAGTGAGCCGGATGTTTTGTGCAGTTTAGAACTTGTCACTAGTATACTTGTTTAGACCAGATACGTGTGAGATTGTACGAACATGATTGAGGCAATTAGGATACCCTTTGGATTTAGCCTTTTCTTTTCGTTCTATCTGTTTCCCGCACCAATATATTATCCACTAGTTAACCATGTTGAACCTAATCCCGTTTTTTTTCTTATTTACCACACCATTTCACCACTAAACCAAATAACCTTTTTCTTTTAAACCTTATGTGTTAAAACTCGGTTTAGGTTATTGTTCTACTTGTTTATGTGTTGTAAATAGTTCGTGTTCGGGTTTATATATTTAGAACCCGTTTGTTGATTATATAATCAGTTTCAGTTCATTATATATATCATAGATATATATATGTAAAAAAAAAAATCCAGAAAAATAGAACACCCTAAAATAGGGTGAATTAGCAGTATTCGAGCAGTTTTTAGAGCTTTAAAGTTAAGAATTATAAGTTAGCTCGATTTAAAATAAAAATCGCCTATATTCGCGTTTGTTTTGTACAGTTGTATTAGTTGATATTATTTAGACATAACCGCCGGGTTTTAGCCGATTTGTCACTTTAAATATCCATTCCGCACCCTTACCTTTGCCTAACATTACAACCCGTAAAAGACCTCTTGATTTGTGATTTTTCACACGTTGGTTGGTGAAGACTAGATCTGTTGACAAGCTTATGATATTGCACGATTCATTGTCTTGGCAATGGAGCGATTTACACATACACATTACACGTATGTATCATAAATAAAACCGAGTGTGTGTGAACATTGTGAGTCGTGTACGGGTTAGCGTGCTTGTAAGATCGGAAGTGAGTCGTTGCTTTTAAGTTATCTTATCACCTGCTTATAAATCTTTGTTGGCTTGTCTATTATCGTCTGTACAGGCTATATTTTGCCTATGTTGCCACTTGGCGAGTTTTTCGTTTATTTTCTGTTTAAGTGTTTGCTTGAGGACAAGCAAAGTTCAAGTGTGGGGAGGTTTGATATACGTTAAATTACACATATAAAAGTCCCCGTTTAACTCCCTTTTTCATACGTTTTTGACCTCATACATAGGAATTGGTACTTATTTGGGTATCTTTACGATTTCAGGTTTTAAACGATGTCCCGGAAACACAAGGAAGGAAAAAACGAAGAGTTCGGCGCGAAAACAGGCCATCAGGCCCTTCGAGCGGCCGCTCCAAGGCTTCGAGCGGCCGCGCGCCCCTCCCAGATATTTCTGGGGACCTTCCAGAAGGCCTACGTCACGTCAGGAGCAATTGGTCCACTTGTTGATAAAGCGAGCGGCCGCTCCAAGAGGCCGAGCGACCGCTCGAACCCTCTGCTCTGCTATAAAATCCCCATTTCAGCTCACTGATCGTGGTTGGATCTTGAGGGAAGCTTTTCTGGGCGATTTTTGGACGATCCAAGCTGCTGGAAAGCCGTTTAACAAGCTCGGAAGTCCATCCGTTCCATCCTTCATCATCCGATCCATCTCTTTAGCATTCTTATGGTTTGATCCTTGAAGCTTTTTATGATTCAAATCTGATTTTTGTATGCTATTTTGATGTTATTATAGTTATTCGTACGCCTACGGGCAAGAACAATAGTATTTAGTACGTAAAACAATCGTTTAGTATGTAATCATGTTTTGTATAAATTTGGCGTTTTTCACGAATTAGATCTTGATGATCATAGCGCAACCTTGTTTCGTTGTTGATGGATTTGTAGCTGTGTTTGAATGACTTTAACGATTGTCGAATGTGTTAGGCGGATACATGTTGAAAAACCGTCCGTTTAATCGTCCGGTAGTAGACTAGTTAACTTGTTAAATAGTTTATGCCATGAAACTGTAACCGGGTATTGGTTTGGTTAAAGTCAGTCGAATAACGGTTAAAAATGCTTACCGGCACGTAAAAGGGTTTAAAAAGCCTAATGGTGCCGTTACTAGTCTTTGACACGGTTAATGATCTTTGGTAGTTATTTTGGTAAAAATAGCGATCTTAGTAGATCTGGGGTCAAAGTTGGTAAAATGGAATAGGTTGTGAAATGCTCTACTTTATGCTAGTTTAGGTGGTTGTGTTGTGTATTCGGTATCGCTTCCCTGAATTAGTGAGGTTAGAATACTCTTAACGGATGACTAACTTATCTTTAAAAGATCCGCGTGAGATCATATCAGCTGCTCGCTAATGAACGACTTGACGCGGTTAACGTGTGTATTCGTGTTAGCTTTCTGTATAGTTGTCATGTTAGGATGCCCGAAAGGGACACTAACTGTCGGAAAATGGGAATGTTGATCACGCGCCTATATTACTTATTATATTTAGATAACATGCTAGGATTGGCAAAAATATAGTTTATATAGTTATATTTTCTATTTGGAGTCGTAGTTAAGTTATTTACATGTTTTAGAATTAATTTAGTTTTAAACAAAACTCAAACTTATCTTTTCCTACTGGTAGATCGGGGACAGAGTTTTAGTACAATTGCTCCGCGCGCGTCCATGGATCGATATCTGGTTCTTATCTGTACGTTACTACATATATGACAGGGTACACTTGCCCTATTGTGTGTGTTTTAATATTAAGGTCTAAACCATTTTTATAAATATTAAAGCAAAACGTGTGTTAAAATCCATTGTAAAAAAATGTATAGTTACGCACACGTCAATCATTAACACTTATCAAGCCGCCTATTTATATTATAGCGTTATAGGTCCAACAAATCCATCCCCCCGCATAAATTCAGGGATGCTCGAAAACAGTTACACTTTTACTAACGTGTGAGTTAGGTCTCAGTCAACACAAGGTTTGATTGTACAAAAGACGCATTGTTACATGTCAGGCTCATACTCTTACATTACTCATTGCTATATCTCAATTGTGATTGCTATACAAATTGTTGTATTTTATTACTTGCAAAACCTATGTATTCTCACCAACTATTTATAATTGACCCCCCATCTTTCCAACATAATATTTTTTAGGTTTTACTTGCTATTGGAAGTTATACAAGTCTTGGAACACATAGGAGCTTTGGACCTAGTTTATATGAATCAAATTTATGTAATCATTATTTATATGAAAAGTTGTAAATCGTTTACTAATATTCACCTTTCATTTAGTACCATGAGTTATTGAACAATCATCACTACGTGGCACCTTGATGTTTCTGCCATCTGTTGGGGTGTTATAGATTGGTATCAGAGCCATGGTTATAGAAAATTAGGTTTTTAGAAAAATAATCTAGCCTATAACCTTAGGATTTAAGTAGTACTTGCTTCTCTTACTTACAACTATATATGTTTCTATCTCTATCCTACTGCTTACCTCTATAGGATGTTTACTTTTCATCTCCTGCTGTAATTCTGATCTATCCCTAGATTATTAGGACAAACTCCTCAGGCTCAAGCCTAAAGTGTTTTTGATAACCCCGTCAAAGTCTTAGGTTCTAATAATGAACACGTGAAATCTGGAAGGGTGAACACCTGTATTCTAAGTTTTCTGTCTAAGGCCTGACATTTCGCATAAATCCCAATCAGACGAGGGGCGCCTACCTTGGAATTCTTGGGATGAGTATTCCCTTATAGGCTAAATCACGTATTCACAAATATTATTGGAACCTAATCACTTTGATAAGTTAACGTTTTCGTTTATTCGTTTTAACTAATGAATAAATGATTACATACTCACTCTCATTAAAACCTAAGTTTTAAATCTCAAAATTTTACAGTTTACATCCATTCCATTACTTATATAATCTACTTGTTAGCCTAAATTTCATGATCATATGTGGGTTTCACAATTGCACTTCATCTTATAATCTTACGGTAATAGCCACATGTTTGATTATTTTCAACATTTGACCTAAATCATATGATTGCATTTTTCAACATGTTACATATTTTTAAAACATAGCATAAATTGTAACCCCATAACCTGAGTATACCCTAGCATAACACTAAAGATTTCTAAATCTTGTCAAATTTTCTTCACCTTGGAATTTCACAAATTATAGAAAATACATATTTTTGTCAAAAGATGTCCTCAAACTTAATTTCTAAATTCAAATGTTTATTTATTGGCGTAACAAAGGATTTTCGATATAATGTCACTTAATAGAACCTTGATCTTCAAAACCCAATGTTGTGTTTAAAATCTCCGACTAACTAGAATATTCTGTTCTAAGCTCACTTAGTTTATACCATTTAACAACTTTCGCTTTATGTACAAAATCAATTTTGAAAATAAAATTTTTCCATCCATAGGAACAAAATTTAATCTCCAAATTCTCCATTGACACCTACTTATTTTCAACTTGTTCGAACTTTTACAATTTTTGGCATTTACCACAATCATGTTTTCTCATACGCTTGATTCTAACCTTTGATTCAAACCTCACGATTCACGCTGCTACATAATCTCTTTAATACTTGTGTCTCTTTGAAAACCTATAAAATTAAACCCTTTATCAACTATCTTCACATTCACCATCTTTCACAGCCTTGATTTTACTTCGAGTCTTTCATCATGCTCTCAAAAATCAAATTCATATCCTTCACCACCTTGAACATGAACTTGATCTCCATGATAACCAAACTATTGAAAACTTGATTGTTTGTTGAATAAAATTTGATTATAAGTGATACATGAGGATTTGATTATCTACTATATTTGAACATTTGATTATTTATGATACTTGAAAACATGGATAGCTAAATATGAACTGTTGCTATAATCCCACCACTCGATAGGTCCACTTGCCTATCGTGTGGGTTTAGAACAATCAGCAGATATCGTTTTACTTTTATACATTTAAAACTTCGATAAGTGTCTTAATTTAAAAGTCTCAACTTAATTACCATTTTTTCATCGAGGCTTTGACACTTCTTTCGGGAAAGTGTTAGTTTTAAGAAAAGGATGTTTAAGAGACTTAATCCACACGACATCAATAAACATATGTATTAATATGTAAGTACTTGTATGTGTATGTGGATTAATACAGATCATAGGTATATATGTCTTAGATAAGATTTAGTATAGTATATTATATATGGGTCAATTTGGTTCGAAGATGGCTGCAACAAGGCTGCAACAAATCTGCAACCAATCTGCTACAAATCTGATGGGTCAGCAAGATCAGAAGAATGCAGTAGCAAAAGGATCAAAAGAAATTGCAGCAAATTCATATTACAAAGAGGCAAAAGGACTATCTTACCCCTGACAGTTTTTGGCGCCAAATAAGTGAATCGGTGGCAGTTATTTCCTTAACCAACTGACACAATTCTTTGACCCGTAACTATCAACAAGTCATGTCTTTTCATTTAATATATATAGGACATGTCGCGTACAATGTGTAGTCACCAAGATTGTATTATCCAAACAATCCTTTAATAGAGTTGTTCTTTGTTCGAAAGTTTCTGTCCAGATTTTTCAATTTTCATTTGTTCTTGATTCATTACATTTATCATATTCATTCATTGTGTGTTGTTTTATTAATCCGCTGCTAACACAACTGACCCGTTATATATAAAACAAAGTGGCAGCCATATAAGATGACTGATTTTCGAGGACAAAAGCCACTTCTCAACAAACAAATAATAAACTATGTATGAAACACAACAGTAGAATCAAAATATGACTTAATAGATATGCTATCGAATGATGTGAACTAAGTGAGAAATCTAGCTAATACTAGACAACTATGTCATTTAATCTTTACGTATTAGACAACTAGTTAATAGATGTTCAACTATGATCTACAAACGTCACTATGGATAGGGCTACTGAAAACATAAGATTTATATAAGACAAGAACTCAAGATAACTTATTCAAAAGTTTTAACTAAAAGAATGTGAGAATATAGCTTACTACAACAACATATAACTGGAGTTAGATTCCAAAATGCTTACCCCATGGAAACTCCTTGTTCCGTTAAATGTATGATAATGGTAATGTAAATTGGGTAAAGGATAGTATATAATATTGGTAAATAGGGTAAAGGAGCCCAAAAAAGTGAGCCCACATTTTCTTTATTATTGCGACCGACAAGATGGTCGCAAAATAAGCGGTCACAACGTGGTTGCAAATCCCACAATGGGGATCATCTTTTAAGATTTTTCGACGGTTTAGCGACCGAAACTAATCAGTCGTAACATTTGAAACTGTTTTATGACCGCTTATGGTCAATTGCAAATATTCCTACTAATAAGAGATCGGTCGGAAAACGATTGATAATTTGGCGACCATTTTATACAGTCGCAAATTCTGGTTACAATTGCTCATTTTTCTAGTACTGCACAAACATCATTTTCATCACTGCTATGCACGCTAACCGTAACCGTGCCATCACGATAGATATTTTTTATTCGGTTCATCTTTCTTACGATAAGCATTAATGATCTATAAAAATGATAGTCATGTTGTAGAGCCTCACATTTAGATTTGATCTATTCAAATATTGACTGGCATTCCATAATCAAGTGAATTTTGGAAGACCAAGATGAACTACATCTAATGGACATGATAATAAATTAGCATTAAGATATGAGAATATGGGTTATGATTAAATACACAGTGAAAGAAAATAAAAAGTCATAGAAAGGGTATCAAATAGATTCGGATTGAAATCATTCAAGCAACATTGGAATCGTATCATCGAACCCTACGATGTTAATTTCAGGTTTTCGCTTTTTTGAATTTTTAGATTGTAGTTTTTAGAATTTACGAATTCTTGTGATTCATTGTGTCTTTTTCTTCAATATTGTGTTATATTTTTCTGCATTGTCACTACAAGAATTTTCAGCATTAGCGACGACATCTTTGGCGACGACGTCGTCGCTAATACTCAAAACCCGGCTCCTTTTAATCTTTAGTTCACAGCCGTTGATTAGGCATAGATCGGACGGATGGGATGTTGTAGTACACTAACCAATAGCGACGACCCTTTAGCGACGATGGGTCGTCGCTATTGCTCGAAAAAAAAGCGGGATATAACATTTCCTTTCCCTCCTCTCTCACTCTCACTTCCCCAAATCACCTCTCTCACTCTCACTTCACCAAAAAAGCGACGACCCTTTTAATCTGTTCTCTTCCCCAAACCAGCGTCCGGTAAAACCACCACCCAAACCACCCTTTTCCGGTAAAACCACCACCCAAACCACCGTCCCCGACCCACAACCAACCATCCCGACACCTTCCCGGATTCTGTCTCTCTCTCGGACTCAAGCAAGGTAAGAATATCACCATCTCTCTTGATTAACTTGCACATTGTTAAAAGTTAAAATTGTTAAACCCTCGTTTCCGGCTTCTGGTTCAACCGGAGACTGTGGTCGTCGGTTTTGGTTCGGGTCGTTTGGATATGGGTTTTATGTCAGTGGGTTAACGGATCGGGTTTAGGGCTCCAGATAAGTCAGGCGGGTGGGGGTGGTGGGTTGCAAACTTGGGCTCGGGTCTGGGTTAACGGATCGGGTTTAGTTTTAATTTGCTTAATTTTGATTTTTGTGTAATATTGTTGTTATGTTTTGGTTTGTTTTACTCCTGCTGTTTTTGTGGAATTTATTTAGTTTAGGTTTTGTGAATGTGTTGATGTTTATTGTGGAATTTATTTAGTTTAGGTTTTGGAATTTATTTAGTTTAGGTTTTGTGAATGTGTTGATGTTTTTGTGGAATTTATTTAGTTTAGGTTTTGGAATTTATTTAGTTTAGGTTTGTTGGACTAGAATTGGAGTTTGGGTAGGGAAACAAGTTTGTCAGTGTTGATGTTTGGTGGGTTGCAGACTTTCTATTTCCTTTGTTGACTAATATCATTTACAAAAATGAGATGTGTAGTTGTTTGGCATTGGAATTTTGACACTCTATTAACATAGAAATGTGTAGTTGTTTGGCATTGGAATTTTGTTTGGCATTGTTACTCTGTCTAGACATTTGTTCAAGAATATTGGATGAGTTTGCTTTGATGGGATTTTTTTGTTTTTTTATTTTTCTTTCTAATTGGTGTCTAAGTACAGGTATTGGACGCCTCCACCGTCACCAGAGCACCATCACCTCTAAAAAAACAGAGAACCACAAAAAATCGGTTAGTTTTTTAATTTAATTTTGTATGTATTTATATTTGTAAGTATATGAAAATTTATGAAATTGTTTAGTTGTGTATATATAGGTTTGATATGTGTGTAGGTATGTATAAAGCTTTGTATGTGTGTTCGTAACTGTGTATATATGTATTGTATATGTGTAAAAATAAATCAATCTCTAACTAAATAAAATACTATTATGATTAATAATCATCATTTAAAATAAATATTATGAGCTTAGAAATACCCGCCCGAAATTAATTTAGAAATTAATTTCGGGTAGTCCCCGTTTTGGGACTGCTTTTTGAATACTTTATCTCATCTAGGATATGAATGTGTATTACATGACTGTATGTTTTTTAAAAAATTCGGCTGTCATTTCCTCTTTGCTCTTCGGGTATATATATATATATACACTTGGGAGCTATGGGGAAATGCTGCCGGATTTTTCTAGAAACAAACATTTGTGTAACACGCATTCATATATGAGATAAAGTATTCAAAAAGTGGGTGTAGCAGCCTACCCTTCAGTTGTCAATAATCATCTACCTTAAACACTAAATTCTGTTTCAGTACATTATCATGTACGTCGCTAAAATCTTGATTCATTGTGATCATCGGTACATGTGTATGTTTGTAAGTGTGTATTAGTATGTATGTTGGTATCTATGTGGGTGCCTTAAACACTAAATTCCGTTTCAGTTACATTATCATGTCTGTCGACAAAAGCTGGATTGATTATGATTATTTAGCACCTGAGCACCGAAAAGGACTCGAAATTTTTATCGAGATGTGCAAACAACATGTCAATGAGCAAGGCAAGATTAGATGTCCATGTAGAAAATGTAATAATGTTGGCTATATACCATATAATAAAATGAAATTACATTTGCGACGTACTGGTATCGATCGGAATTATATGAAGTGGATCTATCACGGTGAAGGACCAACTCAACCTCAGGTTGTAGATCTAGATGTAGATGTAGATGACGTTGCGCCAAGAAACGATATGGATGACCTTATCGAAGACCTTAGAGCGGAACGCACGGAAGAGGATACAAACCCTAAAGAACCGAACTCGGGTTCAGAGAGTAGTGGTGTTCATGATGAATTTAAAGCCTTGATAGAGGAAGTCGAATCAGAATTATATCCTGGTTGTACTACGATTTCTTTCCTTGACTTTCTTGCAAAACTCATGAATCTAAAGGTGAGGAACAAATGGACCAATAATTCATTTGATCAGCTCCTTGAGTTGTTGCAAATTTCACATCCAGCAGGCAACAAGATTCCCCCTTCACATTACGTAGCTAAAAAGAAATTAGAGAAGGTTGGTGTGGGGTATCAGATGATAGACGTGTGCAAATATGATTGTGCTCTCTTCTGGAAAGAAAACGAGGCGTTGCAGAATTGTCCTGTTTGTAATGAAAGTCGGTGGGTTGATAAAGATACAAATGGTAAGAAGGTACCTTGCAAGGTCTTACGATACTTTCCTTTGACCCATAGACTACGACGTTTATATTGTTCAAGGCACACGGCAAAAGATATGATATGGCACAGTACCGGGAGATCAGAAGAGGGTACTATGCGCCATCCTGTTGATGGAACTTCATGGAAAGAGTTTGATGTAAAGTATCCAGACTTCTAGAAGGAACCTCGAAATGTTCACTTAGGGCTTGCGGCAGATGGATTTAATCCATTCGGTAACATGAGTACGTCTCATAGCGCGTGGCCAGTTATACTCACCACATACAATCTGCCTCCATGGTTATGCATGAAAGAGTCCTCGTTTATGTTGACCTTATTGATTCCTGTACCTAAAGCTCCTGGGAAGGACATGGATGTTTTCCTTAGACCGTTAGTGGATGAGCTTAAGCATTTGTGGCAGTCGGGTGTATGTGTTAAAGACGCAATGACAAACACATTCTTCACAATGAAGGCCGCATTGTTATGGACCATAAACGACTTTCCAGCTCGTAGTAGTCTGTCAGGTTGGAGTGGACAAGGCTACTTAGCATGCCCTACTTGCAATGAAGACACTTCTTCAATACGTGTAACAAATAAAATTGCGTATATCGGTCATCGTAGGTTCTTAGATGCTAACCATCCTTGGAGAACAAATAAAGAGTTTACCGGGAATGCCGAGATAACAGCCCCTCCGAAATAGTTTACTCCTGCTGACATAGAAGCTCAACACGATTGTTTAGTCCATCGTCTACCAGGTAAGCATCCAAATTTTGGAGGTGTTAAGATACCCCGGGAGAAGAAAGAGTTGAACTGGTCCAAAAGAAGTATAATTTTTGAACTTGAGTATTGGTCTTTTCTGCGGCTCAAACACAACTTAGATGTGATGCATATAGAGAGAAATGTGTGTGACGGTTTTCTTGGTACTCTTCTAATGAACGACAAGACTAAAGACACGTCGAACGCACGAAAAGACTTGCAAAAGCTAAATATTCGGAAATCGCAGTGGTTGCAAAAAAAGGGTGACAAGTACTATAGTCCCCACCCAAAATACTTATTCAAGGTCGGCGATCGAAAGCTTTTTTGCCAGTTTATAAAAAAAGTTAAACTACCAGATGGGTTCGGATCTAATATCAGCAAGAGGGTGACAGATAATGATAATAACATTACAGGGTTGAAATCTCATGACTGTCATATTCTCATGCAACGTTTGATACCGATTGGGGTTAGAGGGTTTTTGGCTAAAGATATTTGCACACCAATAGTAGACCTTTGTATGTTCTTTAGACAACTTTGCTCTAGAACACTATTGGTGAAAGATATGGAGAAAGCGAGAGATGACATTCTTACAATATTATGCAAGTTCGATTTGATGTATCCTCCGGCGTTTTTTGACATTATGGTTCATTTAGTTATGCATTTACCTGATGAAGCGATTCGTGGAGGTCCGGTATATTTTAGATGGATGTATCCTTTTGAAAGGTATATGAAAAAACTAAAACACTATGTCAGAAACCCATCAAGGCCGGAAGGTTGTATAGCTGAAGGTTACATGGCTGAAGAAGCTCTAACATTTTGTTCGAGGTACCTTCGAGATGTTCCTACTAAGTTCAACTTCCCTGATAGAAACGAGGATGTTGTTGTTGAAAAAAGAAAGTTGTGGGTTTTTGAGTCTAAATGTCGTCCGACCAGCGCAACGAAGATCAAACATCTTTCAGTAACTGAAAAGTTAAAGTTGGAATGGTTTATCCTTGATAGCTGCGAAGAAGTCAGGAACTATATGAAGTTAGTGTTCCTACCTTTAACATCATTATCTGTTAATTACGTTTTTCCTTTCCTTACTTTTATATATTTATCATCAATGTAGTGAATTCAAATCTGAACATCCCGAAGATGATCTTAAAACCAAATTTCCGAATTGGTTTCTCAAGAAGGTAATAAACATATAACAAGCATTACACTATATTTGTTAGGTAATACATATATAACAAACATTATTACTCCATATCTGTTAGGTCTATTTGATGAAAACACAAGAGTCTCCACAGCTTCACCCAGAGTTGTATGCCCTTTCGTTGGGTGCGCAAGTACTAGCCCATAGTTACACTGCTTGCATAGTCAACGGTGTTAGGTTTATGGTACTTTCCCGTGATGCCCAAAAAACAACGCAAAACTCTGTGGTTCTAGTGGAGGGAGAGAACGGCGAGAAGTATTATGGCGTATTAGAAGAGATTATCGAGATGCGTTATATCAATGGGTATTCAACTGTCCTATTTCGGTGCAAGTGGTTTGATACTCGAAGGGATGTTAGATATGAAAATAATATCACAAGTATCAGCACAGAACGCGAATGGGACAAAGAAGATCAACTCATATTCGCTTCGCAAGCCAAACAAGTGTTCTACATCAAAGAACCTTCCCGAGTAAACCAAAACAATAACCATAGGTGGGTCGTCGAGAATGTTAATCATCGTAATATTTGGGATCGACCGTTGAATGATGGTCGCGTCGAGAATGTTCAAAATGCTGACAAAGACCTGGCCGAAGATCTTGACGTCGTTCACAACAACTCTTCAACAAATAGTCCACTTGTCATTGACATCAGCCAATATTTTCAAAACATTCATTCTCATGTTACTGTTGGTGCAACTGCAATTGAAGTCGACCCGCCAACGGTTAATGACAATGAAGAGTCTGATTGGGAGACTGATTATGATGAGAACGATCCTGATTATGACACGGACCCGTCCGAGAGGCAAACTGGAGTATCTGACGGGGAGTCTGATTAAAAGAAAAAGTATTGTAATATTTATTAATCTGTATTTGAGAGACATTGTTTGTTCTAATTATTATTTGTATTTGTAACTTTACAGGACATGTTTTCTTTATGGGTTGTGCTTGTTTATCAATGAGATACATGTGTTATTTATATTAATTTGTAACTTTTCAGGACATGTTTTCTTTATGGTTTGTAGTTGTTTATGTTATGGCCGACGTGATGGGCATGGGACATGGAGGGGATGGGGCTGGGGATGAACCACCTGGTGGGGGTGGTTTCGACTGGAATGGGAACCATCGGCAGGATCGTAAGTTTTATTAAAATCAGATTTTTACTATTATGTTTTCATTTATTATAAAATATTGTGACTAACAGTTTTTAAATATAATTGCAGTTGTTCCTCGGAAGAATACTAGGGGAAAGGCTAAAAACTATCAACTCGATAGAGAGTTGAAGAGAAGAAAGGGGAAGCCTTTGACCATTGACTTTGACAAAGAGGTTACATTTCATCCAGTTGGAAAAAAATGCGACTTATTTACCCGTGAGGCGGGTATTTATATGTGGCGAAACATACCTTTTGATAGAGAAGGTTGGAGAAATGTTGATAAGGCTTATAAGAATGGTTTAGAGGAAAACTTGAAGGTAAATTATATATTTATAAGTATATTTTATATGTTTTTTCTTGATTCACTTTTTGTTAACTACAATTGTATTATTTATTTGTGTATATATGTAGGATAAGTTCGATTTTGCACAAGTTGAAAAGGATGCTCACGCTAAGGATATTAAGGGTGGAATACAACAGCTGCTACAAAGGCGTTTCAGCGATCGTAAGAACAAAGCTAAGACCATGTTTAAAAATGCGGGAGGATACGAAGATGTTGATAGAGCAAGGGCCACCGTCCCTGCTGACATGCCTGATGAGAACTGGCAGAAAACTGTAAGCCATTTCTTGAGTCCGGGACATATCAAACGGTCCTTAACCAACGCAAAATGTCGTGAGAAACTGAAATACAATTACTGAGGTGGAACGAGCTCCTACGCTAGCCGAGCTTTCAAAGAGGTTATGTTTTATATATCGATATATATATATAGTGGTGTTCATTTAGTGTCTAATTTAAGTTTTAATGTTTTCAGGATATGACCCGACTAGAAACTTTTTATAAAACCCACACCGATAAAGCTGGAAATTTTGATAGCCCGCAAGCCGAAAAAGAATATGTAAGTATTTGTTTAATGTGTACTTACCAAATATATATATATATATATATATATAAATCTAATAAATAATCTTTATAAATACAGAATGCATTGGTGGCAGAGTATGCGGCTTCAAATGAAGACTTTGATGAAGAAGGTTTTGGTGAAGAAGGTAGTAGTAGTTCCTCACGGCCGAATGATGTTGCGATCTTCGAGAATGTGATGGGAAAAAGACGCGGACACATTAAGGGTCTTGGGCCAAAACCTTCTTCTAGTAAAGCGCCATGTGTCTTTGGTGAGGAGTCGCAAACTCGACAATATCCGAAGGTAAAGTATCTTATTTTAGTTTAAGAACTTATATAAGGATCGACGAATGCACGTTAGGTTGGTAGTTTGGTAAATTTAGATTTATAATGTTAGTACTTTGTGAATAGGTTAATGTTGGATAGTTTGGTTAATGTTGGTATTATGTTAATTTGGTTTATTTTGATATTTTAATAGGGTTATTTTAAAAGTTTCTTTGAAAATGCGGAGTTTCGCGAGGAACTTGCTAGGTATTTGGCTTCGAACCCAAGTTTAGACTCCACCAAGGTTCCAAATGAAGATGCCGATGATGAAAGCGGCGATGATGCGGAGTTGATGTAAAACAACAATTTGTGGTTGAAACGATATGGATTGTGACTTATTAGGATGTTAACTATTTATGTTTATGTTCGTTTGGATTGTGACGTAAAATATTTAAGTTTATGTTTGTTTCGTTGTGTCGTGAAACTAGAAATGAGCAGGTTTAAAACAGGAATGCGCAGGTCCGAAACTGCAAAAAACTGGGCTGAAAAAGCTGAAAAAACCTGGAAAAATAAATCAAGGCTTTAGCGACAACATGTCGTCGCTAAACGTGACTTACACAAATACGAAAGGTGGTCAATAGCGACAGAAAACATCGTCGCTAATACTATTAGCGACGACAATGCTTTAGCGACGACAAAAGCATTAGCGACGAAAGAGTAGGCAATAGCGACTAACTAGTAGCAACGACACATTAGCGACGATATGTCGTCGCTAATACTATTAGCGACGATTTTTGACATTATTAACGACGACAAATGTCGTCGCTAATACTTCGAATTCTTGTAGTGTGTGTTATATTTTGTGGCTCATCTGTCATATTTCGTGCTCTATTGTGTTTTTTGTATCCTTCTCACACTTCTCATTTTTATTACACTGTGTAGGATAACTTGAGTTGTAAGAATATATTGAGTTAATTTTCTTTTTTGTAAAGTTATAAATTAATGTTATGTTTTGGTGTTGCATACTAGGGATAAAACAAAATGAAAAGAATATTTTGTAAAAACTTATAATTTTCGCATTCCATATATTGATAAAAAAAACATTCATAATTAAGATTTCGATATAATTATTACTTTTTTTTTTTTTTTTATATTAAATCATTTAGAATCACCATCATAGATATCCAACTACCATTTTTCGCTCACCAAATGGCTCCAAAAGTTGCTATACTCCCACGTTCTTTAATCACCTTGACCAAAGACTAGCTTGACTTAAATGGGGTACGTAGAATTCAAAGTTATATATATATTATAATTTGGCGTAATATTATATATAGGATGAAAACTTATTTGAGTTGTGATAATCATAATTAAGAACTCCAACCTTTCATGTGGTTTTTAATAAGTTTTTACCAAAACATGTATAATTGACAAACTAAAAAACATATGAAAAAAAAAAATCGATAGCTATTTTACACCAGTGTAAAAAAAATTGACGTAACGTCACAATTACGCCTGTGTAATTTAGGCTCATGCAGATTTAACTTCTCAAACATTTTTTTTATACTTTTTTTAATTTCCGTAACAATAAGATAAATATAAGATATTTTAGCAAAACAATTTAAAAAAAAACATTACATGGAGTTCTCATCACTCAAAACGTTCTCATCTAAATCTAACTATATATAATATCATGCATATATATGATTTAGGTTAGGCAGCTAACTCCAATAGGTCACAGTTTTACAAGTCACATACTCATGAATTGACAGTCACCTAATTATCATCTACCCACTAAAAGGTTCACAATAATACTAATTACCACATGTTCATTCTATTCTAAGTTAAGATCACCTCTCAACTTAACTTGTTTACGTAATTTTAAAGCTTAAGCACATGATATAAAAGGTATAAATATCTTAAGTTTTAATCTTACATGTGTTACTACATATTAGAGGTGTCACTTAAAGAACAAGCTATAAGTAAATTGTTTCAGGATAAAGAGTTAATTGCCAATTTAGTTTCTGAGGTTTGTCAAAAATTGCCACTTTCATCCAAATCTTTTAATTTGGTCAATTTAGTCCCTGTGGTTTCATTTTTTTGTCATTTTAGTCCCTGTGGTTTGTTAAAAATTGTCACTTTTATCCAAATCTTGTTAGTCCACAGGGACTAAAATGACAAAAAAATGAAACCACATGGACTAAATCGACCAAATAAAAAGATTTGGATGAAAATGGTAATTTTTGACAAACGTCAGGGACTAAATTGGCAATTAACTCCAGGATAAATAAATAATATTTTAATACATATAAAAAATGAATCATGATAACATTTCTTCTATTTGTGTGAATTTTACTTAGAGCATGTTTGGCTCTCCTTATTTCCACCTCCTTATAATTTTTTACAAAAAGTCATAAGGAGTTTTGAAAAGTTACTCTCTACTTACTTTTCAAAAACTCATTTTTCATGTTATAAAATCTCATAAGTAGAAGTCATAAGTCACATTTCCCAAACACTATTTTAACTTATCAACTTTTTAGAAAAATAATAAGTTATAAGGAGGTGGAAATAAGGAGAGCCAAACATGCTCTTATTATTCTCGAAACTATATCATTTGAACTAGTCCTAGTGGTATAAGAATTCTAGAAGTGATTCGCATGTTTTTTTCTTTAAGATTGTTATAAAGATACACACATATTATAGTATCTATTGAAGGAGGGACACTTCTACAGTGTCCACTCCATAATAAATTATTATTATCCCCAATTTGAAATTGAGAAAATACGTTGCCAACCTAAGACACTTTATTTCTTCCAATTTGACAACCAAACGTTGACCATCAACCTTTTAGCTTTTAAGATTTCAAACTTTGACCACCAAACTTTTAGCATTGAACAGCGAGTATTTTTTTTAATCCCACGCGAGAATAACAGTCACTTAATATTATCTTTTAGGTCCACGAAACCCTCCACGCAACAGGAGCTCCCACAGCGACGTGCAATCTTTAACGTCGACCAAACCCTCAACGCAACAGAACTGCGAAGCGCGGGGTAATAGAATCCTAGTTATATTAAAAAACTATTTGTGACGGACAAAATCGTCGCAAATGTTGTATGATAGTTTATAAGAGCATTCACCTCTCTCGTATCTCCTTCCATTTTTTAAATTTAAGGTAAATGTTTAAAAATCATTCTTTTTCAATCCACATCAAAACCATCATGTCTATACTCCATTTTTATAATTTGAAAATTTGCTAAAATAGCTTTTATATATCAAAATCTAGTATTCATCATTCATATTTATACTGCAAGTGTATAAAAAAAAGAGAAATATAATAAGATAATTGTTTGTGAGTAATATAAAGAAAAAATGATGGATGGGATGTGAGAGGTTTTAAAATGAGAGAAAAATTTTTAAAAATGTGATTTTAGTAAATTATAAAATAAAAAATGGCAGAACTATTGTGAATAATTTTTTTATAGTTTGATGCTGATTATATTTTTATCCTTTTTTCTCATCCTGTAATCATTTTATCTGACCAGTTGACTGTCTTGATCCACAACGTCATTCGTGTTCATGATCACACCCACGAATGAGATAAGTCTCTATTTCACAAAAAGTTGGTGTGTTTACCATAAGATTAGTGATAGCACTAATTACTCAAAACATGTCTCCAGTTTAGCAACCTTTTAGGACTTTTTGCCTTTATAGATGCATAATAAAAATAGGAGAATAAAAAAACAACAATGTATAACATCAGGACCAATTCAAACAATTCGGTATAAGTAAGTATTTGGTCAAGCTTAGAGATGTAAAGTGGTATTTGGTCTATTCATAAATAAAACCCCATTCATATGTAAAACCCATGACCATATGACGACTCAAAAATACTCTAGGGCGTCATGCATCCATCATATCACTGTGTTTGATACTTTTTCGGTTTTAAATGTTAGTAAAATACTATAAGACAGGATATACTTATATTTAGGATCTTAAAATAAGGGTCTGTCTATTGGCACCCCCTCAGCTTCTATTTAAACCCCCCTCCCAAGCGCCTCGCTTAGGCCTAAGCGAGGCGCTTGGGTCACATTAATTACTAATCAGTACGAGGTTGCATGAGAGTTTGAAAAAAGGGGGGCCAAGCGCCTCGCTTAGGCCTAAGCGAGGCGCTTGGCCACAGGGGGGATGAATCTGGACATTTTGATGTTGGGAAGGTTTTGGTTTGGATTTTTTTTGTTTTTTGTTTTTTGTTTTTTTTTGTTTGTTTTGAAGTGTTTTTTTTTTTTGAAGTGTTTATTTTTTTTTGTTTTTTACTTTTTTATCTATTTAGGGTCTTTATCTATTGTAATTTTTTTAAATTTAAAAATTCTAAAAACACCGAAATAACCCGTGTTTTTTTTTAAATCGTTTTTATTGATTTAGGGTATTTATCTATTGTAATTTTTTAAAATTTAAAAACAACGTAATGACCCTAATCAAACTATAATTAATCAAGTAATCCCAACTTTAACCTATTAATAAAAGTGTTCGATTGTCACTGTGACTGGATAAATTATTCACGGAGAAGACCTCGTCGAAGATAGATTGAACGAATTCGCGACTTTTGATACGAATATGGTGGTTGATGGTCAACGTGGCGTCGTTTTGGTTCATAACATGTGATTTGTATTTGGTTTGGGATTGAAAGGGTTGAGTGATCTTTTAACGTTTATAATCGAATGTTTACTGTTTGGATCTCATTGGTTTTACTGGCTTGCAATTTATAATTTGGTTTTAGTTCGTTTATTATTTATGGGTTTAGTATTTATTAGACAATTAAACATTCAAAACACACAACATATATAAACAAACGATCAAAATGCATAATAATAAAAGGTAAAAAGAGTAATAAGTTTTGTCCATACACGTCATAAAAAAAATACAAATAAAAGAAGTCTACTGTGGCGGTGGTGGTGGGGCCCCCTCTGCTGGTCCACGGTGTGGTGGTGGGCGTAACTCTACCTGCCAATGCCTCGCCATCGCCTGCATCGCGTCGACCGTCCACTCCTGAACCTCCCGGAGCTCACCGATGCGGCGATCCATGTCCTCTACCACGAAACGCGCAGCAGGAGTGAGGTCATCATATATATGACGGGGGTACTGCTGTTGTGGTCGCGGCGGAGGAGGTGGAGGGCGTCATCGTCGTCAGCACCGTCGTCCACACCCGCCATCTCTACCAGGAGAGGATATCCCGGACGCACCTCAACGTAGGGCGGTATATCAGCGAGGGTAGGAAGGGGGCCCGACACAAAAGGCTTCTTGGTTCCGTATGCTCGAAACCGATGCACACCCTTCGAGACGTCGAAGAGGATCCCCATGCTCCGGACATTGGCGTCAGCGAGCTCTGCCGATGGGATCGCGGGCAGCAAGCGAGGGTCGGTTTCTGGCGAGAAACCCAGCTGACGCGCAATGTGAGTGACGAACGCCCCGCCATAGAGATGTGCGCGAGTCTGGCGCTTGTTGCAGCACTTAAAGTAGTCGACCAGGGACGCGGCTAGGTTGCACGGCTGCCGCATAATCAAACAGTACAAAAAGAAAAGGTCAGTCTGGTTGACCTTCTCCTGACTGTTCCCCCGTCCTGCGATAGAGGTGGCGATCGCATGCTGAAAGTAAATGTGCAGGGGGTCCCTAATCGACGTCGCCTTCGCAGTATTTGCGCCAAAGTGCGACTTGGAGATGAACCTCCAAAACCTGACCAGGGTCGGCCTATCCACCGTAATGAGACCGTCCCGGTACAATGCAGACTCGGTCTCCGGGGCTGTGTACAACCCCGAAGCAACAGCAAACTCCTGCAAAAAATAATTTTAAATATTAACAACTTTGGTAACATAATAATAAAATGACAGATAATTGAAATAACATACCTCATAGGTCATCTCATGCCAACTCCTCGCCAACCGAAATCGGATGGGGCGAAAAGTCTGAGCCGGGTTCGGGTTGTCGGACGGATCCAGAACCACGAACGACGACATAAACTCTATCGTCAAAGCCCGGTAAGAAGGCTGCTCGGCTATGTCAAAGAGACGACGCCAAGGAGTGTCAGACCCCACATAGTCGTGAGCCCTACCCACCTCGCCGACCCTCTCCAGAAGCGACCAACTAATGTACATCTGAGGGTCGACAGCCATATGACGCATCTTCATGCAGCAGCGCCGCGCATCGTCAAGCCTCTCCTCAAACACCAGGTAGGGGTGGCCCAGTAAGGGGTCCGGTGGTGGACCCCGTCGCTTCCTCTTCGACGAAGGCCCCGGTGCAGACGACCCAGCGTCATCATCACCACCAAAAACATCCTCAACAAAATCTGACTCCATATCCATATCTATGTAAACAATAATTTTCAATCACTAATGATAATAACAGTAATAATAATAATAAAAAAAAATAGGGTCGTTCTAATTAAACCCCCAAAGTTCGTATATTTATGTACGCTTTATATCATGCCAAAATAAAGTTTGAATAGCGTTTATTTGAAAAACATAGTTTCTTTTATACAAAATAATATATTTTGAACATCCGATATGTTTCTTATATTTTATAAAAATTTGGGCAGAGTCTCCTCTGTTTTTATAAGAAACCAGACAACACACGTCGTCCATTGTATCCCACAACATCAATTGTCCATAATAATAATAATCGTAATAATAATAATATTAGTAATAATCGTAATATTAATAATAATAATAATAATATTAGTAATATTAGTAATAATAATAATAATAATCGTAATAATAATAATAATAATCGTAATAATAATA